>CM069541.1:6322500-6372500 GCA_035773235.1 Eospalax fontanierii
ATAGGGTTAGGGTTAGGTTAGGATTATGGATAGGGTTAGGTTTAGGGTTAGGTTTAGGTTTTGAGTTATGTTTAGTGTTAGGATTAGGGTTTGGGTTAGGGTTAGGGTTAAGTTAGCGTGAGGGTTAGGGTTAGGCTTAGGGTTAGGGTTAGGTTTTAGGGTTATGGTTAGGGTTATTGTTTGGGTTAAGGTTAGGGTTAGGGTTAGGGTTAGGAATAGGGTTAGGGTTAGGGTTAGGGTTTGGTTTTCGGTTTGCGTTAGGGTTAGGGTTAGGTTTAGGTTTTGAGTTATGTTTAGGGTTAGGATTAGGGTTTGGGTTAGTGTTAGGGTTAGGGTTAGGGTAAGGGTTAGGGTTAGGGTTAGGGTTAGTGTTAGGGTTAGGGTTAGGGTTAGAGTTAGGGTTTGGTTTACGGTTTGGGTTAGGGTTAGTTTTTGGGTTAGGGTTAGGGTTAGGATTAGGATTAGGGTTAGGGTTAGGTTTAGAGTTAGGGTTTGTGTTAGGGTTCGGGTTAGGGTTAGGGTTAGGGTTAGGGTTAGGGTTTGGGTTAGGGTTAGGGTTAGGGTTAGGGTTAGGGTTAGGGTTAGGGTTAGGGTTAGATTTTGAGTTACGGTTCGGGTTATGTTTAGGGTTAGGTTTAGGGTTAGATTTTGAGTTAGGGTTAGGCTTAGGTTTAGGGTTAGGGTTTGCGTTAGGGTTAGAGAGGGTTAGTGTTTGGGTTAGGGTTAGGGTTAGGGTTAGGGCTAGGATTAGAGTTAGGGTTAGGGTTAGGATTAGGGTTAGGTTTAGGGTTTGAGTTAGGGTTAGGGTTAGGGTTAGGGTTAGAATTAGGGTTAGGTTTAGGGTTAGCATTAGAGTTAGGGTTAGGGTTTTGGTTTGGATTAGGCTTAGGGTTAGGGTTTGGGTTAGTGTTAGGTTTAGGGTTAGGGTTAGGGTTTGGGTTAGGGTTAGGGTTAGGGTTAGGGTTAGGGTTAGGGTTAGGGTTAGGGATAGCGTTAGGATTAGGGTTAGGGTTAGGGTTACGATTATGGTTAAGTTTAGGGTTTGTGTTTGTGTTAGGTTTAGGGTTAGGGTTAGGGTTTGTGTTAGTGTTAGGTTTAGGGTTTGTGGTAGGGTTAGGGTTAGGGTTAGGAATAGGGTTAAGGTTAGTTTTAGGGTTAGGGTTTGGTTTAGGGTTAGGGTTAGGGTTAGGGTTAGGTTTAGCATTAGAGTTAGGGTTAGGGTTTTGGTTAGTGTTAGAGTTAGGGTTAGTGTTAGGGTTTAGGGTTAGGGTTTGGGTTAGGGTTTGGTTTAGGGTTAGGATTAGGATTAGGTTTAGGGTTAGGGTTAGGGTTTGGGTTAGGGTTAGGGTTAGGGTTTGGTTTATTGTTTGGGTTAGGTTTAGGGTTAGGTTTTGGGTTTGGGTTAGGGATAGGGTTAGGGTTAGGTTAGGTTTATGGATAGATTTAGGTTTAGGGTTAGGTTAAGGTTTTGAGTTATGTTTAGGGTTAAAATTAGGGTTTGGGTTAGGGTTAGGGGTAGGGTTAGCGTGAGAGTTAGGGTTAGGGTTAGGGTTAGGGTTAGGTTTAGGGTTAGGGTTAGGGTTATTGTTTGGGTTAAGGTTAGGTTTAGGGTTAGGTTTAGGAATAGGTTTAGAGTTAGGTTTAGGGTTCGGGTTTGGTTTACGGTTTGGGTTAGGGTTAGGGTTAGTTTTTGGGTTAGGGTTAGAGTTAGGATCAGGGTTAGTGTTAGGGTTAGGGTAAGAAATAGGGTTAGGTTTAGGCTTAGGGTTAGAGTTAGGATTAGCATTAGGTTTAGTGTTTGGATTAGGGTTAGGTTTAGGTTTAGGTTTTGGGATTGGGTTAGGGTTAGGGTTAGGATTTGGGTTAACATTTGTTGTTAGGGGTTAGGGATTAGGTTTAGGGTTAGTTTCATGGTGTGGTTTTGCGTTAGGGATAGGGTTATGGTTTGGGTTTGGGTTAGGGTTAGGTTTAATTTTAGTTTTAGGGTTTGGGTTTGGGTTAGGGCAAGGTTTAGGGTTAGGGTTAGAGATTGGGTTAGGGTTATGGTTAGGAATAGGGTTAGGGTTAGGGTTATTATTAGTGTTTGGGTTAGGGTTTGGGTTAGGGTTAGGTTTAGGGTTTGGGTTAGGGTTAGGGTTAGGGTTTGGTTTAGGGTTATTTTTAGGGTTAGGTTTTAGAGTTAGGATTACGTTTAGGGTTTGGTTTAGGTTTGGGGATAGGGTTAGGGTTAGGTTAGGATTATGGATAGGGTTAGGTTTAGGGTTAGGTTTAGGTTTTGAGTTATGTTTAGGGTTAGAATTAGAGTTTGTGTTAGGGTTGGGGTTAGGTTTTAGGGTTATGGTTAGGGTTATTGTTTGGGTTAAGGTTAGGGTTAGGATTAGGGTTAGGAATAGGGTAAGGGTTAGGGTTAGGGTTAGGGTTTGGTTTACGGTTTGGGTTAGGGTTAGGGTTAGTAATTGGGTTAGGGTTAGGGTTAGGATTAGGGTTAGGTTTAGGGTTTGATTAGGGTTAGGGTTAGGTTTAGTTTTAGGGTTTGGGTTAGGGTAGGGTTAGGGTTAGGGGTTGGGTTTGGGTTAGGGTTAGGGTTAGGGCTAGGATTAGGGTTAGGGTTACGGTTAGGATTAGGGTTTGATTTAGGTTTTGGGTTAGGATTAGGGTTAGGGTTAGGGTTCGGGTTAGGGTTAGGATTAGAGTTAGGCTTAGAGTTTTGCTTTGGGTTAGGGTTAGGGTTAAGTTTTGGGTTAGTGTTAGGGTTAGGGTTAGTGTTAGGGTTAGGGTTATTGTTAGGGTTAGGGTTTGGGTTAGGGTTATGGTTTGGGTTAGGGTTTGGGTTAGGGTTAGGTTTAGGGTTAGTGTTTGGGATAGGGTTTGGGTAAAGGTTAGGGTTAGGGTTAGGGTTAAGTTTACGGTTAGGGTTAGGGTTATGGTTTGGGTTAATTTTAGGGTTAGGGTTAGGGTAAAAAATAGGGTTAGGTTTAGAGTTAGGGTTAGGGTTAGGATTAGCGTTAGGTTTTGTGTTTGGATTAGGGTTAGGGTTAGGTTTAGGGTTTCGGATTGGGTTAGGGCTAGGGTTAGGGTTAGGGTTAGGGATTGGGTTAGGGTTATGGTTAGGAATAGGGTTAGGGTTAGAGTTAGGGTTAGGGTTTGGGTAAACGTTTGTTGTTAGGGGTTAGGGATTAGGTTTAGGGTCAGTTTTAATGTGTGGGTTTGGGTTAGGCATAGGGTTAGGGTTTGGGTTTGGGTTAGGGTTAGGTTTTAGGGTTATGGTTAGGGTTATTGTTTGGGTTAAGGATAGGTTTAGGGTTAGGGTTAGGAATAGGGTTACGGTTAGGGGTAGGGTTAGGGTTTGGTGTACGGTTTGGCTTAGGGTTAGGGTTAGTTTTGGGGTTAGGATTAGAGTTAGGATTAGGGTTAGGGTTAGGGTTAGGGTAAGAAATAGGGTTAGGTTTAGGGTTAGGGTTAGGGTTAGGATTAGCGTTAGGTTTAGTGTTTAAATTAGGGTTAGATTTAGGTTTAGGGTTTGGGATTGGGTTAGGGTTAGGGTTAGGGTTAGGGTTAGGGTTAGGGTTAGTGTTAGGGTTACGGTTAGGGTTATTGTTTGGGTTAAGATTAGGTTTAGGGTTAGGGTTAGGAATAGGGTTAGGGTTGGGTTTAGGGTTAGGTTTTGGTTTACGGTTTGGGTTAGGGTTAGGGTTAGTTTTTGGGTTAACGTTAGAGTTAGGATTAGGTTAGGTTTAGGGTTAGGGTAAGAAATAGGGTTAGGTTTATGGTTAGGGTTAGGGTTAGGATTCGCGTTAGGTTTAGTGTTTGGATTAGGGTTAGGTTTAGGTTTAGGGTTTGGGATTGGTTTAGGTTTAGGGTTAGGATTTGGGTTAACGTTTGTTGTTAGGGGTTAGGGATTAGGTTTAGGGTTATTTTCACGGTGTGGTTTTGGGTTAGGGATAGGGTTAGGGTTTGGGTTTGGGTTAGGGTTAGGTTTAGGTTTAGTTTTAGGGTTTGGGTTTGGGTTAGGGCTGGGTTAGGGTTAGGGTTAGGTATTGGGTTAGGGTTATTGTTAGGAATAGGGTTAGTTTTAGGGTTATTGTGAGTGTTTGGTTTAGGGTTTGGCTTAGGGTTAGGTTTAGGTTTTGTGTTAGGGTTAGAGTTAGGGTAAGGGTTTGGGTCAGGGTTAGGTTTAGGGTTTAGTTTAGGGTTATGTTTAGGGTTAGGTTTTAGAGTTAGGAATACGTTTAGGGTTTGGTTTAGGGTTAGGGATAGTGTTAGGGTTAGGTTAGGATTATGGATAGGCTTAGGTTTAGGTTTAGGTTTAGGTTTTTAGTTATGTATAGGGTTAGGATTAGGGTTTGGGTTAGGGTTAGGGTTAGGGTTAGCGTGAGGGTTAGGGTTAGGCTTAGGGTTAGGGTTAGGTTTTAGGGTTATGGTTAGGGTTATTGTTTGGGTTAAAGTTAAGGTTAGGGTTAGGAATAGGGTTAGGGTTAGGGTTAATGTTAGGGTTTGGTTTACGGTTTGGGTTAGGGTTAGGGTTAGTATTTGGGTTAGGGTTAGGGTTAGGATTTGGGTTAGGTTTAGGGTTTGATTAGGATTAGGGTTAGGGTTAGGGTTTGGGTTAGGATTAGTGTTAGGGTTAGGTGTTGGGTTTGGGTTAGGGTTAGGTTTAGGGCTAGGATTAGGTTTAGGTTTAGGGTTAGGATTAGAGTTAGGGTTATAGTTTTGCTTTGGGTTAGGGTTATGGTTAGGGTTTGTGTTAGTGTTAGGGTTAGGGTTACTGTTAGGGTTAGGGTTAGTGTTAGGGTTAGGGTTTGGGTTAGGGTTATGGTATGGGTTAGGGTTTGGGTTAGGGTTAGGTTTAGGGTTAGTGTTTGGGTTATTTTTAGGTTTTGGGTTAGGGTTAGAGTTAGGGTTAGGGTTTGAGCTAGGGTTAGGGTTAAGGTTAGGGTTAGGGTTAGGGATTGGGTTAGGGTTATGGTTAGGAATAGGGTTAGGGTTAGAGTTAGGGTTAGGGTTTGAGTTAGGGTTAGGGTTAAGGTTAGGGTTAGGGTTAGGGTTAGGAATAGGGTTAGGTTTAGGGTTAGTGTTTGGGATAGGGTTTGGGTAAAAGTTAGGGTTAGGGTTAGGGTTAGGTATAGGGTTAGGGTTAGGGTTAGGGTTAAGTTTACGGTTAGGTTTAGGGTTATGGTTTGGGTTATGTTTAGGGTTAGGGTTAGGGTAAGTAATAGGGTTAGGTTTAGAGTTAGGGTAAGGGTTAGGATTCGCGTTAGGTTTCGTGTTTGGATTAGGGTTAGGGTTAGGTTTAGGGTTTCGGATTGGGTTAGGGCTAGGGTGACGGTTAGGGTTAGGGATTGGGTTAGGGTTATGGTTAGGAATAGGTTTAGGGTTAGAGTTAGGGTTGGGGTTTGAGTTAGGGTGAGGGTTAAGGTTAGGGTTTGGGTTTGGGTTAGGGTTTAGAGTTAGGGTTTGTGTTAGGTTTTGGGTTAAGGTTAGGGTTAGGGTTAGGGTTAGGAATAGGGTTAGGGTTAAGGTTTGGGTTAGGGTTAGTTTTAGGGGTAGGGTTTTGGTTAGGGTTAGGGTTAGGATTAGTTTTTGGGTTAGGGTTAGGTTTACGATTACGGTTAGGATTAGGTTTCGGGTTAGGGTTTGGGTTAGGGTTAGGGTTTGGGTTGGGGTTAGGTTTAGGTTTAGGGTTTGGGTTAGGGTTAGGTTTATTTTTTGGGTTAGGGTTAGGGTTAGGAAAAGGGTTAGGGTTAGGTTTAGGGTTAGGGTTTGCATTAGGGTTAGGGTTTGAGTTAGGGTTTGTTATAGGGTTAGGGTTAGGGTTAGGGGTTGGGTATGGGTTAGGGTTAGGGTTACGGTTAGGATTAGGGTTAGGGTTAGAGTTAGGATTAGGGTTAGTTTTAGGGGTTGGGTTAGGGTTAGGGTTATGCTTAGGATTAGGGTTAGGGGTAGGATTAGAGTTAGGCTTAGGCTTTTGGTAAGGGTTAGGGTGACGGTTAGGGTTTGGATTGTGTTAGGGTTAAGGTTAGGGTTTGGGTTAACGTTTGTTGTTAGGGGTTAGGGATTAGGTTTAGGGTTAGTTTCACTGTGTGGGTTTGGGTTAGGGATAGGGTTAGGGTTTGGGTTTGGGTTAGGGTTAGGTTTAGGTTTAGTTTTAGGGTTTGGGTTTGGGTTAGGGTTAGGGTTAGTGTTAGGGTTAAGGATTTGGTTAGGGTTATGGTTAGGAATAGAGTTAGGGTTTGGGTTATTTTAGTGTTTGGGTTAGGGTTTGGGTTAGGGTTAGGGTTAGGTTTAGGTTTTGGGTTAGGTTTAGAGTTAGGGTTAGGGTTTGGGTTAGGGTTACGGTTAGGGTTTGGGTTAGGTTAGGATTATGGATAGGGTTAGGTTTAGGGTTAGGTTTAGAGTTATGTTTAGGGTTAGGATTAGGGTTTGGGTTAGGTTTAGGGTTAGAGTTAGCATGAGGGTTAGGGTTAGGGTTAGGGTTAGGGTTAGGTTTTAGGGTTATGCTTAGGGTTATTGTTTGGGTTAAGGTTAGGTTTAGGGTTAGGGTTAGGAATAGGGTTAGGGTTAGGTTTAGGGTTAGGGTTTGGTTTAAGGTTTGGGTTAGGGTTAGGGTTAGGTTTAGGTTTAGGATTAGAGTTAGGGTTAGGGTTTTGGTTTGGGTTAGGGTTAGGGTTAGGGTTTGGGTTAGTGTTAGGGTTAGGGTTAATGTTAAGTTTAGGGTTTGGGTTAGGGTTAGGATTAGGGTGAGGGTTACGATTAGGGTTAAGTTTTGAATTTGGGTTTGGGTTAGGTTTAGGGTTAGCGTTAGGGTTAGGGTTAGGTTTAGGGTTAGTGTTAGGGTTAGCGTTAGGTTTAGGTTTAGGTTTTGAGTTATGTTTAGGGTTAGGATTAGGGTTTGGGTTAGGGTTAGGGTTAGGGTTACCGTGAGGGTTAGGGTTAGGGTTAGGGTAAGGGTTAGGTTTTAGGGTTATGGTTAGGGTTATTGTTTGGGTTAAGGTTAGGTTTAGGGTTAGGGTTAGGAATAGGTTTAGGTTTAGGGTTAGAGTTAGGGTTTGGTTTACGGTTTGGGTTAGGGTTAGTTTTTGTTTTAGGGTTAGGGTTAGAATTAGGGTTAGGGTTAGGTTTAGAGTTAGGGTTTGTGTTAGGGTTCGGGTTAGGGTTAGGGTTAGGGATAGGGTTAGGGTTAGGGTTAGATTTTGAGTTAGGTTTAGGCTTAGGGTTAGGGTTAGGGTTTGGGTTAGGGTTAGAGAGGGTTAGGGTTTGGGTTAGGGTTAGGGTTAGGGTTAGGGCTAGGATTAGGGTTAGGGTTAGGGTTAGGATTAGGGTTAGCTTTAGGGTTTGGGTTAGGGTTAAGGTTAGGGTTAGGGTTAGGACTAGGGTTAGAGTTAGGGTTACGATTATGGTTAAGTTTAGGGTTTGTGTTTGGGTTAGGTTTAGGGTTAGGGTTAGGGTTAGGATTAGGTTTTGGGTTAGTGTTAGGTTTAGGGTTTGGGTTAGGGTTAGGGTTAGGGTTAGGACTAGGGTTAGGGTTAGGTTTAGGGTTAGGGTTTGGTTTAGGGTTTGGGTTAGGGTTAGGGTTAGGGTTAGGATTAGGGTTAGTTTTAGGGTTAGTGTTTAGGTTAGTGTTAGGTTTAGGTTTGATTTGGGTTAGTGTTAGGGTTAGGATTAGTGTTAAGGTTAGGGTTTGGGTTAGGGTTAAGGTTAGGGTTTGGGTTAGGGTTAGGGTTATGGTGTGGGTTTGGGTTAGGGTTAGGGTTAGGGTTTGGATTTGGGTTAGGTTTAGGGTTAGGGTGTGAGTTAATGTTTGCGGTTAGGGGTTAGGGGTTAGGTTTAGGGTTAGGGTTTGGTTTAGGGTTAGGGTTAGGTTTAGTGTTAGGTTTAAATTTTGGGTTAGGTTTAGGGTTAGGGTTAGGGTTTGGGTTCGGGTTAGAATTAGGGTTATGGTTAGGGTTTGAGTTGTGGTTAGGGTTAGGTTTAGGGTTAGGTTTTGTATTAGGGTTAGGGTTAGGGTTAGGGTTAGGGTTTGAGTTAGAGTTAGGGTTAGGTTTAGGGTTTGGGTTATGGTTAGAGTTAGGGTTAGGTGTTGGGTTTGGGTTAGGGTTCGGGTTAAGGTTAGGATTAGGGTTAGGGTTAGGGTTTGGGTTAGGGTTAGGGTTAGGGATAGCGTTAGGATTAGGGTTAGGGTTAGGGTTACGATTATGGTTAAGTTTAGGGTTTTTGTTTGGGTTAGGTGTAGGGTTAGGGTTAGGGTTATGGTTTGGGTTTGTGTTAGGTTTAGGGTTTGGTTTAGGGTTAGGGTTAGAGGTAGGACTAGGGTTAAGGTTAGGTTTAGGGTTAGGGTTTGTTTTAGGGTTAGGGTTAGTGTTAGGGTTAGGGTTACGGTTAGGTTTAGGATTAGAGTTAGGGTTAGGGTTTTGGTTAGTGTTAGAGTTAGGTTTAGGGTTTGGGTTAGGGTTAGGGTTAGGGTTAGGGTTTGGGTTAGGGTTAGAGTTAGGGTTAGTTTTAGGGTTTGCGTTAGGTTTTATGGTTAGGGTTTGGGTTAGGGTTTGGTTTAGGGTTAGGATTAGGATTAGGTTTAGGGTTAGGGTTAGGGTTAGGGTTAGGGTTTGGTTTACGGCTTGGGTTAGGGTTAGGGTTAGGGTTAGGGTTAGGGTTAGGTTTAGGGTTAGGTATAGGGTTAGGGTTAGGTTAGGTTTATGGATAGGTTTAGTTTTAGGGTTAGGTTTAGGTTTTGAGTCATGTTTAGGGTTAGGATTAGGGTTTGGGTTAGGGTTAGGGTTAGGGTTAGCGTGAGGGTTAGGGTTAGGGTTAGGGTTAGGGTTAGGGTTAGGGTTAGGTTTTAGGGTTATGGTTAGGGTTATTGTTTGGGTTAAGGTTAGGTTTAGGGTTAGGGTTAGGAATAGGTTTAGGGTTAGGGTTAGTGTTAGGGTTTGGTTTCCGGTTTGGGTTAGGGTTAGGGTTAGTTTTTGGGTTAGGGTTAGGGTTAGGATTAGGGTTAGGTTTAGTGTTAGGGTAAGAAATAGGGTTAGGTTTAGGGTTAGGGTTAGGATTAGGATTAGCGTTAGGTTTAGTGTTTGGATTAGGGTTAGGTTTAGGTTTAGGTTTTGGGATTGGGTTAGGGTTAGGGTTAGGATTTGGGTTAACGATTGTTGTTAGGGGTTAGGGATTAAGTTTAGGGTTAGTTTCACGGTGTGGTTTTGGGTTAGGGATAGGGTTAGTGTTTGGTTTTGTGTTAGGGTTAGGTTTAGGTTTAGTTTTAGGGTTTGGGTTTGGGTTAGGGCTAGGGTTAGGGTTAGGGTTAGGTATTGGGTTAGGGTTATTGTTAGGAATAGGGTTAGTTTTAGGGTTATTGTTAGTGTTTGGTTTAGGGTTTGGGTTAGGGTTAGGTTTAGGTTTTGGGTTAGGGTTAGAGTTAGGGTAAGGGTTTGGGTTAGGGTTAGGGTTAGGGTTTGGTTTAGGGTTATGTTTGGGGTTAGGTTTTAGAGTTAGGATTACGTTTAGGGTTTGGTTTAGGGTTAGGGATTGGGTTAGGGCTAGGTTAGGATTATGGATAGGGTTAGGTTTAGGTTTAGGTTTAGGTTTTTAGTTATGTTTAGGGTTAGGATTAGGGTTTGGGTTAGGGTTAGGGTTAGGGTTAGCGTGAGGGTTAGGGTTAGGCTTAGGGTTAGGGTTAGTGTTAGGGTTAGGGTTTGGGTTATTCTTTGGGTTAAGGTTAGGGTTAGGGTTAGGTTTAGGAATAGGGTTAGGGTTAGGGTTAATGTTAGGGTTTGGTTTACGGTTTGGCTTAGGGTTTGGGTTAGTATTTGGGTTAGGGTTAGGGTTAGGAATAGGGTTTCGTTTAGGTTTTGGGTTAGGGTTAGGGTTAGGGTTAGGGTTAGGATTAGGTTTAGGTTTATGGTTAGGATTAGAGTTAGGGTTAGAGTTTTGCTTTGGGTTAGGGTTAGGGTTAGGGTTTGGGTTAGTGTTAGGGTTAGGGTTAGTGTTAGGGTTAGGGTTAGTGTTAGGGTTAGGGTTTGGGTTAGGATTATGGTTTGGGTTAGGGTTTGGGTTAGGGTTAGGTTTAGGGTTAGTGTTTGGGATACGGTTTGGGTAAAGTTTAGGGTTAGGGTTAGGAATAGGGTTAGGGTTAGGGTTATTGTTAGGTTTTGGGTTAGGTTTAGGTTTTGGTTTAGGGTTAGAGTTAGGGTTAGGGTTTGAGTTAGGGTTAGGGTTAAGGTTAGGGTTAGGTTTGGGGTTTGGGTTTAGGGTTAGGGTTTGGGTTAGGTTTTGGTTTAAGGTTAGGGTTAGGTTTAGGGTTAGGAATAGGGTTAGGGTTAATGTTTGGGTTAGGGTTAGTTTTAGGGTTAGGGTTTGGGTTAGGGTTAGGGTTAGGTTTAGTTTTTGGGTGAGGGTTAGTTTTAAGGTTACGGTTAGGATTAGGTTTCGGGTTATTGTTTGGGTTAGGGTTAGGGTTTGGGTTGGGGTTAGGGTTAGGGTTATGGTTTGGGTTAGGGTTAGGTTTATTTTCTGGGTTAAGGTTAGGGTTAGGAAAAGGGTTAGGGTTAGTTTTAGGGTTAGGGTTTGCGTTAGGGTTAGGGTTAGGGTTAGGGTAAGGGTTAGCTTTTAGGGTTATGGTTAGGGTTATTGTTTGGGTTAAGGTTAGGGTTAGGGTTAGGGTTAGGGATAGGGTTAGGGTTAGGTTAGGTTTATGGATAGGTTTAGGTTTAGGGTTAGGTTTAGGTTTTGAGTTATTTTTATGGTTAGGATAAGGGTTTGGGTTAGGGTTAGGGTTAGGGTTATCGTGAGGGTCAGGGTTAGGGTTAGGGTTAGGGTTAGGTTTTAGGGTTATGGTTAGGGTTATTGTTTGGGTTAAAGTTAGGTTTAGGGTTAGTGTTAGGAATAGCTTTAGGATTAGGGTTAGGATTAGGGTTTGGGTTAGGGTTAGTTTTTGGGTTAGGGTTAGAGTTCGGATGAGGGTTAGGTTTAGGGTTAGGGTAAGAAATAGGGTTAGGTTTAGGGTTAGGGTTAGGGTTAGGATTAGCGTTAGGTTTAGTGTTTGGATTAGGGTTAGGTTTAGGTTTAGGGTTTGGGATTGGGTTAGGGTTAGGGTTAGGATTTGGGTTAACGTTTGTTGTTAGGGGTTAGGGATTAAGTTTAGGGTTAGTTTCACGGTGTGGTTTTGGCTTAGGGATAGTGTTAGTATTTGGTTTTGTGTTAGGGTTAGGTTTAGGTTTAGTTTTAGGGTTTGGGTTTGGGTTAGGGCTAGGGTTAGGGTTAGGGTTAGGTATTGGGTTAGGGTTATTGTTAGGAATAGGGTTAGGTTTAGGGTTATTGTTAGTGTTTGGTTTAGGGTTTGGGTTAGGGTTAGGTTTAGGTTTTGGGTTAGGGTTAGAGTTAGGGTAAGGGTTTGGGTTAGGGTTAGGGTTAGGGTTTGGTTTAGGGTTATGTTAAGGTTAGGTTTTAGAGTTAGGATTACGTTTAGGGTTTGGTTTAGGGTTAGGGATAGGGTTAGGGCTAGGTTAGGATTATGGATAGGGTTAGGTTTAGGGTCAGGTTTAGGTTTTTAGTTATGTTTAGGGTTAGGATTAGGGTTTGGGTTAGGGTTAGGGTTAGGGTTAGCGTGAGGGTTAGGGTCAGGCTTAGGGTTAGGGTTAGGTTTTAGGGTAATGGTTAGGGTTATTGTTTGGGTTAAGGTTAGGGATAGGGTTAGGGTTAGGAATAGGGTTAGGGTTAGGGTTAATGTTAGGGTTTGGTTTACGGTTTGGGTTAGGGTTTGGGTTAGTATTTGGGTTAGGGTTAGGGTTAGGATTAGGGTTTGGTTTAGGTTTTGGGTTAGGGTTAGGGTTAGGGTTAGCGTTAGGATTAGGTTTAGGTTTAGGGTTAGGATTAGAGTTAGGGTTAGAGTTTTCCTTTGGGTTAGGGTAAGGGTTAGGGTTTGGATTAGTGTTATGGTTAGGGTTAGTGTTAGGGTTAGGGTTAGTGTTAGGGTTAGGGTTAGTGTTAGGGTTAGGGTTTGGGTTAGGGTTATGGTTTGGGTTAGGGTTTGGGTTAGGGTTATGTTTAGGTTTAGTGTTTGGGATACGGTTTGGGTAAAGTTTAGGGTTAGGGTAAGGGTTACGAATAGGGTTAGGGTTAGGGTTATTTGTAAGTTTTGGGTTAGGTTTAGGTTTTGGGTTAGGGTTAAAGTTTTGGTTAGGGTTTGAATTAGGGTTAGGGTTAAGGTTAGGGTTAGGTTTTGGGTGTGGGTTTAGGGTTAGGGTTTGGGTTAGGTTTTGGGTTAAGGTTAGGGTTAGGTTTAGGGTTAGGAATAGGGTTAGGGTTAATGTTTGGGTTAGGGTTAGTTTTAGGGTTAGGGTTAGGGTTAGGTTTAGTTTTTGGGTTAGGGTTAGGTTTAGGATTACGGTTAGGATTAGGTTTCGGGTTATTGTTTGGGTTAGGGTTAGGGTTTGGGTTGGGGTTAGGGTTAGTGTTAGGGTTTGGGTTAGGGTTAGGTTTATTTTCTGGGTTAGGATTAGGGTTAGGAAAAGGGTTAGGTTTAGTTTTAGGGTTTGGGTTCGGGTTAGGGCTAGGGTTAGGGTTAGGGTTAGGTATTGGGTTAGGGTTATTGTTAGGAATAGGGTTTGGGTTAGGGTTATTGTTAGTGTTTGGGTTAGGGTTTGGGTTAGGGTTAGGTTTAAGTTTTGGGTTAGGGTTAGAGTTAGGGTAAGGGTTTGGGTTAGGGTTAGGGTTAGGGTTTGGTTTTAGTATTATGTTTAGGGTTAGGTTTTAGAATTAGGATTACGTTTAGGGTTTGGTTTAGGGTTAGGGATAGGGTTAGGGTTAGGTTAGGATTATGGATAGGGTTAAGTTTAGGGTTAGGTTTAGGTTTTGAGTTATGTTCAGGGTTAGGATTAGGGGTTGGGTTAGGGTTACTGTTAGGCTTAGCGTGAGGGTTAGGGTTAGGCTTAGGGTTAGGGTTCGGTTTTAGGGTTATGGTTAGGGTTATTGTTTGGGTTAAGGTTAGGGTTAGGGTTAGGGTTAGGAATAGGGTTAGGGTTAGGGTTAGGGTTAGGGTTTGGTTTACGGTTTGGGTTAGGGTTAGGGCTAGTATTTGGGTTAGGGTTAGGGTTAGGATTAGGGTTAGGTTTAGGGTTTGATTAGGGTTAGGGTTAGGGTTAGTGTTAGGGATTGGGTTAGGGTTAGGGTTGGGGTTAGGGGTTGGGTTTGGGTTAGGGTTAGGGTTAGGGCTAGGATTAGGGTTAGGGTTACGGTTAGGATTAGGGTTTGGTTTAGGTTTTGGGTTATGGTTAGGGCTAGGGTTAGGGTTAGGATTAGTTTTAGGGTTAGGGTTAGGATTAGAGTTAGGGTTAGAGTTTTGCTTTGGGTTAGGGTTAGGGTTAGGGTTTGTGTAAGGGTTAGGGTTAGGGTTAGTGTTAGGGTTAGGGTTTGGGTTAGGGTTATGGTTTGGGTTAGGGTTTGGGTTAGGGTTAATTTTAGGGTTAGTGTTTGGGATAGGGTTTTGGTAAAGGTTAGGGTTAGGGTTAGGTTTAGGAATAGGGTTAGGGTTTGGGTTATTGTTAGGGTTTGGGTTAGGTTTAGGTTTTGGGTTAAGGTTAGAGTTAGGGTTAGGGTTTGAGTTAGGGTTAGTTTTAGGGTTAGGGTTAGGGTTAGGGTTAGGGTTAGGGTTAGTTTTAGGGTTAGGGTTTGGGTAAGGGTTAGGGTTAGGTTTAGTTTTTGGGTTAGGGTTAGGTTTAGGATTACGGTTAGGTTTAGGTTTCGGGTTAGGGTTTGGGTTAGGGTTAGGTTTTCGGTTGGGGTTAGGGTTAGGGTTAGGGTTTCGGTTAGGGTTAGGGTTATTTTTTGGGTTAGGGTTAGGGTTAGGAATAGGGTTAGGGTTAGTTTTAGGGTTAGGGTTTGCGTTAGGGTTAGGTTTAGGGTTAGGGTTTGAGTTAGGGTTTGTTTTAGGGTTAGGGTTAGGGTTAGGGGTTGGGTATGTTTTACGGTTAGGGTTAGGGTTAGGATTGGGTTTAGGGTTAGAGATAGGATTAGGGTTAGGTTTAGGGATTGGGTTAGGGTTAGGATTATGGTTAGGATTAGGGTTAGGTTTAGGATTAGAGTTAGGTTTAGGCTTTTGGTAAGGGTTAGGGTTAGGGTCAGGGTTTGGATTGGGTTAGGGTTAGGGTTAGGGTTTGGGTTAACGTTTGTTGTTATGGGTTAGGGATTAGGTTTAGGGTTAGTTTCACTGTTTGGATTTGGTTAGTGATAGGGTTAGGGTTTGGGTTTGGGTTAGGGTTAGGTTTAGGTTTAGTTTTAGGGTTTGGGTTTGGGTTAGGGTTAGGGTTAGGTTTAGGAATTGGGTTAGGGTTATGGTTAGGAATAGAGTTAGGCTTAGGGTTATTGTTAGGGTTTGGGTTAGGGTTTGGGTTAGGGTTAGGGTTAGGGTTAGAGTTAGGGTTAGAGTTAGGGTTAGGGTTTGGGTTAGGGTTAGGGTTAGGGTTTGGGTTAGGATTATGTTTAGGGTTAGGTTTTAGGGTTAGGATTGCGTTTAGGCTTTGGGTTAGGGTTAGGGATAGGGTTAGGGTTAGGTTAGGATTATGGATAGGGTTAGGTTTAGCGTTAGGTTTAGGTTTTGAGTTATGTTTAGGGTTAGGATTAGGCTTTGGCTTAGTGTTAGGGTTAGGGTTAGCGTGAGGGTTAGGGTTAGGGTTAGGGTTAGCGTTAGGTTTTAGGGTTATTGTTTAAGGGTTATTGTTTGGGTTAAGGTTAGGGTTAGGGTTACGGTTAGGAATAGGGTTAGGGTTAGGGTTAGGGTTAGGGTTTGGTTTACGGTTTGTGTTAGGGTTAGGGTTAGTTTTTGGGTTAGGATTAGAGTTAGGATTAGGGTTAGGCTTAGGGTAAGGGTTAGAAATAGGGTTAGGTTTAGGGTTAGGGTTAGGGTTAGGATTAGCGTTAGGTTTAGTGTTTAAATTAGGGTTAGATTTAGGTTTAGGGTTTGGGATTGGGTTACGGTTAGGGTTAGGATTTGGGTTAACGTTTGTTGTTAGGGGTTAGGGATTAGGTTTAGGGTTAGTTTCACGGTGTGGTTTTGAGTTAGGGATAGGGTTAGGGTTTGGGTTTGGGTTAGGGTTAGGTTTAATTTTATTTTTAGGGTTTTTCTGTTTGGGTTAGGGCAAGGTTTAGGGTTAGGGTTAGGGATTGGGTTAGGGTTATGGTTAGGAATAGGGTTAGGGTTAGGGTTATTGTTAGTGTTTGCGTTAGGGTTTGAGTTAGGGTTAGGTTTAGGGTTTGGGTTAGGGTTAGGGTTAGGGTTTGGTTTAGGGTTATGTTTAGGGTTAGGTTTTAGAGTTAGGATTCCGTTTAGGGTTTGGTTTAGGGTTAGGGATAGGGTTAGGGTTAGGTTAGGATTATGGATAGGGTTAGGTTAAGGGTTAGGTTTAGGTTTTGAGTTATGTTTAGGGTTAGGATTAGGGTTTGGGTTAGGGTTAGGGTTAGGGTTAGCATGAGGGTTAGGGTTAGGCTTAGGGTTAGGGTTAGGTTTTAGGGTTATGGTTACGGTTATTGTTTGGGTTAGGGTTAGGGTTAGGAATAGGGTTAGGGTTAGGGTTAGGGTTTGGTTTACGGTTTGGGTTAGGGTTAGGGTTAGGTTTAGGTTTTGAGTTATGTTTAGGGTTAGGATTAGGGTTTGGGTTAGTGTTAGGGTTAGGGTTAGGGTTAGGCTTAGGGTTAGGGTTAGGTTTTAGGGTTATGGTTAGGGTTATTGTTTGGGTTAGGGTTAGGGTTAGGAATAGGGTTAGGGTTAGGGTTAGGGTTTGGTTTACGGTTTGGGTTAGGGTTAGGGTTAGGTTTAGGTTTTGAGTTATGTTTAGGGTTAGGATTAGGGTTTGGGTTAGTGTTAGGGTTAGGGTTCGGGTTAGGGTTAGGGTTAGGGTTAGGGTTAGGGTTAGGGTTAGGGTTAGAGTTAGGGTTTGGTTTACGGTTTGGGTTAGGGTTAGTTTTTGGGTTAGGTTTAGGGTTAAGATTAGGGTTAGGGTTAGGTTTAGAGTTAGGGTTTGTGTTAGGGTTCGGGTTAGGGTTAGAGTTAGGGTTAGGGTTAGATTTTGAGTTAGGGTTAGGCTTCGGTTTAGGGTTAGGGTTTGGGTTAGGGTTAGAGAGGGTTAGTGTTTGGGTTAGGGTTAGGGTTAGGGTTAGGGCTAGGATTAGGGTTAGGGTTAGGGTTAGGATTAGGGTTAGGTTTAGGGTTAGGGTTAGGGTTTGGGTTAGGGTTAGGGTTAGGGTTAGGATTAGGGTTTAGGGTTATTGTTAGGTTTAGGGTTAGGGTTATGGTTAGGTTAGTGTTAGGGTTTATGTTAATGTTTGTGGTTAGGGGTTAGAGGTTAGGTTTAGGGTTAGGATTAGGGTTAGGGTTTGGGTTAGGGTTTAGGGTTAGGGTTTGTGTTAGGGTTTGGGTTAAGGTTAGGGTTAGGGTTAGGGTTAGGAATAGGGTTAGGTTTAGGGTTTATGTTACGGTTAGGGTTAGGGTTAGGGTTTGGGTTAAGGTTAGGGTTAGTTTTTGGGTTAGGGTTAGGGTTAGGATTAGGGCTAGGTTTAGGTTTAGGGTTAGGGTTTGAGTTAGAGTTAGGGTTCGGGTTAGGGTTTGAGTTAGGGTTTGGGTTAGGATGTGGGTTAGGGTTAGGTTTAGGTTTTGGGTTAGGGTTAGAGAGGGTTAGGGTTTGGGTTAGGGTTAGGGTTAGGGTTTGAGTTAGGGTTAGGGTTAGGGTTAGGGTTTGGGTTAGGGTTAGGGTTAGGGTTACGTGTTGGGTTCGGGTTAGGGTTAGATTTACGGTTAGGATTAGGGTTAGGTTTAGATTTAGGATTAGGATTAGAGTTAGGTTTAGGGTTTGGGTTAGGGTTAGGGATCGGGTTAGGGTTAGGATTAGGGTTACGGTTAGGGTTACGGTTATGGTTAAGTTTAGGGTTTGTGTTTGGGTTAGTTTTAGGGTTAGGGTTAGGGTTAGTGTTAGAGTTTGGGTTAGTGTTAGGTTTAGGGTTTGGGTTAGGGTTAGGGTTAGGGTTAGTGTTTGGGATAGGGTTTGGGTAAAGGTTAGGGTTAGGGTTAGGGTTAAGTTTACGGTTAGGGTTAGGGTTATGGTTTGGGTTAATTTTAGAGTTAGGGTTAGGGTAAAAAATAGGGTTAGGTTTAGAGTTAGGGTTAGGGTTAGGATTAGCGTTAGGTTTCGTGTTTGGATTAGGGTTAGGGTTAGGTTTACGGTTTCGGATTGGGTTAGGGCTAGGGTTAGGGTTAGGGTTAGGGATTGGGTTAGGGTTTTGGTTAGGAATAGGGTTAGGGTTAGAATTAGGGTTAGGGTTTGAGTTAGGGTTAGGGTTAAGGTTAGGGTTTGGGTTTGGGTTAGGGTTTAGGGTTAGGGTTTGTGTTAGGTTTTGGGTTAAGGTTAGGGTTAGGGTTAGGGTTAGGAATAGGGTTAGGGTTAGGGTTAGGGTTAGGGTTAGGGTTAGGGTTAGTGTTAGGGTTAGGGTTAAGGTTTGGGTTAGGGTTAGTTTTAGGGTTAGGATTTGGGTTAGGGTTAGGGTTAGGGTTAGTTTTTGGGTTAGGGTTAGGTTTAGGATTACGGTTAGGATTAGGTTTCAGGTTAGGGTTAGGGTTTGGGTTAGGGTTAGGTTTAGGGTTAGGGTTTGGGTTAGGGTTAGGTTTATTTTTTGGGTTAGGGTTAGGGTTAGGAAAAGGGTTAGGGTTAGGTTTAGGGTTAGGGTTTGCGTTAGGGTTAGGGTTAGGGTTAGGGTTTGAGTTAGGGTTTGTTTTAGGGTTAGGGTTAGGGTTAGGGGTTGGGTATGGATTAGGGTTAGGGTTACGGTTAGGATTAGGGTTAGGGTTAGAGTTAGGATTAGGGTTAGTATTAGGGTTTGGTTTAGGGTTAGGGTTATGGTTAGGATTAGGGTTAGGGTTAGGATTAGAGTTAGGTTTAGGCTTTTGGTAAGGGTTAGGGTAATGGTTAGGGTTTGGATTGGGTTAGGGTTAGGGTTAGGGTTTGGGTTAACGTTTGTTGTTAGGGGTTAGGGATTAGGTTTAGGGTCAGTTTTACTGTGTGGGTTTGGGTTAGGCATAGGGTTAGGGTTTGGGTTTGGGTTAGGGTTAGGTTTTAGGGTTATGGTTAGGGTTATAGTTTGGGTTAAGGTTAGGTTTAGGCTTAGGGTTAGGAATAGGGTAACGGTTACGATTAGGGTTAGGGTTTGGTTTACGGTTTGGCTTAGGGTTAGGGTTAGTTTTTGGGTTAGGATTAGAGTTAGGATTAGGGTTAGGGTTAGGGTTAATGTAAGAAATAGGGTTAGGTTTAGGGTTAGGGTTAGGGTTAGGATTACCGTTAGGTTTAGTGTTTAAATTAGGGTTAGATTTAGGTTTAGGGTTTGGGATTGGGTTAGGGTTAGGGTTAGGGTTAGGGTTAGGGATAGGGTTAGGGTTATTGTTTGGGTTAAGGTTCGGTTTAGGGTTAGGGTTAGGAATAGCGTTAGGGTTAGGTTTAGGGTTAGGGTTTGGTTTACGGTTTGGGTTAGGGTTAGGGTTAGTTTTTGGGTTAGGGTTAGAGTTAGGATTAGGTTAGGTTTAGGGTTAGGGTAAGAAATAGGGTTAGGTTTAGGGTTAGGGTTAGGGTTAGGATTAGCGTTAGGTTTAGTGTTTGGATTAGGGTTAGGTTTAGGTTTAGGGTTTGGGATTGGGTTGGGTTTAGGGTTAGGATTTGGGTTAACGTTTGTTGTTAGGGGTTAGGGATTAGGTTTAGGGTTATTTTCACGGTGTGGTTTTGGGTTAGGGATAGGGTTAGGGTTTGGGTTTGGGTTAGGGTTAGGTTTAGGTTTAGTTTTAGGCTTTGGGTTAGGGTTAGGGTTAGGGTTAGGGTTAGGGTTAGGGTTAGGGTTAGGGTTAGGGTTAGGGTTAGGGTTAGGGTTAGGGTTAGGTTTAGGTTTTGAGTTATGTTTAGGGTTAGGATTAGGGTTTGGGTTAGTGTTAGGGTTAGGGTTAGGGTTAGGGTTAGGGTTAGGGTTAGTGTTAGGGTTAGGGTTAGGGTTAGAGTTAGGGTTTGGTTTACGGTTTGGGTTAGGGTTAGTTTTTGGGTTAGGGTTAGGGTTAGGATTAGGGTTAGGGTTAGGTTTAGAGTTAGGGTTTGTGTTAGGGTTCGGGCTAGGGTTAGGGTTAGGGTTAGGGTTAGGGTTTGGGTTAGGGTTAGGGTCAGGGTCAGGGCTAGATTTTGAGTTACGGTTCGGGTTATGTTTAGGGTTAGGTTTAGGGTTAGATTTTGAGTTAGGGTTAGGCTTAGGTTTAGGGTTAGGGTTTGCGTTAGGGTTAGAGAGGGTTAGTGTTTGGGTTAGGGTTAGGGTTAGGGTTAGGGCTAAGATTAGAGTTAGGGTTAGGGTTAGGATTATGGTTAGGTTTAGGGTTTGAGTTAGGGTTAGGGTTAGGGTTAGGGTTAGAATTAGGGTTAGGTTTAGGGTTAGCATTAGAGTTAGGGTTAGGGTTTTGGTTTGGATTAGGCTTAGGGTTAGGGTTTGGGTTAGTGTTAGGTTTAGGGTTAGGGTTAGGGTTTGGGTTAGGGTTAGGGTTAGGGTTAGGGTTAGGGTTAGGGTTAGGGTTAGGTTTAGGGATAGCGTTAGGATTAGGGTTAGGGTTAGGGTTACGATTATGGTTAAGTTTAGGGTTTGTGTTTGGGTTAGGTTTAGGGTTAGGGTTAGGGTTTGTGTTAGTGTTAGGTTTAGGGTTTGTGGTAGGGTTAGGGTTAGGGTTAGGAATAGGGTTAAGGTTAGTTTTAGGGTTAGGGTTTGGTTTAGGGTTAGGGTTAGGGTTAGGGTTAGGTTTAGCATTAGAGTTAGGGTTAGGGTTTTGGTTAGTGTTAGAGTTAGGGTTAGTGTTAGGCTTTAGGGTTAGGGTTTGGGTTGGGGTTTGGTTTAGGGTTAGGATTAGGATTAGGTTTAGGGTTAGGGTTAGGGTTTGGGTTAGGGTTAGGGTTAGGGTTTGGTTTATTGTTTGGGTTAGGTTTAGGGTTAGGTTTTGGGTTTGGGTTAGGGATAGGGTTAGGGTTAGGTTAGGTTTATGGATAGATTTAGGTTTAGGGTTAGGTTAAGGTTTTGAGTTATGTTTAGGGTTAAAATTAGGGTTTGGGTTAGGGTTAGGGGTAGGGTTAGCGTGAGAGTTAGGGTTAGGGTTAGGGTTAGGGTTAGGTTTTAGGGTTATGGTTAGGGTTATTGTTTGGGTTAAGGTTAGGTTTAGGGTTAGGTTTAGGAATAGGGTTAGAGTTAGGTTTAGGGTTCGGGTTTGGTTTACGGTTTGGGTTAGGGTTAGGGTTAGTTTTTGGGTTAGGGTTAGAGTTAGGATCAGGGTTAGGGTTAGGGTTAGGGTAAGAAATAGGGTTAGGTTTAGGCTTAGGGTTAGAGTTAGGATTAGCGTTAGGTTTAGTGTTTGTATTAGGGTTAGGTTTAGGTTTAGGTTTTGGGATTGGGTTAGGGTTAGGGTTAGGATTTGGGTTAACATTTGTTGTTAGGGGTTAGGGATTAGGTTTAGGGTTAGTTTCATGGTGTGGTTTTGCGTTAGGGATAGGGTTATGGTTTGGGTTTGGGTTAGGGTTAGGTTTAATTTTAGTTTTAGGGTTTGGGTTTGGGTTAGGGCAAGGTTTAGGGTTAGGGTTAGAGATTGGGTTAGGGTTATGGTTAGGAATACGGTTAGGGTTAGGGTTATTATTAGTGTTTGGGTTAGGGTTTGGGTTAGGGTTAGGTTTAGGGTTTGGGTTAGGGTTAGGGTTAGGGTTTGGTTTAGGGTTATTTTTAGGGTTAGGTTTTAGAGTTAGGATTACGTTTAGGATTTGGTTTAGGGTTGGGGATAGGGTTAGGGTTAGGTTAGGATTATGGATAGGGTTAGGTTTAGGGTTAGGTTTAGGTTTTGAGTTATGTTTAGGGTTAGAATTAGAGTTTGTGTTAGGGTTAGGGTTAGGTTTTAGGGTTATGGTTAGGGTTATTGTTTGGGTTAAGGTTAGGGTTAGGATTAGGGTTAGGAATAGGGTAAGGGTTAGGGTTAGGGTTAGGGTTTGGTTTACGGTTTGGGTTAGGGTTAGGGTTAGTAATTGGGTTAGGGTTAGGGTTAGGATTAGGGTTAGGTTTAGGGTTTGATTAGGGTTAGGGTTAGGTTTAGTTTTAGGGTTTGGTTTAGGGTAGGGTTAGGGTTAGGGGTTGGGTTTGGGTTAGGGTTAGGGTTAGGGCTAGGATTAGGGTTAGGGTTACGGTTAGGATTAGGGTTTGATTTAGGTTTTGGGTTAGGATTAGGGTTAGGGTTAGGGTTAGGGTTAAGGTTAGGATTAGAGTTAGGCGTAGAGTTTTGCTTTGGGTTAGGGTTAGGGTTAAGTTTTGGGTTAGTGTTAGGGTTAGGGTTAGTGTTAGGGTTAGGGTTATTGTTAGGGTTAGGGTTTGGGTTAGGGTTATGGTTTGGGTTAGGGTTTGGGTTAGGGTTAGGTTTAGGGTTAGTGTTTGGGATAGGGTTTGGGTAAAGGTTAGGGTTAGGGTTAGGGTTAAGTTTACGGTTAGGGTTAGGGTTATGGTTTGGGTTAATTTTAGGGTTAGGGTTAGGGTAAAAAATAGGGTTAGGTTTAGAGTTAGGGTTAGGGTTAGGATTAGCGTTAGGTTTTGTGTTTGGATTAGGGTTAGGGTTAGGTTTAGGGTTTCGGATTGAGTTAGGGCTAGGGTTAGGGGTAGGGTTAGGGATTGGGTTAGGGTTATGGTTAGGAATAGGGTTAGGGTTAGAGTTAGGGTTAGGGTTTGAGTTAGGGTTAGGGTTAAGGTTAGGGTTTGGGTTTGGGTTAGGGTTTAGGGTTAGGGTTTGTGTTAGATTTTGGGTTAAGGTTAGGGTTAGGGTTAGGGTTAGGAATAGGGTTAGGGTTAGGGTTAGGGTTAGGGTTAGTGTTAGGGTTAGGGTTAGGAATAGGGTTAGGGTTAAGGTTTGGGTTAGGGTTAGTTTTAGGGTTAGGGTTTGGGTAAGGGTTAGGGTTAGGTTTAGTTTTTGGGTTAGGGTTAGGTTTAGGATTACGGTTAGGATTAGGTTTCAGGTTAGGGTTAGGGTTTGGGTTAGGGTTAGGTTTAGGGTTAGGGTTTGGGTTAGGGTTAGGTTTATTTTTTGGGTTAGGGTTAGGGTTAGGAAAAGGGTTAGGGTTAGGTTTAGGGTTAGGGTTTGCGTTAGGGTTAGGTTTAGGATTAGGGTTTGGGTTAGGGTTAGGTTTAGGGTTAGGGTTTGGGTTAGGGTTAGTTTTAGGTTTTGCGTTAGGGTTAGAGTTAGGGTTAGGGTTTGGGTTAGGTTTAGGGTTAGGGTTTGGGTTAGGGTTATGTTTAGGGTTAGGTTTTAGGTTTAGGATTGCGTTTAGGGTTTGGGTTAGGTTTAGGGATAGGTATAGGTTTAGGTTAGGATTATGGATAGGGTTAGGTTTAGCGTTAGGTTTAGGTTTTGAGTTATGTTTAGGGTTAGGATTAGGCTTTGGGTTAGGGTTAGGGTTAGGGTTAGCGTGAGGATTAGGGTTAGGGTTAGGGTTAGGGTTAGTTTTTAGGGTTATGTTTAGGGTTATTGTTTGGGTTAATGTTAGGGTTAAGGTTAGGGTTAGGAATAGGGTTAGGTTTAGGGTTAGGGTTAGGGTTTGGTTTACGGTTTGTGTTAGGGTTAGGGTTAGTTTTTTGGTTAGGGTTAGAGTTAGGATTAGGGTTAGGGTTAGGGTTAGGGTTAGTGTTAGAGTTAGGGTTTGTTTTAATGTTATGTTTAGGATTAGATTTGGGGTAGTGTTAGGGTTAGGGTTAATGTTAAGTTTAGGGTTTGGGTTAGGGTTAGGATTAGGGTTAGGGTTACGATTAGGGTTAAGTTTTGTGTTTGGGTTTGGGTTAGGTTTAGGGTTAGCGTTAGGGTTAGGGTTAGGTTTAGGGTTAGTGTTAGGGTTAGGGTTAGGGTTAAGTTTAGGTTTTGAGTTATGTTTAGGGTTAGGATTAGAGTTTGGGTTAGGGTTAGGGTTAGGCTTACCGAGAGGGTTAAGGTTAAGGTTAGGGTTAGGGTTAGGTTTTAGGGTTATGGTGAGGGTTATTGTTTGGGTTAAGGTTAGGATTAGGGTTAGGGTTAGGAATAGGGTTAGGGTTAGGGTTAGAGTTAGGGTTTGGATTTGGGTTAGGGTTAGGGTTAGGGTGTCGGTTAATGTTTGCAGTTAGGGGTTAGGGGTTAGGTTTAGGCTTAGGGTTTGGTTTAGGGTTAGGGTTAGGGTTAGGTTTGGGTTTAGGTTTTGAGTTAGATTTAGAGAGCGTTAGGGTTTGGGTTACGGTTAGGATTAGGGTTAGGTTTAGGATAAGGATTAGGGATAGGTTTAGGCTTTTGGTTAGGGTTAGGGGTAGGGTTAGGGTTAGGATTAGGGTTAGGGTTAGGGTTACGATTATGGTTAAGTTTAGGGTTTGTGTTTGGGTTAGGTTTAGGGTTAGGATTAGGGTTAGTGTTAGGGTTAGGGTTAGTGTTAAGGTTAGGGTTTGGGTTTGGGTTAGGTTAGGGTTAGGTTTAGGTTTAGATTTGGGTTAGTGTTAGGGTTAGGGTTAGTGTTAAGGTTAGGATTTGGGTTTGGGTTAGGGTTAGATTTAGGTTTAGTTTTAGGGTTTGGGTTTGGGTTAGGGCTAGGGTTAGGGTTAGGGTTAGGGATTGGGTTAGGGTTATGTTTAGGAATAGGGTTTGGGTTAGGGTTATTGTTAGTGTTTGGGTTAGGGTTTGGGTTAGGGTTAGGTTTAAGTTTTGGGTTAGGGTTAGAGTTAGGGTAAGGGTTTGGGTTAGGGTTAGGGTTAGGGTTTGGTTTTAGTGTTATGTTTAGGGTTAGGTTTTAGAATTAGGATTACGTTTAGGGTTTGGTTTAGGGTTAGGGATAGGGTTAGGGTTAGGTTAGGATTATGGATAGGGTTAGGTTTAGGGTTAGGTTTAGGTTTTGAGTTATGTTCAGGGTTAGGATTAGGGGTTGGGTTAGGGTTACTGTTAGGCTTAGCGTGAGGGTTAGGGTTAGGCTTAGGGTTAGGGTTCGGTTTTAGGGTTATGGTTAGGGTTATTGTTTGGGTTAAGGTTAGGGTTAGGGTTAGGGTTAGGAATAGGGTTAGGGTTAGGGTTAGGGTTAGGGTTTGGTTTACGGTTTGGGTTAGGGTTAGGGCTAGTATTTGGGTTAGGGTTAGGGTTAGGATTAGGGTTAGGTTTAGGGTTTGATTAGGGTTAGGGTTAGGGTTAGTGTTAGGGATTGGGTTAGGGTTAGGGTTGGGGTTAGGGGTTGGGTTTGGGTTAGGTTTAGGTTTTGGGTTAAGGTTAGAGTTAGGGTTAGGGTTTGAGTTAGGGTTAGTTTTAGGGTTAGGGTTAGGGTTAGGGTTAGGGTTAGGGTTAGTTTTAGGGTTAGGGTTTGGGTAAGGGTTAGGGTTAGGTTTAGTTTTTGGGTTAGGGTTAGGTTTAGGATTACGGTTAGGTTTAGGTTTCGGGTTAGGGTTTGGGTTAGGGTTAGGTTTTCGGTTGGGGTTAGGGTTAGGGTTAGGGTTTCGGTTAGGGTTAGGGTTATTTTTTGGGTTAGGGTTAGGGTTAGGAATAGGGTTAGGGTTAGTTTTAGGGTTAGGGTTTGCGTTAGGGTTAGGTTTAGGGTTAGGGTTTGAGTTAGGGTTTGTTTTAGGGTTAGGGTTAGGGTTAGGGGTTGGGTTTAGGGTTAGAGTTAGGATTAGGGTTAGGTTTAGGGATTGGGTTAGGGTTAGGATTATGGTTAGGATTAGGGTTAGGTTTAGGATTAGAGTTAGGTTTAGGCTTTTGGTAAGGGTTAGGGTTAGGGTCAGGGTTTGGATTGGGTTAGGGTTAGGGTTAGGGTTTGGGTTAACGTTTGTTGTTATGGGTTAGGGATTAGGTTTAGGGTTAGTTTCACTGTTTGGATTTGGTTAGTGATAGGGTTAGGGTTTGGGTTTGGGTTAGGGTTAGGTTTAGGTTTAGTTTTAGGGTTTGGGTTTGGGTTAGGGTTAGGGTTAGGTTTAGGAATTGGGTTAGGGTTATGGTTAGGAATAGAGTTAGGCTTAGGGTTATTGTTAGGGTTTGGGTTAGGGTTTGGGTTAGGGTTAGGGTTAGGGTTAGAGTTAGGGTTAGAGTTAGGGTTAGGGTTTGGGTTAGGGTTAGGGTTAGGGTTTGGGTTAGGATTGTGTTTAGGGTTAGGTTTTAGGGTTAGGATTGCGTTTAGGCTTTGGGTTAGGGTTAGGGATAGGGTTAGGGTTAGGTTAGGATTATGGATAGGGTTAGGTTTAGCGTTAGGTTTAGGTTTTGAGTTATGTTTAGGGTTAGGATTAGGCTTTGGCTTAGTGTTAGGGTTAGGGTTAGCGTGAGGGTTAGGGTTAGGGTTAGGGTTAGCGTTAGGTTTTAGGGTTATTGTTTAAGGGTTATTGTTTGGGTTAAGGTTAGGGTTAGGGTTACGGTTAGGAATAGGGTTAGGGTTAGGGTTAGGGTTAGGGTTTGGTTTACGGTTTGTGTTAGGGTTAGGGTTAGTTTTTGGGTTAGGATTAGAGTTAGGATTAGGGTTAGGCTTAGGGTAAGGGTTAGAAATAGGGTTAGGTTTAGGGTTAGGGTTAGGGTTAGGATTAGCGTTAGGTTTAGTGTTTAAATTAGGGTTAGATTTAGGTTTAGGGTTTGGGATTGGGTTACGGTTAGGGTTAGGATTTGGGTTAACGTTTGTTGTTAGGGGTTAGGGATTAGGTTTAGGGTTAGTTTCACGGTGTGGTTTTGAGTTAGGGATAGGGTTAGGGTTTGGGTTTGGGTTAGGGTTAGGTTTAATTTTATTTTTAGGGTTTTTCTGTTTGGGTTAGGGCAAGGTTTAGGGTTAGGGTTAGGGATTGGGTTAGGGTTATGGTTAGGAATAGGGTTAGGGTTAGGGTTATTGTTAGTGTTTGCGTTAGGGTTTGAGTTAGGGTTAGGTTTAGGGTTTGGGTTAGGGTTAGGGTTAGGGTTTGGTTTAGGGTTATGTTTAGGGTTAGGTTTTAGAGTTAGGATTACGTTTAGGGTTTGGTTGAGGGATAGGGATAGGGTTAGGGTTAGGTAAGGATTATGGATAGGGTTAGGTTAAGGGTTAGGGTTAGGGTTTGAGTTATGTTTAGGGTTAGGATTAGGGTTTGGGTTAGGGTTAGGGTTAGGGTTAGCATGAGGGTTAGGGTTAGGCTTAGGGTTAGGGTTAGGTTTTAGGGTTATGGTTACGGTTAGTGTTTGGGTTGGGGTTAGGGTTAGGAATAGGGTTAGGGTTAGGGTTAGGGTTTGGTTTACGGTTTGGGTTAGGGTTAGGGTTAGGTTTAGGTTTTGAGTTATGTTTAGGGTTAGGATTAGGGTTTGGGTTAGTGTTAGGGTTAGGGTTAGGGTTAGGCTTAGGGTTAGGGTTAGGTTTTAGGGTTATGGTTAGGGTTATTGTTTGGGTTAGGGTTAGGGTTAGGAATAGGGTTAGGGTTAGGGTTAGGGTTTGGTTTACGGTTTGGGTTAGGGTTAGGGTTAGGTTTAGGTTTTGAGTTATGTTTAGGGTTAGGATTAGGGTTTGGGTTAGTGTTAGGGTTAGGGTTCGGGTTAGGGTTAGGGTTAGGGTTAGGGTTAGGGTTAGGGTTAGGGTTAGAGTTAGGGTTTGGTTTACGGTTTGGGTTAGGGTTAGTTTTTGGGTTAGGTTTAGGGTTAAGATTAGGGTTAGGGTTAGGTTTAGAGTTAGGGTTTGTGTTAGGGTTCGGGTTAGGGTTAGAGTTAGGGTTAGGGTTAGATTTTGAGTTAGGGTTAGGCTTCGGTTTAGGGTTAGGGTTTGGGTTAGGGTTAGAGAGGGTTAGTGTTTGGGTTAGGGTTAGGGTTAGGGTTAGGGCTAGGATTAGGGTTAGGGTTAGGGTTAGGATTAGGGTTAGGTTTAGGGTTAGGGTTAGGGTTTGGGTTAGGGTTAGGGTTAGGGTTAGGATTAGGGTTTAGGGTTATTGTTAGGTTTAGGGTTAGGGTTATGGTTAGGTTAGTGTTAGGGTTTATGTTAATGTTTGTGGTTAGGGGTTAGAGGTTAGGTTTAGGGTTAGGATTAGGGTTAGGGTTTGGGTTAGGGTTTAGGGTTAGGGTTTGTGTTAGGGTTTGGGTTAAGGTTAGGGTTAGGGTTAGGGTTAGGAATAGGGTTAGGTTTAGGGTTTATGTTACGGTTAGGGTTAGGGTTAGGGTTTGGGTTAAGGTTAGGGTTAGTTTTTGGGTTAGGGTTAGGGTTAGGATTAGGGCTAGGTTTAGGTTTAGGGTTAGGGTTTGAGTTAGAGTTAGGGTTCGGGTTAGGGTTTGAGTTAGGGTTTGGGTTAGGATGTGGGTTAGGGTTAGGTTTAGGTTTTGGGTTAGGGTTAGAGAGGGTTAGGGTTTGGGTTAGGGTTAGGGTTAGGGTTTGAGTTAGGGTTAGGGTTAGGGTTAGGGTTTGGGTTAGGGTTGGGGTGAGGGTTGCGTGTTGGGTTGGGGTTAGGATTAGATTTACGGTTAGGATTAGGGTTAGGGTTAGATTTAGGATTAGGATTAGAGTTAGGTTTAGGGTTTGGGTTAGGGTTAGGGATCGGGTTAGGGTTAGGATTAGGGTTACGGTTAGGGTTACGGTTATGGTTAAGTTTAGGGTTTGTGTTTGGGTTAGTTTTAGGGTTAGGGTTAGGGTTAGTGTTAGAGTTTGGGTTAGTGTTAGGTTTAGGGTTTGGGTTAGGGTTAGTGTTTGGGATAGGGTTTGGGTAAAGGTTAGGGTTAGGGTTAGGGTTAAGTTTACGGTTAGGGTTAGGGTTATGGTTTGGGTTAATTTTAGAGTTAGGGTTAGGGTAAAAAATAGGGTTAGGTTTAGAGTTAGGGTTAGGGTTAGGATTAGCGTTAGGTTTCGTGTTTGGATTAGGGTTAGGGTTAGGTTTACGGTTTCGGATTGGGTTAGGGCTAGGGTTAGGGTTAGGGTTAGGGATTGGGTTAGGGTTTTGGTTAGGAATAGGGTTAGGGTTAGAATTAGGGTTAGGGTTTGAGTTAGGGTTAGGGTTAAGGTTAGGGTTTGTGTTTGGGTTAGGGTTTAGGGTTAGGGTTTGTGTTAGGTTTTGGGTTAAGGTTAGGGTTAGGGTTAGGGTTAGGAATAGGGTTAGGGTTAGGGTTAGGGTTAGGGTTAGGGTTAGTGTTAGGGTTAGGGTTAAGGTTTGGGTTAGGGTTAGTTTTAGGGTTAGGATTTGGGTTAGGGTTAGGGTTAGGGTTAGTTTTTGGGTTAGGGTTAGGTTTAGGATTACGGTTAGGATTAGGTTTCAGGTTAGGGTTAGGGTTTGGGTTAGGGTTAGGTTTAGGGTTAGGGTTTGGGTTAGGGTTAGGTTTATTTTTTGGGTTAGGGTTAGGGTTAGGAAAAGGGTTAGGGTTAGGTTTAGGGTTAGGGTTTGCGTTAGGGTTAGGGTTAGGGTTACGGTTTGAGTTAGGGTTTGTTTTAGGGTTAGGGTTAGGGTTAGGGGTTGGGTATGGATTAGGGTTAGGGTTACGGTTAGGATTAGGGTTAGGGTTAGAGTTAGGATTAGGGTTAGTATTAGGGTTTGGTTTAGGGTTAGGGTTATGGTTAGGATTAGGGTTAGGGTTAGGATTAGAGTTAGGTTTAGGCTTTTGGTAAGGGTTAGGGTAATGGTTAGGGTTTGGATTGGGTTAGGGTTAGGGTTAGGGTTTGGGTTAACGTTTGTTGTTAGGGGTTAGGGATTAGGTTTAGGGTCAGTTTTACTGTGTGGGTTTGGGTTAGGCATAGGGTTAGGGTGTGGGTTTGGGTTAGGGTTAGGTTTTAGGGTTATGGTTAGGGTTATAGTTTGGGTTAAGGTTAGGTTTAGGCTTAGGGTTAGGAATAGGGTAACGGTTACGGTTAGGGTTAGGGTTTGGTTTACGGTTTGGCTTAGGGTTAGGGTTAGTTTTTGGGTTAGGATTAGAGTTAGGATTAGGGTTAGGGTTAGGGTTAATGTAAGAAATAGGGTTAGGTTTAGGGTTAGGGTTAGGGTTAGGATTAGCGTTAGGTTTAGTGTTTAAATTAGGGTTAGATTTAGGTTTAGGGTTTGGGATTGGGTTAGGGTTAGGGTTAGGGTTAGGGTTATTGTTTGGGTTAAGGTTCGGTTTAGGGTTAGGGTTAGGAATAGCGTTAGGGTTAGGTTTAGGGTTAGGGTTTGGTTTACGGTTTGGGTTAGGGTTAGGGTTAGTTTTTGGGTTAGGGTTAGAGTTAGGATTAGGTTAGGTTTAGGGTTAGGGTAAGAAATAGGGTTAGGTTTAGGGTTAGGGTTAGGGTTAGGATTAGCGTTAGGTTTAGTGTTTGGATTAGGGTTAGGTTTAGGTTTAGGGTTTGGGATTGGGTTGGGTTTAGGGTTAGGATTTGGGTTAACGTTTGTTGTTAGGGGTTAGGGATTAGGTTTAGGGTTATTTTCAAGGTGTGGTTTTGGGTTAGGGATAGGGTTAGGGTTTGGGTTTGGGTTAGGGTTAGGTTTAGGTTTAGTTTTAGGGTTTGGGTTAGGGCTAGGTTAGGGTTAGGGTTAGGTATTGGGTTAGGGTTAGGGTTAGGGTTAGGGTTTGGTTTTCGGTTTGGGTTAGGGTTAGGGTTAGGGTTAGGTTTAGGTTTTGAGTTATGTTTAGGGTTAGGATTAGGGTTTGGGTTAGTGTTAGGGTTAGGGTTAGGGTTAGGGTTAGGGTTAGGGTTAGTGTTAGGGTTAGGGTTAGGGTTAGAGTTAGGGTTTGGTTTACGGTTTGGGTTAGGGTTAGTTTTTGGGTTAGGGTTAGGGTTAGGATTGGGGTTAGGGTTAGGGTGAGGGGTAGGGTTTGTGTTAGGGTTCGGGCTAGGGCTAGGGTTAGGTTTAGGGTTAGGGTTTGGGTTAGGGTTAGGGTTAGGGTTAGGGTTAGATTTTGAGTTACGGTTCGGGTTATGTTTAGGGTTAGGTTTAGGGTTAGATTTTGAGTTAGGGTTAGGCTTAGGTTTAGGGTTAGGGTTTGCGTTAGGGTTAGAGAGGGTTAGTGTTTGGGTTAGGGTTAGGGTTAGGGTTAGGGCTAAGATTAGAGTTAGGGTTAGGGTTAGGATTATGGTTAGGTTTAGGGTTTGAGTTAGGGTTAGGGTTAGGGTTAGGGTTAGAATTAGGGTTAGGTTTAGGGTTAGCATTAGAGTTAGGGTTAGGGTTTTGGTTTGGATTAGGCTTAGGGTTAGGGTTTGGGTTAGTGTTAGGTTTAGGGTTAGGGTTAGGGTTTGGGTTAGGGTTAGGGTTAGGGTTAGGGTTAGGGTTAGGGTTAGGGTTAGGTTTAGGGATAGCGTTAGGATTAGGGTTAGGGTTAGGGTTACGATTATGGTTAAGTTTAGGGTTTGTGTTTGGGTTAGGTTTAGGGTTAGGGTTAGGGTTTGTGTTAGTGTTAGGTTTAGGGTTTGTGGTAGGGTTAGGGTTAGGGTTAGGAATAGGGTTAAGGTTAGTTTTAGGGTTAGGGTTTGGTTTAGGGTTAGGGTTAGGGTTAGGGTTAGGTTTAGCATTAGAGTTAGGGTTAGGGTTTTGGTTAGTGTTAGAGTTAGGGTTAGTGTTAGGCTTTAGGGTTAGGGTTTGGGTTGGGGTTTGGTTTAGGGTTAGGATTAGGATTAGGTTTAGGGTTAGGGTTAGGGTTTGGGTTAGGGTTAGGGTTAGGGTTTGGTTTATTGTTTGGGTTAGGTTTAGGGTTAGGTTTTGGGTTTGGGTTAGGGATAGGGTTAGGGTTAGGTTAGGTTTATGGATAGATTTAGGTTTAGGGTTAGGTTAAGGTTTTGAGTTATGTTTAGGGTTAAAATTAGGGTTTGGGTTAGGGTTAGGGGTAGGGTTAGCGTGAGAGTTAGGGTTAGGGTTAGGGTTAGGGTTAGGTTTTAGGGTTATGGTTAGGGTTATTGTTTGGGTTAAGGTTAGGTTTAGGGTTAGGTTTAGCAATAGGGTTAGACTTAGGTTTAGGGTTCGGGGTTGGTTTACGGTTTGGGTTAGGGTTAGGGTTAGTTTTTGGGTTAGGGTTAGAGTTAGGACCAGGGTTAGGGGGAGGGTTAGGGGAAGAAATAGGGTTAGGTTTAGGCTTAGGGTTAGAGTTAGGCTTAGCGTTAGGTTTAGTGTTTGTATTAGGGTTAGGTTTAGGTTTAGGTTTTGGGATTGGGTTAGGGTCAGGGTTAGGATTTGGGTTAACATTTGTTGTTAGGGGTTAGGGATTAGGGTTAGGGTTAGTTTCATGGTGTGGTTTTGCGTTAGGGATAGGGTTATGGTTTGGGTTTGGGTTAGGGTTAGGTTTAATTTTAGTTTTAGGGTTTGGGTTTGGGTTAGGGCAAGGTTTAGGGTTAGGGTTAGAGATTGGGTTAGGGTTATGGTTAGGAATACGGTTAGGGTTAGGGTTATTATTAGTGTTTGGGTTAGGGTTTGGGTTAGGGTTAGGTTTAGGGTTTGGGTTAGGGTTAGGGTTAGGGTTTGGTTTAGGGTTATTTTTAGGGTTAGGTTTTAGAGTTAGGATTACGTTTAGGGTTTGGTTTAGGGTTGGGGATAGGGTTAGGGTTAGGTTAGGATTATGGATAGGGTTAGGTTTAGGGTTAGGTTTAGGTTTTGAGTTATGTTTAGGGTTAGAATTAGAGTTTGTGTTAGGGTTAGGGTTAGGTTTTAGGGTTATGGTTAGGGTTATTGTTTGGGTTAAGGTTAGGGTTAGGATTAGGGTTAGGAATAGGGTAAGGGTTAGGGTTAGGGTTAGGGTTTGGTTTACGGTTTGGGTTAGGGTTAGGGTTAGTAATTGGGTTAGGGTTAGGGTTAGGATTAGGGTTAGGTTTAGGGTTTGATTAGGGTTAGGGTTAGGTTTAGTTTTAGGGTTTGGTTTAGGGTAGGGTTAGGGTTAGGGGTTGGGTTTGGGTTAGGGTTAGGGTTAGGGCTAGGATTAGGGTTAGGGTTACGGTTAGGATTAGGGTTTGATTTAGGTTTTGGGTTAGGATTAGGGTAAGGGTTAGGTTTAGGGTTAAGGTTAGGTTTAGAGTTAGGCGTAGAGTTTTGCTTTGGGTTAGGGTTAGGGTTAAGTTTTGGGTTAGTGTTAGGGTTAGGGTTAGTGTTAGGGTTAGGGTTATTGTTAGGGTTAGGGTTTGGGTTAGGGTTATGGTTTGGGTTAGGGTTTGGGTTAGGGTTAGGTTTAGGGTTAGTGTTTGGGATAGGGTTTGGGTAAAGGTTAGGGTTAGGGTTAGGGTTAAGTTTACGGTTAGGGTTAGGGTTATGGTTTGGGTTAATTTTAGGGTTAGGGTTAGGGTAAAAAATAGGGTTAGGTTTAGAGTTAGGGTTAGGGTTAGGATTAGCGTTAGGTTTTGTGTTTGGATTAGGGTTAGGGTTAGGTTTAGGGTTTCGGATTGAGTTAGGGCTAGGGTTAGGGGTAGGGTTAGGGATTGGGTTAGGGTTATGGTTAGGAATAGGGTTAGGGTTAGAGTTAGGGTTAGGGTTTGAGTTAGGGTTAGGGTTAAGGTTAGGGTTTGGGTTTGGGTTAGGGTTTAGGGTTAGGGTTTGTGTTAGATTTTGGGTTAAGGTTAGGGTTAGGGTTAGGGTTAGGAATAGGGTTAGGGTTAGGGTTAGGGTTAGGGTTAGTGTTAGGGTTAGGGTTAGGAATAGGGTTAGGGTTAAGGTTTGGGTTAGGGTTAGTTTTAGGGTTAGGGTTTGGGTAAGGGTTAGGGTTAGGTTTAGTTTTTGGGTTAGGGTTAGGTTTAGGATTACGGTTAGGATTAGGTTTCAGGTTAGGGTTAGGGTTTGGGTTAGGGTTAGGTTTAGGGTTAGGGTTTCGGTTAGGGTTAGGTTTATTTTTTGCCTTAGGGTTAAGGTTAAGAAAAGGGATAAGGGTAGGTTTAGGGTTAGGGTTTGCCTTAGGGTTAAAGTTACGGTTAGAGTTTGAGTTAGGTCTTGTTTTAGGGTTAGGGTTAGGGTTAGGGGTTGGGTATGCGTTAGGGTTAGGGTTACGGTTAGGATTAGGGTTAGGGTTAGAGTTAGGATTAGGGTTAGTTTTAGGGTTTGGGTTAGGGTTAGGGTTATGGTTAGGATTAGGGTTAGGGTTAGGATTAGAGTTAGGTTTAGGCTTTTGGTAAGTGTTAGGGTAATGGTTAGGGTTTGGATTGGGTTAGGGTTAGGGTTAGGGTTTGGGTAAACGTTTGTTGTTAGGGGTTAGGGATTAGGTTTAGTGTCAGTCATGTGTGGGTTTGGGTTAGGCATAGGGTTAGGGTCTGGGTTTGGGTTAGGGTTAGGTTTTAGGGTTATGGTTAGGGTTATTGTTTGGGTTAAGGTTAGGTTTAGGGTTAGGGTTAGGAATAGGGTTACGGTTAGGGTTAGGGTTAGGGTTTGGTTTACGGTTTGGCTTAGGGTTAGGGTTAGTTTTGGGGTTAGGATTACAGTTAGGATTAGGGTTAGGGTTAGGGTTAGGGTAAGAAATAGGGTTAGGTTTAGGGTTAGGGTTAGGGTTAGGATTAGCGTTAGGTTTAGTGTTTAAATTAGGGTTAGATTTAGGTTTAGGGTTTGGGATTGGGTTAGGGTTAGGGTTAGGGTTAGGGTTAGGGTTAGGGTTAGGGTTAGTGTTAGGGTTACGGTTAGGGTTATTGTTTGGGTTAAGGTTAGGTTTAGGGTTAGGGTTAGGAATAGGGTTAGGGTTAGTTTTAGGGTTAGGGTTTGGTTTACGGTTTGGGTTAGGGTTAGGGTTAGTTTTTGGGTTAACGTTAGAGTTAGGATTAGGTTAGGTTTAGGGTTAGGGTAAGAAATAGGGTTAGGTTTATGGTTAGGGTTAGGGTTAGGATTCGCGTTAGGTTTAGTGTTTGGATTAGGGTTAGGTTTAGGTTTAGGGTTTGGGATTGGTTTAGGTTTAGGGTTAGGATTTGGGTTAACGTTTGTTGTTAGGGGTTAGGGATTAGGTTTAGGGTTATTTTCACGGTGTGGTTTTGGGTTAGGGATAGGGTTAGGGTTTGGGTTTGGGTTAGGGTTAGGTTTAGGTTTAGTTTTAGGGTTTGGGTTTGGGTTAGGGCTGGGTTAGGGTTAGGGTTAGGTATTGGGTTAGGTTTATTGTTAGGAATAGGGTTAGTTTTAGGGTTATTGTGAGTGTTTGGTTTAGGGTTTGGCTTAGGGTTAGGTTTAGGTTTTGTGTTAGGGTTAGAGTTAGGGTAAGGGTTTGGGTTAGGGTTAGGGTTAGGGTTTAGTTTAGGGTTATGTTTAGGGTTAGGTTTTAGAGTTAGGAATACGTTTAGGGTTTGGTTTAGGGTTAGGGATAGTGTTAGGGTTAGGTTAGGATTATGGATAGGCTTAGGTTTAGGTTTAGGTTTAGGTTTTTAGTTATGTTTAGGGTTAGGATTAGGGTTTGGGTTAGGGTTAGGGTTAGGGTTAGCGTGAGGGTTAGGGTTAGGCTTAGGGTTAGGGTTAGGTTTTAGGGTTATGGTTAGGGTTATTGTTTGGGTTAAAGTTAAGGTTAGGTTTAGGGTTAGGAATAGGGTTAGGGTTAGGCTTAATGTTAGGGTTTGGTTTACGGTTTGGGTTAGGGTTAGGGTTAGTATTTGGGTTAGGGATAGGGTTAGGATTAGGGTTAGGTTTAGGGTTTGATTAGGATTAGGGTTAGGGTTAGGGTTTGGGTTAGGATTAGTGTTAGGGTTAGGGGTTGGGTTTGGGTTAGGGTTAGGGTTAGGGCTAGGATTAGGTTTAGGTTTAGGGTTAGGATTAGAGTTAGGGTTATAGTTTTGCTTGGGGTTAGGGTTATGGTTAGGGTTTGTGTTAGTGTTAGGTTTAGGGTTACTGTTAGGGTTAGGGTTAATGTTAGGGTTAGGGTTTGGGTTAGGGTTATGGTATGGGTTAGGGTTTGGGTTAGGGTTAGGTTTAGGGTTAGTGTTTGGGTTATTTTTAGGTTTTGGGTTAGGGTTAGAGTTAGGGTTAGGGTTTGAGTTAGGGTTAGGGTTAAGGTTAGGGTTAGGGTTAGGGATTGGGTTAGGGTTATGGTTAGGAATAGGGTTAGGGTTAGAGTTAGGGTTAGGGTTTGAGTTAGGGTTAGGGTTAAGGTTAGGGTTAGGGTTAGGGTTAGGAATAGGGTTAGGTTTAGGGTTAGTGTTTGGGATAGGGTTTGGGTAAAAGTTAGGGTTAGGGTTAGGGTTAGGTATAGGGTTAGGGTTAGGGTTAGGGTTAAGTTTACGGTTAGGTTTAGGGTTATGGTTTGGATTATGTTTAGGGTTAGGGTTAGGGTAAGAAATAGGGTTAGGTTTAGAGTTAGGGCAAGGGATAGGATTCGCGTTAGGGTTCGTGTTTGGATTAGGGTTAGGGTTAGGTTTAGGGTTTCGGATTGGGTTAGGGCTAGGGTGACGGTTAGGGTTAGGGATTGGGTTAGGGTTATGGTTAGGAATAGGTTTAGGGTTAGAGTTAGGGTTGGGGTTTGAGTTAGGGTGAGGGTTAAGGTTAGGGTTTGGGTTTGGGTTAGGGTTTAGAGTTAGGGTTTGTGTTAGGTTTTGGGTTAAGGTTAGGGTTAGGGTTAGGAATAGGGTTAGGGTTAAGGTTTGGGTTAGGGTTAGTTTTAGGGGTAGGGTTTTGGTTAGGTTTAGGGTTAGGATTAGTTTTTGGCTTTGGGTTAGGTTTACGATTACGGTTAGGATTAGGTTTCGGGTTAGGGTTTGGGTTAGGGTTAGGGTTTGGGTTGGGGTTAGGTTTAGGTTTAGGGTTTGGGTTAGGGTTAGGTTTATTTTTTGGGTTAGGGTTAGGGTTAGGAAAAGGTTTAGGGTTAGGTTTAGGGTTAGGGTTTGCGTTAGGGTTAGGGTTTGAGTTAGGGTTTGTTATAGGGTTAGGGTTAGGTTTAGGGGTTGGGTATGGGTTAGGGTTAGGGTTACGGTTAGGATTAGGGGTAGGGGTAGAGCTAGGATTAGGGTTAGTTTTAGGGTTTGGGTTAGGGTTAGGGTTATGGTTAGGATTAGGGTTAGGGTTAGGATTAGAGTTAGGTTTAGGCTTTTGGTAAGGGTTAGGGTTAGGGTTAGGGTTTGGATTGTGTTAGGGTTAAGGTTAGGGTTTGGGTTAACGTTTGTTGTTAGGGGTTAGGGATTAGGTTTAGGGTTAGTTTCACTGTGTGGGTTGGGGTTAGGGATAGGGTTAGGGTTTGGGTTTGGGTTAGGGTTAGGTTTAGGTTTAGTTTTAGGGTTTGGGTTTGGGTTAGGGTTAGGGTTAGTGTTAGGGTTAAGGATTTGTTTAGGGTTATGGTTAGGAATAGAGTTAGGGTTTGGGTTATTGTTAGTGTTTGGGTTAGGGTTTGGATTAGGGTTAGGGTTAGGTTTAGGTTTTGGGTTAGGTTTAGAGTTAGGGTTAGGGTTTGGGTTAGGGTTACGGTTAGGGTTTGGGTTAGGTTAGGATTATGGATAGGGTTAGGTTTAGGGTTAGGTTTAGAGTTATGTTTAGGGTTAGGATTAGGGTTTGGGTTAGGTTTAGGGTTAGAGTTAGCATGAGGGTTAGGGTTAGGGTTAGGGTTAGGGTTAGGTTTTAGGGTTATGCTTAGGGTTATTGTTTGGGTTAGGGTTAGGTTTAGGTTTAGGGTAAGGTTTAGGTTTTGGGTTAGGTTTAGAGTTAGGGTTAGGGTTTGGGTTAGGGTTACGGTTAGGGTTTGGGTTAGGTTAGGATTATGGATAGGGTTAGGTTTAGGGTTAGGTTTAGAGTTATGTTTAGGGTTAGGATTAGGGTTTGGGTTAGGTTTAGGGTTAGAGTTAGCATGAGGGTTAGGGTTAGGGTTAGGGTTAGGGTTAGGTTTTAGGGTTATGCTTAGGGTTATTGTTTGGGTTAAGGTTAGGTTTAGGGTTAGGGTTAGGAATAGGGTTAGGGTTAGGTTTAGGGTTAGGGTTTGGTTTAAGGTTTGGGTTAGGGATAGGGTTAGGTTTAGGTTTAGGATTAGAGTTAGGGTTAGGGTTTTGGTTTGGGTTAGGGTTAGGGTTAGGGTTTGGGTTAGTGTTAGGGTTAGGGTTAGTCTTAGGGTTAGGGTTTGTTTGAGGGTTAGGTTTAGGATTAGATTTGGGTTAGTGTTAGGGTTAGGGTTAATGTTAAGTTTAGGGTTTGGGTTAGGGTTAGTATTAGGGTGAGGGTTACTATTAGGGTTAAGTTTTGAGTTTGGGTTTGGGTTAGGTTTAGGGTTAGCGTTAGGGTTAGGGTTAGGTTTAGGGTTAGTGTTAGGGTTAGCGTTAGGTTTAGGTTTAGGTTTTGAGTTATGTTTAGCGTTAGGATTAGGGTTTGGGTTAGGGTTAGGGTTAGGGTTACCGTGAGGGTTAGGGTTAGGGTTAGGGTAAGGGTTAGGTTTTAGGGTTATGGTTAGGGTTATTGTTTGGGTTAAGGTTAGGTTTAGGGTTAGGGTTAGGAATAGGTTTAGGTTTAGGGTTAGAGTTAGGGTTTGGTTTACGATTTGGGTTAGGGTTAGTTTTTGTTTTAGGGTTAGGGTTAGAATTAGGGTTAGGGTTAGGTTTAGAGTTAGGGTTTGTGTTAGGGTTCGGGTTAGGGTTAGGGTTAGGGATAGGGTTAGGGTTAGGGTTAGATTTTGAGTTAGGTTTAGGCTTAGGGTTAGGGTTAGGGTTTGGGTTAGGGTTAGAGAGGGTTAGGGTTTGGGTTAGGGTTAGGGTTAGGGTTAGGGCTAGGATTAGGGTTAGGGTTAGGTTTAGGATTAGGGTTAGCTTTAGGGTTTGGGTTAGGGTTAAGGTTAGGGTTAGGGTTAGGATTAGGGTTAGATTTAGGGTTACGATTATGGTTAAGTTTAGGGTTTGTGTTTGGGTTAGGTTTAGGGTTAGGGTTAGGGTTAGGATTAGGTTTTGGGTTAATGTTAGGTTTAGGGTTTGGGTTAGGGTTAGGGTTAGGGTTAGGACTAGGGTTAGGGTTAGGTTTAGGGTTAGGGTTTGGTTTAGGATTTGGGTTAGGGTTAGGGTTAGGGTTAGGATTAGGGTTAGTTTTAGGGTTAGTGTTTAGGTTAGTGTTAGGTTTAGGTTTGATTTGGGTTAGTGTTAGGGTTAGGATTAGTGTTAAGGTTAGGGTCTGGGTTAGGGTTAAGGTTAGGGTTTGGTTTACGGTTTGGGTTAGGGTTAGTTTTTGGGTTAGGGTTAGGGTTAGGATTAGGGTTAGGGTTAGGTTTAGAGTTAGGGTTTGTGTTAGGGTTCGGGTTAGGGTTAGGGTTAGGGTTTGGGTTAGGGTTAGGGTTAGGGTTAGGGTTAGGGTTAGATTTTGAGTTATGGTTCGGGTTATGGTTAGGGTTAGGTTTAGGGTTAGATTTTGAGTTAGGGTTAGGCTTAGGTTTAGGGTTAGGGTTTGGGTTAGGATTAGAGAGGGTTAGTGTTTGGGTTAGGGTTAGGGTTAGGGTTAGGGCTAGGATTAGAGTTAGGGTTATGGTTAGGATTAGGGTTAGGTTTAGGGTTTGAGTTAGGGTTAGGGTTAGGGTTAGGGTTAGAATTAGGGTTAGGTTTAGGGTTAGAATTAGGGCTAGGGTTAGGGTTTTGGTTTGGCTTAGGCTTAGGGTTAGGGTTTGGGTAAGTGTTAGGTTTAGGGTTAGGGTTAGGGTTTGGGTTAGGGTTAGGGGTAGGGTTAGGGTTAGGGTTAGGGTTTAGGATTAGGGTTAGGTTTAGGGTTAGGGTTATGGTTAGGGTTAGGGTTAGGGTTAGAATTAGGGTTAGGTTTAGGGTTAGAATTAGAGTTAGGGTTAGGGTTTTGGTTTGGATTAGGCTTAGGGTTAGGGTTTGGGTTAGTGTTAGGTTTAGGGTTAGGGTTAGGGTTTGGGTTAGGGTTAGGGTTAGGGTTAGGGTTTCGGGTTAGGGTTAGGTTTAGGGTTAGGGTTATGGTTAGGTTAGTGTTAGGGTTTATGTTAATGTTTGTGGTTAGGGGTTAGGGGTTAGGTTTAGGGTTAGGATTAGGGTTAGGGTTTGGGTTAGGGTTTAGGGTTAGGGTTTGTGTGAGGGTTTGGGTTAAGGTTAGGGTTAGGGTTAGGCTTAGGAATAGGGTTAGGTTTAGGGTTTATGTTACGGTTAGGGTTAGGGTTAGGGTTTGGGTTAAGGTTAGGGTTAGTTTTTGGGTTAGGGTTCGGGTTAGGATTAGGGCTAGGTTTAGGTTTAGGTTTAGGGTTTGAGTTAGAGTTAGGGTTCGGGTTAGGGTTTGAGTTAGGGCTTGGGTTAGGATGTGGGTTAGGGTTAGGTTTAGGTTTTGGGTTAGGGTTAGAGAGGGTTAGGGTTTGGGTTAGGGTTAGGGTTAGGGTTTGAGTTAGGGTTAGGGTTAGGGTTAGGGTTTGGGTTAGGGTTAGGGTTAGGGTTACGGTTAGGATTAGGGTTAGGGTTAGATTTAGGATTAGGATTAGAGTTAGGTTTAGGGTTTGGGTTAGGGTTAGGGTTACGGTTAGGGTTAGGATTAGGGTTAGGGTTAGGGTTAAGGTTATGGTTAAGTTTAGGGTTTGTGTTTGGGTTAGGTTTAGGGTTAGGGTTAGGGTTAGTGTTAGAATTTGGGTTAGTGTTAGGTTTAGGGTTTGGGTTAGGGTTAGGGTTAGGGTTAGTGTTAGAGTTTGGGTTAGTGTTAGGTTTAGGGTTTGGGTTACCGTTAGGGTTAGGGTTTCTATTTGGGTTTGGGTTAGGGTTAGGGTGTGGGTTAATGTTTGCGGTTAGGGGTTAGGGGTTAAGTTTAGGGTTAGGTTTGGTTTAGGGTTAGGTTTAGGGTTAGGGTTAGGTTTAGGTTTTGGGTTATGTTTAGGGTTATGGTTAGGGTTTGAGTTAGGGTTAGGGTTACGGTTACGGTTAGGTTTTGTATTAGGATTAGGGTTAGGTTTAGGGTTTGAGTTACGGTTAGGGTTAGGTTTAGGGTTTTTGTTATGGTTAGAGTTAGGGTTAGGTGTTGGGTTTGGGTTAGGGTTAGGGTTACGGTTAGGATTAGGGTTAGATTTAGGGTTTGGGTTAGGGTTAGGGTTAGGGATAGCGTTAGGATTAGGGTTAGGGTTAGGGTTACGATTATGGTTAAGTTTAGGGTTTGTGTTTGGGTTAGGTTTAGGGTTAGGGTTAGGGTTTGTGTTAGTGTTAGGTTTAGGGTTTGTGGTAGGGTTAGTTTTAGGGTTAGGAATAGGGTTAAGGTTAGTTTTAGGGTTAGGGTTTGGTTAAGGGTTAGGGTTAGGGTTAGGGTTAGGTTTAGCATTAGAGTTAGGGTTAGGGTTTTGGTTAGTGTTAGAGTTAGGGTTAGTGTTAGGGTTTAGGGTTAGGGTTTGGGTTAGGGTTTGGTTTACGGTTAGGATTAGGATTAGGTTTAGGGTTAGGGTTAGGGTTTGGGTTAGGGTTAGGGTTAGGGTTTGGTTTATTGTTTGGGTTAGGTTTAGGGTTAGGTTTTGGGTTTGGGTTAGGGATAGGGTTAGGGTTAGGTTAGGTTTATGGATAGATTTAGGTTTAGGGTTAGGTTAAGGTTTTGAGTTATGTTTAGGGTTAAAATTAGGGTTTGGGTTAGGGTTAGGGTTAGGGTTAGCGTGAGAGTTAGGGTTAGGGTTAGGGTTAGGGTTAGGTTTTAGGGTTATGGTTAGGGTTATTGTTTGGGTTAAGGTTAGGTTTAGGGTTAGGTTTAGGAATAGGGTTAGAGTTAGGTTTAGGGTTCGGGTTTGGTTTACGGTTTGGGTTAGGGTTAGGGTTAGTTTTTGGGTTAGGGTTAGAGTTAGGATCAGGGTTAGGGTTAGGGTTAGGGTAAGATAGGGTTAGGTTTAGGCTTAGTGTTAGAGTTAGGATTAGCGTTAGGTTTAGTGTTTGGATTAGGGTTAGGTTTAGGTTTAGGTTTTGGGATTGGGTTAGGGTTAGGGTTAGGATTTGGGTTAACATTTGTTGTTAGGGGTTAGGGATTAGGTTTAGGTTTAGTTTCATGGTGTGGTTTTGCGTTAGGGATAGGGTTATGGTTTGGGTTTGGGTTAGGGTTAGGTTTAATTTTAGTTTTAGGGTTTGGGTTTGGGTTAGGGCAAGGTTTAGGGTTAGGGTTAGAGATTGGGTTAGGGTTATGGTTAGGAATACGGTTAGGGTTAGGGTTATTATTAGTGTTTGGGTTAGGGTTTGGGTTAGGGTTAGGTTTAGGGTTTGGGTTAGGGTTAGGGTTAGGGTTTGGTTTAGGGTTATTTTTAGGGTTAGGTTTTAGAGTTAGGATTACGTTTAGGGTTTGGTTTAGGGTTGGGGATAGGGTTAGGGTTAGGTTAGGATTATGGATAGGGTTAGGTTTAGGGTTAGGTTTAGGTTTTGAGTTATGTTTAGGGTTAGAATTAGAGTTTGTGTTAGGGTTAGGGTTAGGTTTTAGGGTTATGGTTAGGGTTATTGTTTGGGTTAAGATTAGGGTTAGGATTAGGGTTAGGAATAGGGTAAGGGTTAGGGTTAGGGTTAGGGTTTGGTTTACGGTTTGGGTTAGGGTTAGGGTTAGTAATTGGGTTAGGGTTAGGGTTAGGATTAGGGATAGGTTTAGGGTTTGATTAGGGTTAGGGTTAGGTTTAGTTTTAGGGTTTGGGTTAGGGTAGGGTTAGGGTTAGGGGTTGGGTTTGGGTTAGGGTTAGGGTTAGGGCTAGGATTAGGGTTAGGGTTATGGTTAGGATTAGGGTTTCATTTAGGTTTTGGGTTAGGATTAGGGTTAGGGTTAGGGTTAGGGTTAGGGTTAGGGTTAGGATTAGAGTTAGGCTTAGAGTTTTGCTTTGGGTTAGGGTTAGGGTTAAGTTTTGGGTTAGTGTTAGGGTTAGGGTTAGTGTTAGGGTTAGGGTTATTGTTAGGGTTAGGGTTTGGGTTAGGGTTATGGTTTGGGTTAGGGTTTGGGTTAGGGTTAGGTTTAGGGTTAGTGTTTGGGATAGGGTTTGGGTAAAGGTTAGGGTTAGGGTTAGGGTTAAGTTTACGGTTAGGGTTAGGGTTATGGTTTGGGTTAATTTTAGGGTTAGGGTTAGGGTAAAAAATAGGGTTAGGTTTAGAGTTAGGGTTAGGGTTAGGATTAGCGTTAGGTTTTGTGTTTGGATTAGGGTTAGGGTTAGGTTTAGGGTTTCGGATTGGGTTAGGGCTAGGGTTAGGGTTAGGGTTAGGGATTGGGTTAGGGTTATGGTTAGGAATAGGGTTAGGGTTAGAGTTAGGGTTAGGGTTTGAGTTAGGGTTAGGGTTAAGTTTAGGGTTTGGGTTTGGATTAGGGTTTAGGGTTAGGGTTTGTGTTAGGTTTTGGGTTAAGGTTAGGGTTAGGGTTAGGGTTAGGAATAGGGTTAGGGTTAGGGTTAGTGTTAGGGTTAGGGTTAGGAATAGGGTTAGGGTTAAGGTTTGGGTTAGGGTTAGTTTTAGGGTTAGGGTTTGGGTTAGGGTTAGGGTTAGGTTTAGTTTTTGGGTTAGGGTTAGGTTTAGGATTACGGTTAGGATTAGGTTTCAGGTTAGGGTTAGGGTTTGGGTTAGGGTTAGGTTTAGGGTTAGGGTTTGGGTTAGGGTTAGGTTTATTTTTTGGGTTAGGGTTAGGGTTAGGAAAAGGGTTAGGGTTAGGTTTAGGGTTAGGGTTTGCGTTAGGGTTAGGGTTAGGGTTAGAGTTTGAGTTAGGGTTTGTTTTAGGGTTAGGGTTAGGGTTAGGGTTTGATTATGCGTTAGGGTTAGGGTTACGGTTAGGATTAGGGTTAGGGTTAGAGTTAGGATTAGGGTTAGTTTTAGGGTTTGGGTTAGGGTTAGGGTTATGGTTAGGATTAGGGTTAGCGTTAGGGTTAGAGTTAGGTTTAGGCTTTTGGTAAGGGTTAGGGTAATGGTTAGGGTTTGGATTGGGTTAGGGTTAGGGTAAACGTTTGTTGTTAGGGGTTAGGGATTAGGTTTAGGGTCAGTTTTAATGTGTGGGTTTGGGTTAGGCATAGGGTTAGGGTTTGGGTTTGGGTTAGGGTTAGGTTTTAGGGTTATGGTTAGGGTTATTGTTTGGGTTAAGTTTAGGTTTAGGGTTAGGGTTAGGAATAGGGTTACGGTTAGGGTTAGGGTTAGGGTTTGATTTACCGTTTGGCTTAGGGTTAGGGTTAGTTTTGGGGTTAGGATTAGAGTTAGGATTAGGGTTAGGGTTAGGGTTAGGGTAAGAAATAGGGTTAGGTTTAGGGTTACGGTTAGGGTTAGGATTAGCGTTAGGTTTAGTGTTTAAATTAGGGTTAGATTTAGGTTTAGGGTTTGGGATTGGGTTAGGGTTAGGGTTAGGGTTAGGGTTAGGGTTAGGGTTAGTGTTAGGGTTACGGTTAGGGTTATTGTTTGGGTTAAGGTTAGGTTTAGGGTTAGGGTTAGGAATAGGGTTAGGGTTAGGTTTAGGGTTAGGGTTTGGTTTACGGTTTGGGTTAGGGTTAGGGTTAGTTTTTGGGTTAACGTTAGAGTTAGGATTAGGTTAGGTTTAGGGTTAGGGTAAGAAATAGGTTAGGTTTATGGTTAGGTTCAGGGTTAGGATTCGCGTTAGGTTTAGTGTTTGGATTAGGGTTAGGTTTAGGTTTAGGGTTTGGGATTGGTTTAGGTTTAGGGTTAGGATTTGGGTTAACGTTTGTTGTTAGGGGTTAGGGAATAGGTTTAGGGTTATTTTCACGGTGTGGTTTTGGGTTAGGGATAGGGTTAGGGTTTGGGTTTGGGTTAGGGTTAGGTTTAGGTTTAGTTTTAGGGTTTGGGTTTGGGTTAGGGCTGGGTTAGGGTTAGGGTTAGGTATTGGGTTAGGGTTATTGTTAGGAATAGGGTTAGTTTTAGGGTTTTTGTGAGTGTTTGGTGTAGGGTTTGGCTTAGGGTTAGGTTTAGGTTTTGTGTTAGGGTTAGAGTTAGGGTAAGGGTTTGGGTTAGGGTTAGGGTTAGGGTTTAGTTTAGGGTTATGTTTAGGGTTAGGTTTTAGAGTTAGGAATACGTTTAGGGTTTGGTTTAGGGTTAGGGATAGTGTTAGGGTTAGGTTAGGATTATGGATAGGCTTAGGTTTAGGTTTAGGTTTTTAGTTATGTTTAGGGTTAGGATTAGGGTTTGGGTTAGGGTTAGGGTTAGGGTTAGCGTGAGGGTTAGGGTTAGGCTTAGGGTTAGGGTTAGGTTTTAGGGTTATGGTTAGGGTTATTGTTTGGGTTAAAGTTAAGGTTAGGGTTAGGGTTAGGAATAGGGTTAGGGTTAGGGTTAATGTTAGGGTTTGGTTTACGGTTTGGGTTAGGGTTAGGGTTAGTATTTGGGTTAGGGTTAGGGTTAGGATTAGGGTTAGGTTTAGGGTTTGATTAGGATTAGGGATAGGGTTAGGGTTTGGGTTAGGATTAGTGTTAGGGTTAGGGGTTGGGTTTGGGTTAGGGTTAGGGTTAGGGCTAGGATTAGGTTTAGGTTTAGGGTTAGGATTAGAGTTAGGGTTATAGTTTTGCTTTGGGTTAGGGTTATGGTTAGGGTTTGTGTTGGTGTTAGGGTTAGGGTAACTGTTAGGGTAAGGGTTAGGATTAGGGTTAGGGTTTGGGTTAGGGTTTAGGGTTAGGGTTTGTGTTAGGGTTTGGGTTAAGGTTAGGGTTAGGGTTAGGGTTAGGAATAGGGTTAGGTTTAGGGTTTATGTTACGGTTAGGGTTAGGGGTAGGGTTTGGGTTAAGGTTAGGGTTAGTTTTTGGGTTAGGATTAGGGTTAGGATTAGGGCTAGGTTTAGGTTTAGGGATAGGGTTTGAGTTAGAGTTAGGGTTCGGGTTAGGGTTTGAGTTAGGGCTTGGGTTAGGATGTGGGTTAGGGTTAGGTTTAGGTTTTGGGTTAGGGTTAGAGAGGGTTAGGGTTTGGGTTAGGGTTAGTGTTAGGGTTTGAGTTAGGGTTAGGGTTAGGGTTAGGGTTTGGGTTAGGGTTAGGGTTAGGGTTACGGTTAGGATTAGGGTTAGGGTTAGATTTAGGATTAGGATTAGAGTTAGGTTTAGGGTTTGGGTTAGGGTTAGGGTTAGGGTTAGGGTTAGGATTAGGGTTAGGGTTAGGGTTAAGGTTATGGTTAAGTTTAGGGTTTGTGTTTGGGTTAGGTTTAGGGTTAGGGTTAGGTTTAGTGTTAGAATTTGGGTTAGTGTTAGGTTTAGGGTTTGGGTTAGGGTTAGGGTTAGGGTTAGTGTTAGAGTTTGGGTTAGTGTTAGGTTTAGGGTTTGGGTTACCGTTAGGGTTAGGGTTTCTATTTGGGTTTGGGTTAGGGTTAGGGTGTGGGTTAATGTTTGCGGTTAGGGGTTAGGGGTTAAGTTTAGGGTTAGGTTTGGTTTAGGGTTAGGTTTAGGGTTAGGGTTAGGTTTAGGTTTTGGGTTATGTTTAGGGTTATGGTTAGGGTTTGAGTTAGGGTTAGGGTTATGGTTAGGGTTAGGTTTTGTATTAGGGTTAGGGTTAGGTTTAGGGTTTGTGTTACGGTTGGGGTTAGGTTTAGGGTTTTTGTTATGGTTAGAGTTAGGTTTAGGTGTTGGGTTTGGGTTAGGGTTAGGGTTACGGTTAGGATTAGGGTTAGATTTAGGGTTTGGGTTAGGGTTAGGGTTAGGGATAGCGTTAGGATTAGGGTTAGGGTTAGGGTTACGATTATGGTTAAGTTTAGGGTTTGTGTTTGGGTTAGGTTTAGGGTTAGGGTTAGGGTTTGTGTTAGTGTTAGGTTTAGGGTTTGTGGTAGGGTTAGTTTTAGGGTTAGGAATAGGGTTAAGGTTAGTTTTAGGGTTAGTGTTTGGTTTAGGGTTAGGGTTAGGGTTCGGGTTAGGTTTAGCATTAGAGTTAGGGTTAGGGTTTTGGTTAGTGTTAGAGTTAGGGTTAGTGTTAGGGTTTAGGGTTAGGGTTTGGGTTAGGGTTTGGTTTAGGGTTAGGATTAGGATTAGGTTTAGGGTTAGGGTTAGGGTTTGGGTTAGGGTTAGGGTTAGGGTTTGGTTTATTGTTTGGGTTAGGTTTAGGGTTAGGTTTTGGGTTTGGGTTAGGGATAGGGTTAGGGTTAGGTTAGGTTTATGGATAGATTTAGGTTTAGGGTTAGGTTAAGGTTTTGAGTTATGTTTAGGGTTAAAATTAGGGTTTGGGTTAGGGTTAGGGTTAGGGTTAGCGTGAGAGTTAGGGTTAGGGTTAGGGTTAGGGTTAGGTTTTAGGGTTATGGTTAGGGTTATTGTTTGGGTTAAGGTTAGGTTTAGGGTTAGGTTTAGGAATAGGGTTAGAGTTAGGTTTAAGGTTCGGGTTTGGTTTACGGTTTGGGTTAGGCTTAGCGTTAGTTTTTGGGTTAGGCTTAGAGTTAGGATCAGGGTTAGTGTAAGAAATAGGGTTAGTTTTAGCCTTAGGGTTAGAGTTAGGATTAGCGTTAGGTTTAGTGTTTGGATTAGGGTTAGGTTTAGGTTTAGGTTTTGGGATTGGGTTAGGGTTAGGGTTAGGATTTGGGTTAACATTTGTTGTTAGGGGTTAGGGATTAGGTTTAGGGTTAGTTTCATGGTGTGGTTTTGCGTTAGGGATAGGGTTATGGTTTGGGTTTGGGTTAGGGTTAGGTTTAATTTTAGTTTTAGGGTTTGGGTTTGGGTTAGGGCAAGGTTTAGGGTTAGGGTTAGAGATTGGGTTAGGGTTATGGTTAGGAATAGGGTTAGGGTTAGGGTTATTATTAGTGTTTGGGTTAGGGTTTGGGTTAGGGTTAGGTTTAGGGTTTGGGTTAGGGTTAGGGTTAGGGTTTGGTTTAGGGTTATTTTTAGGGTTAGGTTTTAGAGTTAGGATTACGTTTAGGGTTTGGTTTAGGGTTGGGGATAGGGTTAGGGTTAGGTTAGGATTATGGATAGGGTTAGGTTTAGGGTTAGGTTTAGGTTTTGAGTTATGTTTAGGGTTAGAATTAGAGTTTGTGTTAGGGTTAGGGTTAGGTTTTAGGGTTATGGTTAGGGTTATTGTTTGGGTTAAGGTTAGGGTTAGGATTAGGGTTAGGAATAGGGTAAGGGTTAGGGTTAGGGTTAGGGTTTGGTTTACGGTTTGGGTTAGGGTTAGGGTTAGTAATTGGGTTAGGGTTAGGGTTAGGATTAGGGTTAGGTTTAGGGTTTGATTAGGGTTAGGGTTAGGTTTAGTTTTAGGGTTTGGTTTAGGGTAGGGTTAGGGTTAGGGGTTGGGTTTGGGTTAGGGTTAGGGTTAGGGCTAGGATTAGGGTTAGGGTTACGGTTAGGATTAGGGTTTGATTTAGGTTTTGGGTTAGAATTAGAGTTAGGGTTAGGGTTAGGGTTAGGGTTAGGATTAGAGTTAGGCTTAGAGTTTTGCTTTGGGTTAGGGTTAGGGTTAAGTTTTGGGTTAGTGTTAGGGTTAGGGTTAGTGTTAGGGTTAGGGTTATTGTTAGGGTTAGGGTTTGGGTTAGGGTTATGGTTTGGGTTAGGGTTTGGGTTAGGGTTAGGTTTAGGGTTAGTGTTTGGGATAATTTTGGGTAAAGGTTAGGTTTAGGGTTAGGGTTAAGTTTACGGTTAGGGTTAGGGTTATGGTTTGGGTTAATTTTAGGGTTAGGGTTAGGGTAAAAAATAGGATTAGGTTTAGAGTTAGGGTTAGGGTTAGGATTAGCGTTAGGTTTTGTGTTTGGATTAGGGTTAGGGTTAGGTTTAGGGTTTCGGATTGGGTTAGGGCTAGGGTTAGGGTTAGGGTTAGGGATTGGGTTAGGGTTATGGTTAGGAATAGGGTTAGGGTTAGAGTTAGGGTTAGGGTTTCAGTTAGGGTTAGGGTTAAGGTTAGGGTTTGGGTTTGGGTTAGGGTTTAGGGTTAGGGTTTGTGTTAGGTTTTGGGTTAAGGTTAGGGTTAGGGTTAGGGTTAGGAATAGGGTTAGGGTTAGGGTTAGGGTTAGGGTTAGTGTTAGGGTTAGGGTTAGGAATAGGGTTAGGGTTAAGGTTTGGGTTAGGGTTAGTTTTAGGGTTAGGGTTTGGGTTAGGGTTAGGGTTAGGTTTAGTTTTTGGGTTAGGGTTAGGTTTAGGATTACGGTTAGGATTAGGTTTCAGGTTAGGGTTAGGGTTTGGGTTAGGTTTAGGTTTAGGGTTAGGGTTTGGGTTAGGGTTAGGTTTATTTTTTGGGTTAGGGTTAGGGTTAGGAAAAGGGTTAGGGTTAGGTTTAGGGTTAGGGTTTGCGTTAGGGTTAGGGTTAGGGTTAGAGTTTGAGTTAGGGTTTGTTTTAGGGTTAGGGTTAGGGTTAGGGTTTGGGTATGCGTTAGGGTTAGGGTTACGGTTAGGATTAGGGTTAGGGTTAGAGTTAGGATTAGGGTTAGTTTTAGGGTTTGGGTTAGGGTTAGGGTTATGGTTAGGATTAGGGTTAGGTTTAGGATTAGAGTTAGGTTTAGGCTTTTGGTAAGTGTTAGGGTAATGGTTAGGGTTTGGATTGGGTTAGGGTTAGGGTTAGGGTTTGGGTAAACGTTTGTTGTTAGGGGTTAGGGATTAGGTTTAGGGTCAGTTTTAATGTGTGGGTTTGGGTTAGGCATAGGGTTAGGGTTTGGGTTTGGGTTAGGGTTAGGTTTTAGGGTTATGGTTAGGGTTATTGTTTGGGTTAAGGTTAGGTTTAGGGTTAGGGTTAGGAATAGGGTTACGGTTAGGGTTAGGGTTAGGGTTTGGTTTACGGTTTGGCTTAGGGTTAGGGTTAGTTTTGGGGTTAGGATTAGAGTTAGGATTAGGGTTAGGGTTAGGGTTAGGGTAAGAAATAGGGTTAGGTTTAGGGTTAGGGTTAGGGTTAGGATTAGCGTTAGGTTTAGTGTTTAAATTAGGGTTAGATTTAGGTTTAGGTTTTGGGATTGGGTTAGGGTTAGGGTTAGGGTTAGGGTTAGGGTTAGGGTTAGGGTTTGGTTTACGGTTTGGGTTAGGGTTAGGGTTAGTTTTTGGGTTAACGTTAGAGTTAGGATTAGGTTAGGTTTAGGGTTAGGGTAAGAAATAGGGTTAGGTTTATGGTTAGGGTTAGGGTTAGGATTCGCGTTAGGTTTAGTGTTTGTATTAGGGTTAGGCTTAGGTTTAGGGTTTGGGATTGGTTTAGGTTTAGGGTTAGGATTTGGGTTAACGTTTGTTGTTAGGGGTTAGCGATGAGGTTTAGGGGTATTTTCACGCTGTGGTTTTGGGTTAGGGATAGGGTTAGGGTTTGGGTTTGGGTTAGGGTTAGGTTTAGGTTTAGTTTTAGGGTTTGGGTTTGGGTTAGGGCCTGGGTTGGGGTTAGGGTTAGGTCTTGGGTTAGGGCTATTGTTAGGAATAGGGTTAGTTTTGGGGTTATTGTGAGTGTTTGGTTTAGGGTTTGGCTTAGGGTTAGGTTTAGGTTTTGTGTTAGGGTTAGAGTTAGGGTAAGGGTTTGGGTTAGGGTTAGGGTTAGGGTTTAGTTTAGGGTTATGTTTAGGGTTAGGTTTTAGAGTTAGGAATACGTTTAGGGTTTGGTTTAGGGTTAGGGTTAGTGTTAGAGTTAGGTTAGGATTATGGATAGGCTTAGGTTTAGGTTTAGGTTTAGGTTTTTAGTTATGTTTAGGGTTAGGATTAGGGTTTGGGTTAGGGTTAGGGTTAGGGTTAGCGTGAGGGTTAGGGTTAGGCTTAGGGTTAGGGTTAGGTTTTAGGGTTATGGTTAGGGTTATTGTTTGGGTTAAAGTTAAGGTTAGGGTTAGGGTTAGGAATAGGGTTAGGGTTAGGGTTAATGTTAGGGTTTGGTTTACGGTTTGGGTTAGGGTTAGGGTTAGTATTTGGTTTAGGGTTAGGGTTAGGATTAGGGTTAGGTTTAGGGTTTGATTAGGATTAGGGTTAGGGTTAGGGTTTGGGTTAGGATTAGTGTTAGGGTTAGGGGTTGGGTTTGGGTTAGGGTTAGGGTTAGGGCTAGGATTAGGTTTAGGTTTAGGGTTAGGATTAGAGTTAGGGTTATAGTTTTGCTTTGGGTTAGGGTTATGGTTGGGGTTTGTGTTAGTGTTAGGGTTAGGGTTACTGTTAGGGTTAGGGTTAGTGTTAGGGTTAGGGTTTGGGTTAGGGTTATGGTATGGGTTAGGGGTTGGGTTAGGGTTAGGTTTAGGGTTAGTGTTTGGGTTATTTTTAGGTTTTGGGTTAGGGTTAGAGTTAGGGTTAGGGTTTGAGTTAGGGTTAGGGTTAAGGTTAGGGTTAGGGTTAGGGATTGGGTTAGGGTTATGGTTAGGAATAGGGTTAGGGTTCGAGTTAGGGTTAGAGTTTGAGTTAGGGTTAGGGTTAAGGT
>CM069541.1:6377500-6435000 GCA_035773235.1 Eospalax fontanierii
ATAGGGTTAGGGTTAGGGTTAATGTTGGGGTTTGGTTCACGGTTTGGCTTAGGGTTTGGGTTAGTATTTGGGTTAGGGTTAGGGTTAGGATTAGGGTTTGGTTTAGGTTTTGGGTTAGGGTTAGGGTTAGGGTTAGGATTAGGTTTAGGTTTAGGTTTATGATTAGGATTAGAGTTAGGGTTAGAGTTTTGCTTTGGGTTAGGGTTAGGGTTAGGGTTTGGGTTAGTGTTAGGGTTAGGGTTAGTGTTAGGGTTAGGGTTAGTGTTAGGGTTAGGGTTTGGGTTAGGATTATGGTTTGGGTTAGGGTTTGGGTTAGGGTTAGGTTTAGGGTTAGTGTTTGGGATACGGTTTGGGTAAAGTTTAGGGTTAGGGTTAGGAATAGGGTTAGGGTTAGGGTTATTGTTAGGTTTTGGGTTAGGTTTAGGTTTTGGTTTAGGGTTAGAGTTAGGGTTAGGGTTTGAGTTAGGGTTAGGGTTAAGGTTAGGGTTAGGTTTGGGGTTTGGGTTTAGGGTTAGGGTTTGGGTTAGGTTTTGGTTTAAGTTTAGGGTTAGGTTTAGGGTTAGGAATAGGGTTAGGGTTAATGTTTGGGTTAGGGTTAGTTTTAGGGTTAGGGTTTGGGTTAGGGTTAGGGTTAGGTTTAGTTTTTGGGTGAGGGTTAGTTTTAAGGTTACGGTTAGGATTAGGTTTCGGGTTATTGTTTGGGTTAGGGTTAGGGTTTGGGTTGGGGTTAGGTTAGGGTTAGGGTTTGGGTTAGGGTTAGGTTTATTTTCTGGGTTAAGGTTAGGGTTAGGAAAAGGGTTAGGGTTAGTTTTAGGGTTAGGTTTTGCGTTAGGGTTAGGGTTAGGGTTAGGGTAAGGGTTAGCTTTTAGGGTTATGGTTAGGGTTATTGTTTGGGTTAAGGTTAGGGTTAGGGTTAGGGTTAGGGATAGGGTTAGGGTTAGGTTAGGTTTATAAATAGGTTTAGGTTTAGGGTTAGGTTTAGGTTTTGAGTTATGTTTAGGGTTAGGATAAGGGTTTGGGTTAGGGTTAGGGTTAGGGTTATCGTGAGGGTCAGGGTTAGGGTTAGGGTTAGGGTTAGGTTTTATGGTTATGGTTAGGGTTATTGTTTGGGTTAAGGTTAGGGTTAGGGTTAGTGTTAGGAATAGACTTAGGGTTAGGGTTAGGATTAGGGTTTGGGTTAGGGTTAGGGTTAGTTTTTGGGTTAGGGTTAGAGTTAGGATGAGGGTTAGGTTTAGGGTTAGGGTAAGAAATAGGGTTAGGTTTAGGGTTAGGGTTAGGGTTAGGATTAGCGTTAGGTTTAGTGTTTGGATTAGGGTTAGGTTTAGATTTAGGGTTTGGGATTGGGTTTGGTTAGGGTTAGGATTTGGGTTAACGTTTGTTGTTAGGGGTTAGGGATTAAGTTTAGGGTTAGTTTCACGGTGTGGTTTTGGCTTAGGGATAGTGTTAGTATTTGGTTTTGTGTTAGGGTTAGGTTTAGGTTTAGTTTTAGGGTTTGGGTTTGGGTTAGGGCTAGGGTTAGGGTTAGGGTTAGGTATTGGGTTAGGGTTATTGTTAGGAATAGGGTTAGGTTTAGGGTTATTGTTAGTGTTTGGGTTAGGGTTTGGGTTAGGGTTAGGTTTAGGTTTTGGGTTAGGGTTAGAGTTAGGGTAAGGGTTTGGGTTAGGGTTAGGGTTAGGGTTTGGTTTAGGGTTATGTTAAGGTTAGGTTTTAGAGTTAGGATTACGTTTAGGGTTTGGTTTAGGGTTAGGGATAGGGTTAGGGCTAGGTTAGGATTATGGATAGGGTTAGGTTTAGGGTCAGGTTTAGGTTTTTAGTTATGTTTAGGGTTAGGATTAGGGTTTGGGTTAGGGTTAGGGTTAGGGTTAGCATGAGGGTTAGGGTCAGGCTTAGGGTTAGGGTTAGGTTTTAGGGTAATGGTTAGGGTTATTGTTTGGGTTAAGGTTAGGGTTAGGGTTAGGGTTAGGAATAGGGTTATGGTTAGGGTTAATGTTAGGGTTTGGTTTACGGTTTGGGTTAGGGTTTGGGTTAGTATTTGGGTTAGGGTTAGGGTTTGGTTTAGGGTTTGGTTTAGGTTTTGGGTTAGGGTTAGGGTTAGGGTTAGGGTTAGGATTAGGTTTAGGTTTAGGGTTAGGATTAGAGTTAGGGTTAGAGTTTTCCTTTGGGTTAGGGTAAGGGTTAGGGTTTGGATTAGTGTTAGGGTTAGGGTTAGTGTTAGGGTTAGGGTTAGTGTTAGGGTTAGGGTTAGTGTTAGGGTTAGGGTTTGGGTTAGGGTTATGGTTTGGGTTAGGGTTTGGGTTAGGGTTATGTTTAGGTTTAGTGTTTGGGATACGGTTTGGGTAAAGTTTAGGGTTAGGGTAAGGGTTACGATAGGGTTAGGGTTAGGGTTATTTGTAAGTTTTGGGTTAGGTTTAGGTTTTGGGTTAGGGTTAAAGTTAGGGTTAGGGTTTGAGTTAGGGTTAGGGTTAAGGTTAGGGTTAGGTTTTGGGTGTGGGTTTAGGGTTAGGGTTTGGGTTAGGTTTTGGGTTAAGGTTAGGGTTAGGTTTAGGGTTAGGAATAGGGTTAGGGTTAATGTTTGGGTTAGGGTTAGTTTTAGGGTTAGGGTTAGGGTTAGGTTTAGTTTTTGGGTTAGGGTTAGGTTTAGGATTACGGTTAGGATTAGGTTTCGGGTTATTGTTTGGGTTAGGGTTAGGGTTTGGGTTGGGGTTAGGGGTAGTGTTAGGTTTTGGGTTAGGGTTAGGTTTATTTTCTGGGTTAGGATTAGGGTTAGGAAAAGGGTTACGTTTAGTTTTAGGGTTTGGGTTCGGGTTAGGGCTAGGGTTAGGGTTAGGGTTAGGTATTGGGTTAGGGTTATTGTTAGGAATAGGGTTTGGGTTAGGGTTATTGTTAGTGTTTGGGTTAGGGTTTGGGTTAGGGTTAGGTTTAAGTTTTGGGTTAGGGTTAGAGTTAGGGTAAGGGTTTGGGTTAGGGTTAGGGTTAGGGTTTGGTTTTAGTATTATGTTTAGGGTTAGGTTTTAGAATTAGGATTACGTTTAGGGTTTGGTTTAGGGTTAGGGATAGGGTTAGGGTTAGGTTAGGATTATGGATAGGGTTAAGTTTAGGGTTAGGTTTAGGTTTTGAGTTATGTTCAGGGTTAGGATTAGGGGTTGGGTTAGGGTTACTGTTAGGCTTAGCGTGAGGGTTAGGGTTAGGCTTAGGGTTAGGGTTCGGTTTTAGGGTTATGGTTAGGGTTATTGTTTGGGTTAAGGTTAGGGTTAGGGTTAGGGTTAGGAATAGGGTTAGGGTTAGGGTTAGGGTTAGGGTTTGTTTTACGGTTTGGGTTAGGGTTAGGGTTAGTATTTGGGTTAGGGTTAGGGTTAGGATTAGGGTTAGGTTTAGGGTTTGATTAGGGTTAGGGTTAGGGTTAGTGTTAGGGTTTGGGTTAGGGTTAGGTTTGGGGTTAGGGGTTGGGTTTGGGTTAGGGTTAGGGTTAGGGTTAGGATTAGGGTTAGGGTTACGGTTAGGATTAGGGTTTGGTTTAGGTTTTGGGTTATGGTTAGGGTTAGGGTTAGGGTTAGGGTTAGGATTAGGTTTAGGTTTAGGGTTAGGATTAGAGTTAGGGTTAGAGTTTTGCTTTGGGTTAGGGTTCGGGTTAGGGTTTGTGTTAGGGTTAGGGTTAGGGTTAGTGTTAGGGTTAGGGTTTGGGTTAGGGTTATGGTTTGGGTTAGGGTTTGGGTTAGAGTTAATTTTAGGGTTAGTGTTTGGGATAGGGTTTTGGTAAAGGTTAGGGTTAGGGTTAGGTTTAGGAATAGGGTTAGGGTTTGGGTTATTGTTAGGGTTTGGGTTAGGTTTAGGTTTTGGGTTAGGGTTAGAGTTAGGGTTAGGGTTTGAGTTAGGGTTAGGGTTAGGGTTAGGGTTAGTTTTAGGGTTAGGGTTTGGGTTAGGGTTAGGGTTAGGTTTAGTTTTTGGGTTAGGGTTAGGTTTAGGATTACGGTTAGGTTTAGGTTTCGGGTTAGGGTTTGGGTTAGGGTTAGGGTTTCGGTTGGGGTTAGGGTTAGGGTTAGGGTTTCGGTTAGGGTTAGGGTTATTTTTTGGGTTAGGGTTAGGGTTAGGATTGGGTTAGGGTTAGGGTTAGGGTTTGGGTTAACGTTTGTTGTTAGGGCTTAGGGATTAGGTTTAGGGTTAGTTTCACTGTTTGGATTTGGGTTAGTGATAGGGTTAGGGTTTAGGTTTGGGTTAGGGTTAGGTTTAGGTTTAGTTTTAGGGTTTGGGTTTGGGTTAGGGTTAGGGTTAGGTTTAGGAATTGGGTTAGGGTTATGGTTAGGAATAGAGTTAGGCTTAGGGTTATTGTTAGGGTTTGGGTTAGGGTTTGGGTTGGGGTTAGTTTTAGGTTTTGGGTTAGGGTTAGAGTTAGGGTTAGGGTTTGGGTTAGGGTTAGGGTTAGGGTTTGGGTTAGGGTTATGTTTAGGGTTAGGTTTTAGGGTTAGGATTGCGTTTAGGCTTTGGGTTAGGGTTAGGGATAGGGTTAGGGTTAGGTTAGGATTATGGATAGGGTTAGGTTTAGCGTTAGGTTTAGGTTTTGAGTTATGTTTAGGGTTAGGATTAGGCTTTGGCTTAGTGTTAGGGTTAGGGTTAGCGTGAGGGTTAGGGTTAGGGTTAGGGTTAGCGTTAGGTTTTAGGGTTATGTTAAGGGTTATTGTTTGGGTTAAGGTTAGGGTTAGGGTTACGGTTAGGAATAGGTTTAGGGTTAGGGTTAGGGTTAGGGTTTGGTTTACGGTTTGTGTAAGGGTTAGTGTTAGTTTTTGGGTTAGGGTTAGAGTTAGGTTTAGGGTTAGGTTTAAGGTTAGGGTTAGGGTTAGGGTTAGTGTTAGGCTTAGTGTTTGTTTTAGGGTTAGGTTTACGATTAGATTTGGGTAGGTGTTAGGGTTAGGGTTAATGTTAAGGTTAGGGTTTGGGTTAGGGTTAAGATTAAGGTTAGGGTTACGATTAGGGTTAAGTTTTGTGTTTGGGTTTGGGTTAGGTTTAGGGTTAGAGTTAGGGTTAGGGTTAGGTTTAGGGTTAGGGTTAGGTTTAGAGTTAGGGTTTGTGTTAGGGTTAGGGTTAGGGTTAGGGTTAGGGTTTGGATTTTGGGTTAGGGTTATGTTTAGGGTGTGGGTTAATGTCTGCGGTTAGTGTTTAGGGGTTAGGTTTAGGGTTAGGGTTTGGTTTAGGGTTAGGTTTAGGGTTAGGGTTAGGTTTAGGTTTTGGGTTAGTTTTAGAGAGCGTTAGGGTTTGGGTTAGGTTTAGGGTTAGGGTTAGGGTTTGAGTTAGGGTTAGGGTTAGTGTTAGTGTTTGCGATAGGGTTAGGGTTAGGGTTAGGTGTTGGGACTGGGTTAGGGTTAGGGTTACGGTTAGGATTAGGGTTAGGGTTAGGATTAGGATTACGGATAGGTTTAGGGTCTTGGTTAGGTTTAGGGTTACGATTAGGATTAGGGTTAGGGTTAGGGTTATGATTATGGTTACGTTTAGGGTTTGTGTTTGGGTTAGGTTTAGGGTTAGGGTTAGGGTTAGTGTTAAGGTTTGGGTTTGTGTTAGGTTTAGGGTTTGGGTTAGGGTTAGGGTTAGGGTTAGGACTAGGGTTAGGGTTAGGTTTAGGGTTAGGGTTTGGTTTAGTGTTAGGGTTAGGGTTACGGTTAGGTTTAGGTTTAGGGTTAGGTTTAGGGTTAGTGTTTAGGTTAGTGTTAGGTTTAGGTTTTGATTTGGGTTAGTGTTAGGGTTAGGATTAGTGTTTAGGTTAGGGTTACGGTTAGGAATAGGGTTAGGGTTAGGGTTATTGTTAGGTTTTCGGTTAGGTTTAGGTTTTGGTTTAGGGTTAGAGTTAGGGTTAGGGTTTGAGTTAGGGTTAGGGTTAAGGTTAGGGTTAGGTTTGGGGTTTGGGTTTAGGGTTAGGATTTGGGTTAGGTTTTGGTTTAAGGTTAGGGTTAGGTTTAGGGTTAGGAATAGGGTTAGGGTTAATGTTTGGGTTAGGGTTAGTTTTAAGGTTAGGGTTTGGGTTAGGGTTAGGGTTAGGTTTAGTTTTTGGGTTAGGGTTAGTTTTAGGGTTACGGTTAGGATTAGGTTTCGGGTTATTGTTTGGGTTAGGGTTAGGGTTTGGGTTGGGGTTAGGGTTAGGGTTAGGGTTTGGATTAGGGTTAGGTTTATTTTCTGGGTTAAGGTTAGGGTTAGGAAAAGGGTTAGGGTTAGTTTTAGGGTTAGGGTTTGCGTTAGGGTTAGGGTTAGGGTTAGGGTAAGGGTTAGCTTTTAGGGTTATGGTTAGGGATATTGTTTGGGTTAAGGTTAGGGTTAGGGTTAGGGTTCGGGATAGGGTTAGGGTTAGGTTAGGTTTATGGATAGGTTTAGGTTTAGGGTTAGGTTTAGCTTTTGAGTTATGTTTAGGGTTAGGGTAAGGGTTTGGGTTAGGGTTAGGGTTAGGGTTATCGTGAGGGTCAGGGTTAGGGTTAGGGTTAGGGTTAGGTTTTAGGGTTATGGTTAGGGTTATTGTTTGGGTTAAGGTTAGGTTTAGGGTTAGTTTTAGGAATAGGTTTAGGGTTAGGGTTAGGATTAGGGTTTGGGTTAGGGTTAGGGTTAGTTTTTGGGTTAGGGTTAGAGTTAGGATTAGGGTTAGGTTTACGGTTAGGGTAAGAAATAGGGTTAGGTTTAGGGTTAGGGTTAGGGTTAGGATTAGCGTTAGGTTTAGTGTTTGGATTAGGGTTAGGTTTAGGTTTAGGGTTTGGGATTGGGTTAGGGTTAGGGTTAGGATTTGGGTTAACGTTTGTAGTTAGGGGTTAGGAATTAAGTTTAGGGTTAGTTTCACGGTGTGGTTTTGGCTTAGGGATAGTGGTAGCATTTGGTTTTGTGTTAGGGTCAGGTTTAGGTTTAGTGTTAGGGTTTGGGTTTTGGTTAGGGCTAGGGTTAGGGTTAGGGTTCGGTATTGGGTTAGGGTTACTGTTAGGAATAGGGTTAGGTTTAGGGTTATTGTTAGTGTTTGGGTTAGGGTTTGGGTTAGGGTTAGGGTTAGGTTTTGGGTTAGGGTTAGAGTTAGGGTAAGGGTTTGGGTTTGGGTTAGGGTTAGGGTTTGGTTTAGGGTTATGTTAAGGTTAGGTTTTAGAGTTAGGATTACGTTTAGGGTTTGGTTTAGGGTTAGGGATAGGGTTAGGGCTAGGTTAGGATTATGGATAGGGTTAGGTTTAGGGTTAGGTTTAGGTTTTTAGTTATGTTTAGGGTTAGGATTAGGGTTTGGGTTCGGGTTAGGGTGAGGGTTAGCGTGAGGGTTAGGGTTAGGCTTCGGGTTAGGGTTAGGTTTTAGGGTAATGGTTAGGGTTATTGTTTGGGTTAAGGTTAGGGTTAGGGTTAGGGTTAGGAATAGGTTTAGGGTTAGGGTTAATGTTAGGGTTTGGTTTACGGTTTGGGTTAGGGTTAGGGTTAGTATTTGGGTTAGGGTTAGGGTGAGGATTAGGGTTTGGTTTTGGTTTTCGGTTAAGGTTAGTGTTAGGGTTAGGGATAGGATTAGGTTTAGGGTTAGGGTTAGGATTAGAGTTAGGGTTAGAGTTTTCCTTTGGGTTAGGGTTAGGGTTAGGGTTTGGATTAGTGTTAGGGTTAGGGTTAGTGTTAGGGTTAGGTTTGGGTTAGGGTTATGGTTTGGGTTAGGGTTTGGGTTAGGGTTAGGTTTAGGGTTAGTGTTTGGGATACGGTTTGGGTAAAGTTTAGGGTTAGGGTAAGGGTTACGAATTGGGTTAGGGTTAGGGTTATTGTTAGGTTTTGGGTTAGGTTTAGGTTTAGGGTTAGGGTTAGAGTTAGGGTTAGGGTTTGAGTTAGGGTTAGGGTTAAGGTTAGGGTTAGGTTTTGGGTGTGGGTTTAGTTTTAGTGTTAGGGTTAGGGTTAGGTTTAGTTTTTGGGTTAGGGTTAGGTTTAGGATTACGGTTAGGATTAGGTTTCGGGTTATTGTTTGGGTTAGGGTTAGGTTTAGTGTTAGGGTTTGGGTTAGGGTTAGGTTTATTTTCTGGGTTAGGGTTTATTGTTAGGAAAAGGGTTAGGGTTAGTTTTAGGGTTAGGGTTTGCGTTAGGGTTAGGGTTAGGGTTAGGGTTTGTGTTAGGGTTTGTTTTAGGGTTAGGTTTAGGGTTAGGGGTTGGGTATGGGTTAGGGTTAGGGTTAGCGTTAGGATTGGGGTTAGGGTTAGAGTTAGGATTAGGGTTCGGTTTAGGGATTGGGTTAGGGTTAGGGTTATGGTTAGGTTTAGGGTTAGGGTTAGGATTAGTGTTAGGTTTAGGCTTTTGGTAAGGGTTAGGGTTAGGGTTAGGGTTAGGGTTTGAATTGGGTTAGGGTTAGGGTTAGGGTTTGGGTTAACGTTTGTTGTTAGGGGTTAGGGATTAGGTTTAGGGTTAGTTTCACTGTATGGGTTTGGGTTAGGGATAGGGTTAGGATTTGGGTTTCGGTTAGGATTAGGGTTAGGGTTAGGATTAGGATTACGGATAGGTTTAGGGTCTTGGTTAGGGTTAGGGTTACGGTTAGGATTAGGGTTAGGGTTAGGGTTATGATTATGGTTAAGTTTAGGGTTTGTGTTTGGGTTAGGTTTAGGGTTAGGGTTAGGTTTAGATTTCGGTTAGTGTTAGGTTTAGGGTTTGGGTTATGGTTAGGGTTAGGGTTAGGACTAGGGTTAGGGTTAGGTTTAGGGTTAGGGTTTGGTTTAGGGTTAGGGTTAGTATTAGGGTTAGGGTTAGGCTAAGAGTTTCGGTTAGGGTTAGGGTTAGAGTTAGGTTTAGGGTTAGTGTTTAGGTTAGGGTTAGGTTTAGGTTTAGTTTTGGATTAGTGTTAGGGTTAGGGTTAGTGTTAAGGTTAGGGTTTGGGTTAGGGTTAGGGTTAGGTTTACGATAAGGGTTAAGTTTAGAGTTTGGGTTTGGGTTAGGTTTAGGTTTAGGTTTAGGTTTAGGGTTAGGGTTAGGTTTAGGGTTAGGGTTAGGCTCAGGGTTTGGGTTAATGTTAGGGTTAGGGTTATGTTTGGAATACGGTTAGGGTTAGGGTTAGGGTTAGGGTTTGGGTTAGGGTTAGTGTTAGGGTTTGGTTTTGGGTTAATGTTAGGGTCATGGTTAGGGTTTGAGTTGGGGTTAGGGTTAGGGTTAGGGTTAGGTTTTGTATTAGGGTTAGGGTTAGGGTTAGGGTTTGAGTTAGGGTTAGAGTTAGGGTTAGGTGTTGGGTTTGGGTTAGGGTTAGGGTTACGGTTAGGATTGGGGTTAGGTTTAAGGTTTGGGTTAGGGTTAGGGTTAGGGATACCGTTAGGATTAGGGTTAGGTTTAGGGTTAAGATTATGGTTAAGTTTAGGGTTTGTGTTTGGGTTAGGGTTAGGGTTAGGGTTAGGTTTAAGGTTAGGGTTAGGGTTTGGGATAAGATTTAGGGTTAGGGTTTGGGTTAGGTTTTGGGTTAAGGTTAGGGTTAGGGTTAGGAATAGGGTTAGGGTTAGGGTTTGGGTTAGGGTTAGGGTTATTTTTTGGGTTAGGGTTAGGGTTAGGAAAAGGATTAGGGTTAGGTTTAGGGTTAGGGTTACGGTTAGGGTTAGGGTTAGGGTTAGGGTTAGGGTTAGGATAAGGGTTAGCGTTAGTGTTAGTGTTAGGGTTTGGCTTAGGGTTAGGGTTTGAGTCAGGGTTAACGTTAAGGTAAGGATTAGGATTACGGTTAATGTTAGGGTTTGGGTTAGGTTTAGGGTTAGGGTAAGTTTTACTTTTTGGGTTAGGATTAGGGTTAGGTTTAGGGTTTGGGTTAGGGTTAGTGATATTTTTTGGGTTAGGGTTAAGGGTAGGGTTTGGTTTAGGGTTTGGGTTTGGTTTACGGTTTGGGTTAGGGATAGTTTTTGGGTTAGGATTAGGGTTAGGATTAGGGTTAGGGTTAGGTTTACAGTTAGCGTTTGTGTTAGGGTTCGGGTTATGGTTAGGGTTAGGGTTAGGGTTAGATTTTGAGTTACGGTTAGGCTTAGGGTTAGGGTTAGGGTTTGGGTTAGGGTTAGAGAGGGTTAGTGTTTGGGTTAAGGTTAGGCTTAGGGTTAGGGCTAGGATTAGGGTTAGGGTTAGGGTTAGGATTAGGATTAGGTTTAGGGTTTGAGTTAGGGTTAGGGTTAGGGCTAGGGTTAGGGTTAGGTTTAGGTTTAGGTTTAGGGTTAGGATTAGAGTTAGGGTTAGGGTTTTGGTTTGGATTAGGGTTAGGGTTAGGGTTTGGGTTAGTGTTAGGGTTAGGGTTTAGGGTTAGGGTTAGTTTTAGGGTTAGGGTTACGGTTAGGTTAGTGTTAGGGTTTATGTTAATGTTTGTGGTTAGAGGTTAGGGGTTAGGTTTAGGGTTAGGATTAGGGTTAGGGTTTGGGTTAGGGTTTAGGCTTAGGGTTTGTGTTAGGGTTTGGGTTAAGGTTAGGGTTATGGTTAGGGTTAGGAATAGGGTTAGGTTTAGTGTTAGGGTTTGGGTTAAGGTTAGGGTTAGTTTTTGGTTTAGGGTTAGGGTTAGGATTAGGGCTAGGTTTAGGTTTAGGGTTAATGTTTGAGTTAGAGTTAGGGTTCGGGTTAGGGTTTGAGTTAGGGTTTGGGTTAGGATGAGGTTAGGGTTAGGTTTAGGTTTTGGGTTAGGGTTAGAGAGGGTTAGGGTTTGGGTTAGGGTTAGGGTTAGGGTTAGGGTTTGAGTTAGGGTTAGGGTTAGGGTTAGGGTTTGGGTTAGGGTTAGGGTTAGGGTTACATGCTGGGTTCGGGTTAGAGTTAGAGTTACGGTTAGGATTAGGGTTAGGGTTAGATTTAGGATTAGGATTAGAGTTAGGTTTAGGGTTTGGGTTAGGGTTAGGGTTAGGATTAGGGTTAGGGTTAGGGTTACGGTTATGGTTAAGTTTAGGGTTTGTGTTTGGGTTAGGCTTAGGGTTAGGGTTAGGGTTAGGGTTTCGGTTAGTGTTAGGTTTAGGGTTTGGGTTATGGTTAGGGTTAGGGTTAGGACTAGGGTTAGGGTTAGGTTTAGGGTTAGGGTTTGGTTTAGGGTTAGGGTTATGGTTAGGGTTAGGGTTAGGATTAGGGTTAGTTTTAGGGTTAGTGTTAGGGTTAGAATTAGTGTTAAGGTTAGGGTTTGGGTTAGGGTTAGGGTTAGGGTTAGGTTTTGTATTAGGGTTAGGTTTAGGTTTAGGGTTTGAGTTAGCGTTAGGGTTAGGTTTAGGGTTTGGGTTAGGGATTGGGTAAGGGTTATGGTTAGGAATAGGGTTAGGGTTAGGGTTATTGTTAGCGTTTGGGTTAGGGTTAGGTTTAGGGTTTGGGTTAGGGTTAGGGTTAGGGTTTGGTTTAGGGTTATGTTTTGGTGTTAGTGTTAGGGTTAGAATTAGTGTTAAGTTTAGGGTTTGGGTTAGGGTTAGGGTTAGGGTTAGGTTTTGTATTAGGGTTAGGGTTAGGTTTAGGTTTTGAGTTATGTTTAGGGTTAGGATTAGGGTTTGGGTTAGGGTTAGGGTTAGGGTTACCGTGAGTGTTAGGGTTAGGGTTAGGGTAATGGTTAGCTTTTAGTGTGATGGTTAGGGTTATTGTTTGGGTTAGGGTTGGGGTTAGGGTGAGGGTTAGGAGTAGGGTCAGGCTTACGGTTAGAGCTAGGGTTTGGTTTACGGTTTGGGTTAGGGTTAGTTTTTGGGTTAGGTTTAGGGTTAGGATTAGGGTTAGGGTTAGGTTTACCGTTAGCGTTTGTGTTAGGGTTCGGGTTATGGTTAGGGTTAGGGTTAGGGTAGATTTTGAGTTACGGTTAGGCTTAGTGTTAGTGTTAGGGTTTGGGTTACGGTTAGAGAGGGTTAGTGTTTGGGTTAGGGTTAGGCTTAGGGTTAGGGCTAGGATTAGGGTTAGGGTTAGGGTTAGGATTAGGATTAGGTTTAGGGTTTGAGTTAGGGTTAGGGTTAGGGTTAGGGTTAGGATTAGGTTTATGTTTAGGGTTAGGATTAGAGTTAGGGTTAGGGTTTTGGTTTGGATTAGGGTTAGGGTTAGGGTTTGGGTTAGTGTTAGGTTTAGGGTTAGGGTTAGGGTTTCTGTTAGGGTTAGGGTTAGGGTTAGGGTTTAGGGTTAGGGTTAGGTTTAGGGTTAGGGTTACGGTTAGGTTAGTGTTAGGGTTTATGTTAATGTTTGTGGTTAGGGGTTAGGGGTTACGTTTAGGGTTAGGATTAGGGTTAGGGTTTGGGTTAGGGTTTAGTGTTAGGGTTTGTGTTAGGGTTTGGGTTAAGGTTAGGGTTAGGGTTAGGGTTAGGAATGGGGTTAGGTTTAGGTTTTGGGTTACGGTTAGGGTTAGGTTTAGGGTTTGGGTTAAGGTTAGGGTTAGTTTTGGGGTTAGGGTTAGGGTTAGGATTAGGGCTAGGTTTAGGTTTAGGGTTAGGGTTTGAGTTAGAGTTAGGGTTCGGGTTAGGGTTTGAGTTAGGTTTTGGGTTAGGATGTGGGTTAGGGTTAGGTTTAGGTTTTGGGTTAAGGTTAGAGAGGGTTAGGGTTTGGGTTAGGGTTAGGGTTAGGGTTTGAGTTAGGGTTAGGGTTAGGGTTAGGGTTTGGGTTAGGGTTAGGGTTAGGGTTACGTGTTGGGTTCGGGTTAGGGTTAGAGTTACGGTTAGGATTAGGGTTAGGGTTAGATTTAGGATTAGGATTAGAGTTAGGTTTAGGGTTTGGGTTAGGGTTAGGGTTAGGGTTAGGGTTAGGATTAGGGTTAGGGTTAGGGTTACGGTTATGGTTAAGTTTAGGGTTTGTGTTTGGGTTAGGTTTAGGGTTAGGGTTAGGGTTAGGGTTTCGGTTAGTGTTAGGTTTAGGGTTTGGGTTAGGGTTAGGACTAGGGTTAGGGTTAGGTTTAGGGTTAGGGTTTGGTTTAGGGTTAGGGCTTTGGTTAGGGTTAGGGTAAGGGTTAGGGTTAGTTTTAGGGTTAGTGTTAGGGTTAGGATTAGTGTTAAGGTTATGGTTTGGGTTAGGGTTAGGGTTAGGGTTAGGGTTAGGGTTAGGTTTTGTATTAGGGTTAGGGTTAGGTTTAGGGTTTGAGTTAGGGTTAGGGTTAGGTTTAGGGTTTGGGTTATGGTTAGAGTTAGGGTTAGGTGTTGGGTTTGGGTTAGGGTTAGGGTTACGGTTAGGATTAGGGTTACGTTTAGGGTTTGGGTTAGGGTTAGGGTTAGGGATAGCGTTAGGATTAGGGTTAGGGTTAGTGTTACGATTATGGTTAAGTGTAGGGTTTGTGTTTGGGTTAGGTTTAGGGTTAGGGTTTGGGTTAGTGTTAGGTTTAGGGTTTGGGTTAGGGTTAGGGTTAGGGTAAGGACTAGGGTTAAGGTTAGGTTTAGGGTTAGGGTTTGGTTTAGGTTTAGGGTTAGGGTTAGGGTTAGGTTTTGGGTTAGGGTTAGGGATAGGGTTAGGGTTAGGTTAGGTTTATGGATAGATTTAGGTTTGGGGTTAGGTTAAGGTTTTGAGTTATGTTTAGGGTTAGGATTAGGGTTTGGGTTAGGGTTAGGGTTAGGGTTAGCGTGAGGGTTAGGGTTAGGGTTAGGGTTAGGGTTAGGTTTTAGGGTTATGGTTAGGGTTATTGTTTGGGTTAAGTTTAGGTTTAGGGTTAGGGTTAGGAATAGGGTTACGGTTAGGGTTAGGGGTAGGGTTTGGTTTACGGTTTGGCTTAGGGTTAGGGTTAGTTTTTGGGTTAGGATTAGAGTTAGGATTAGGGTTAGGCTTAGGGTAAGGGTAAGAAATAGGGTTAGGTTTAGGGTTAGGGTTAGGGTTAGGATTAGCGTTAGGTTTAGTGTTTAAATTAGGGTTAGATTTAGGTTTAGGGTTTGGGATTGGGTTAGGGTTAGGGTTAGGATTTGGGTTAACGTTTGTTGTTAGGGGTTAGGGATTAGGTTTAGGGTTAGTTTCACGGTGTGGTTTTGAGTTAGGGATAGGGTTAGGTTTTGGGTTTGGGTTAGGGTTAGGTTTAATTTTATTTTTAGGGTTTGGGTTTGGGTTAGGGCAAGGTTTAGGGTTAGGGTTAGGGATTGGGTTAGGGTTATGGTTAGGAATAGGGTTAGGGTTAGGCTTATTGTTAGTGTTTGCATTAGGGTTTGAGTGAGGGTTAGGTTTAGGGTTTGGGTTAGGGTTAGGGTTAGGGTTTGGTTTAGGGTTATGTTTAGGGTTAGGTTTTAGATTTAGGATTACGTTTAGGGTTTGGTTTTGGGTTAGGGATAGGGTTAGGGTTAGGTTAGGATTATGGATAGGGTTAGGTTTAGGGTTAGGTTTAGGTTTTGAGTTATGTTTAGGGTTAGGATTAGGATTTGGGTTAGGGTTAGGATTAGGGTTATCGTGAGGGTTAGGGTTAGGCTTAGGGTTAGGGTTAGGTTTTAGGGTTATGGTTAGGGTTATTGTTTGTGTTAAGGTTAGGGTTAGGGTCAGGGTTAGGAATAGGGTTAGGGTTAGGGTTAGGGTTTGGTTTACGGTTTGGCTTAGGGTTAGGGTTAGGTTTAGGTTTTGAGTTATGTTTAGGGTTAGGATTAGGGTTTGGGTTAGTGTTAGGGTTAGGGTTAGGGTTAGGGTTAGGGTTAGGGTTAGGGTTAGGGTTAGTGTTAGGGTTATTGTTAGGTTTAGAGTTAGGGTTTGGTTTACGGTTTGGGTTAGGGTTAGTTTTTGGGTTAGGGTTAGGGTTAGGATTAGGGTTAGGGTTAGGTTTAGAGTTAGGGTTTGTGTTAGGGTTCGGGTTAGGTTTAGGGTTAGGGTTAGGGTTAGATTTTGAGTTAGGGTTAGGCTGAGGTTTAGGGTTAGGGTTTGGGTTAGGGTTAGAGAGGGTTAGTGTTTGGGTTAGGGTTAGGGTTAGGGTTAGGGCTAGGATTACGGTTAGGGTTAGGGTTAGGATTAAGGTTAGGTTTAGGGTTTGAGTTAGGGTTAGGGTTAGGGTTAGGGTTAGTATTAGGTTTAGGTTTAGGGTTAGGATTAGAGTTAGGGTTATGGTTTTGGTTTGGATTAGGGTTAGGGTTAGGGTTTGGGTTAGTGTTAGGTTTAGGGTTAGGGTTAGGGTTTGGGTTAGGGTTAGGGTTAGGGTTAGGGTTTAGGGTTAGGGTTAGGTTTAGGGTTAGGGTTATGGTTAGGTTAGTGTTAGGGTTTATGTTAATGTTTGTGGTTAGGGGTTAGGGGTTAGGTTTAGGGTTAGGATTAGGGTTAGGGTTTGGGTTAGGGTTTAGGGTTAGGGTTTGTGTGAGGGTTTGGGTTAAGGTTAGGGTTAGGGTTAGGCTTAGGAATAGGGTTAGGTTTAGGGTTTATGTTACGGTTAGGGTTAGGGTTAGGGTTTGGGTTAAGGTTAGGGTTAGTTTTTGGGTTAGGGTTCGGGTTAGGATTAGGGGAAGGTTTAGGTTTAGGTTTAGGGTTTGAGTTAGAGTTAGGGTTCGGGTTAGGGTTTGAGTTAGGGTTTGGGTTAGGATGTGGGTTAAGGTTAGGTTTAGGTTTTGGGTTAGGGTTAGAGAGGGTTAGGGTTTGGGTTAGAGTTAGGGTTATGGTTTGAGTTAGGGTTAGGTTTAGGGTTAGGGTTTGGGTTAGGGTTAGGGTTAGGGTTACGTGTTGGGTTCGGGTTTGGGTTAGAGTTACGGTTAGGATTAGGGTTAGGGTTAGATTTAGGATTAGGATTAGAGTTAGGTTTACGGTTTGGGTTAGGGTTAGTGTTAGGGTTAGGGTTAGGATTAGGGTTAGGGTTAGGGTTACGGTTATGGTTAAGTTTAGGGTTTGTGTTTGGGTTAGGTTTAGGGTTAGGGTTATGGTTAGTGTTAGAGTTTGGGTTAGTGTTAGGTTTAGGGTTTGGGTTAGGGTTAGGGTTAGGGTTATTGTTAGAGTTTGGGTTAGTGTTAGGTTTAGGGTTTGGGTTACCGTTAGGGTTAGGGTTTCTATTTGGGTTTGGGTTAGGGTTAGGGTGTGGGTTAATGTTTGCGGTTAGGGGTTAGGGGTTAGGTTTAGGGTTAGGTTTGGTTTAGGGTTAGGTTTAGGGTTAGGGTTAGGTTTAGGTTTTGGGTTAGGTTTAGGGTTATGGTTAGGGTTTGAGTTGGGGTTAGGGTTAGGGTTAGGGTTAGGTTTTGTATTAGGGTTAGGTTTAGGTTTAGGGTTTGAGTAAGGGTTAGGGTTAGGTTTAGGGTTTGGGTTATGGTTAGAGTTAGGTTTAGGTGTTGGGTTTGGGTTAGGGTTAGGGTTACGGTTAGGATTAGGGTTAGATTTAGGGTTTGGGTTAGGGTTAGGGTTAGGGTTTGGGTTAGGGTTAGGGTTAGGGTTATTGTTAGAGTTTGGGTTAGTGTTAGGTTTAGGGTTTGGGTTACCGTTAGGGTTAGGGTTTCTATTTGGGTTTGGGTTAGGGTTAGGGTGTGGGTTAATGTTTGCGGTTAGGGGTTAGGGGTTAGGTTTAGGGTTAGGTTTGGTTTAGGGTTAGGTTTAGGGTTAGGGTTAGGTTTAGGTTTTGGGTTAGGTTTAGGGTTATGGTTAGGGTTTGAGTTGGGGTTAGGGTTAGGGTTAGGGTTAGGTTTTGTATTAGGGTTAGGTTTAGGTTTAGGGTTTGAGTAAGGGTTAGGGTTAGGTTTAGGGTTTGGGTTATGGTTAGAGTTAGGGTTAGGTGTTGGGTTTGGGTTAGGGTTAGGGTTACGGTTAGGATTAGGGTTAGATTTAGGGTTTGGGTTAGGGTTAGGGTTAGGGATAGCGTTAGGATTAGGGTTAGGGTTAGGGTTACGATTATGGTTAAGTTTAGGGTTTGTGTTTGGGTTAGGTTTAGGGTTAGGGTTAGGGTTTGTGTTAGTGTTAGGTTTAGGGTTTGTGGTAGGGTTTGGTTAGGGTTAGGTATAGGGTTAAGGTTAGTTTTAGGGTTAGGGTTTGGTTTAGGGTTAGGGTTAGGGTTAGGGTTAGGTTTAGATTTAGGGTTTGGGTTAGGGTTAGGGTTAGGGATAGCGTTAGGATTAGGGTTAGGGTTAGGGTTACGATTATGGTTAAGTTTAGGGTTTGTGTTTGGGTTAGGTTTAGGGTTAGGGTTAGGGTTTGTGTTAGTGTTAGGTTTAGGGTTTGTGGTAGGGTTAGGGTTAGGATTAGGAATAGGGTTAAGGTTAGTTTTAGGGTTAGGGTTTGGTTTAGGGTTAGGGTTAGCGTTAGGGTTAGGTTTAGCATTAGAGTTAGGGTTAGGGTTTGGTTAGTGTTAGAGTTAGGGTTTGTGTTAGGGTTAGGGTTAGGGTTTGGGTTAGGGTTTGGTTTAGGGTTAGGATTAGGATTAGGTTTAGGGTTAGGGTTAGGGTTTGGGTTAGGGTTAGGGTTAGGGTTTGGTTTATTGTTTGGGTTAGGGTTAGGGTTAGGTTTTGGGTTAGGGTTAGGGATAGGGTTAGGGTTAGGTTAGGTTTATGGATAGATTTAGGTTTAGGGTTAGGTTAAGGTTTTGAGTTATGTTTAGGGTTAAAATTAGGGTTTGGGTTAGGGTTAGGGTTAGGGTTAGCGTGAGGGTTAGGGTTAGGGTTAGGGTTAGGTTTTAGGTTTATGGTTAGGGTTATTGTTTGGGTTAAGGTTAGGTTTAGGGTTAGGTTTAGGAATAGGGTTAGGGTCAGGTTTAGGGTTAGGTTTTGGTTTACGGTTTGGGTTAGGGTTAGGGTTAGTTTTTGGGTTAGGGTTAGAGTTAGGTTCAGGGTTAGGGTTAGGGTTAGGGTAAGAAATAGGGGTAGGTTTAGGCTTAGGATTAGGGTTAGGATTAGCGTTAGGTTTAGTGTTTGGATTAGGGTTAGGTTTAGGTTTAGGATTTGGGATTGGGTTAGGGTTAGGGTTAGGATTTGGGTTAACATTTGTTGTTCGGGGTTAGGGATTAGGTTTAGGGTTAGTTTCATGGTGTGGTTTTGGGTTAGGGATAGGGTTAGGGTTTCGGTTTTGGTTAGGGTTAGGTTTAATTTTAGTTTTAGGGTTTGGGTTTGGGTTAGGGCAAGGTTTAGGGTTAGGGTTAGGGATTGGGTTAGGGTTATGGTTAGGAATAGGGTTAGGGTTAGGGTTATTATTAGTGTTTGGGTTAGGGTTTGGGTTAGGGTTAGGTTTAGGGTTTGGGTTAGGGTTAGGGTTAGGGTTTGGTTTAGGGTTATTTTTAGGGTTAGGTTTTAGAGTTAGGATTACGTTTAGGGTTTGGTTTAGGGTTAGGAATAGGGTTAGGGTTAGGTTAGGATTATGGATAGGGTTAGGTTTAGGATTAGGTTTAGGTTTTGAGTTATGTTTCGGGTTAGAATTAGAGGTTGTGCTAGGGTTAGGGCTAGGTTTTAGGGTTATGGTTAGGGTTTTTGTTTGGGTTTAGGTTAGAGTTAGGCTTAGAGTTAGGAATTGGGTTAGGGGTAGGGTTAGGGTTAGGGGTTGGTTTACGGGTTGGGTTACGGTTGGGGTTAGTATTTGGGTTAGGGTTAGGGTTAGGATTAGGGTTAGGTTTAGGGTTTGATTAGGGTTAGGGTTAGGTTTAGGGTTAGGGTTTGGGTTAGGGTAGGGTTAGGGTTAGGGGTTGGGTTTGGGTTAGGGTTAGGGTTAGGGCTAGGATTAGGGTTAGGGATACGGTTAGGATTAGGGTTTGATTTAGGTTTTGGGTTAGGATTAGGGTTAGGGTTAGGGTTAGGGTTAGGGTTAGGATTAGAGTTAGGGTTAGAGTTTTGCTTTGGGTTAGGGTTAGGGTTAAGTTTTGGGTTAGTGTTAGGGTTAGGGTTAGTGTTAGGGTTAGGGTTATTGTTAGGGTTAGGGTTTGGGTTAGGGTTATGGTTTGGGTTAGGGTTTGGGTTAGGGTTAGGTTTAGGGTTAGTGTTTGGGATAGGGTTTGGGTAAAGGTTAGGGTTAGGGTTAGGGTTAAGTTTACGGTTAGGGTTAGGGTTATGGTTTGGGTTAATTTTAGGGTTAGGGATAGGGTAAAAAATAGGGTTAGGTTTAGAGTTAGGGTTAGGGTTAGGATTAGCGTTAGGTTCCGTGTTTGGATTAGGGTTAGGGTTAGGTTTAGGGTTTCGGATTGGGTTAGGGCTAGGGTTAGGGTTAGGGTTAGGGATTGGGTTAGGGTTTTGGTTAGGAATAGGGTTAGGGTTAGAGTTAGGGTTAGGGTTTGAGTTCGGGTTAGGGTTAAGGTTAGGGTTTGGGTTTGGGTTAGGGTTTAGGGTTAGGGTTTGTGTTAGGTTTTGGGTTAAGGTTAGGGTTAGGGTTAGGGTTAGGAATAGGGTTTGGGTTAGGGTTAGGGTTAGCGTTAGGGTTAGGGTTAGGAATAGGGTTAGGGTTAAGGTTTGGGTTAGGGTTAGTTTTAGGGTTAGGGTTTGGGTTAGGGTTAGGGTTAGCTTTAGTTTTTGGGTTAATGTTAGGTTTAGGATTACGGTTAGGATTAGGTTTCAGGTTAGGGTTAGAGTTTGGGTTAGGGTTAGGTTTAGGGTTAGGGTTTGGGTTAGGGTTAGGTTTATTTTTTGGGTTAGGGTTAGGGTTAGGAAAAGGGTTAGGGTTTGGTTTAGGGTTAGGGTTTGCGTTAGGGTTAGGGTTAGGGTTAGGGTTTGAGTTAGGGTTTATTTTAGGGTTAGGGTTAGGCTTAGGGGTTGGGTATGGTTTAGGGTTAGGGTTACGGTTAGGATTAGGGTTAGGGTTAGAGTTAGGATTAGGGTTAGTTTTAGGGTTTGGGTTAGGGTTAGGGTTATGGTTAGATTTAGGGTTAGGGTTAGGATTAGAGTTAGGTTTAGGCTTTTTGTAAGGGTTAGGGTAATGGTTAGGGTTTGGATTGGGTTAGGGTTAGGGTTAGGGTTTGGGTTACCGTTTGTTGTTAGGGGTTAGGGATTAGGTTTAGGGTCAGTTTTACTGTGTGGGTTTGGGTTAGGCATAGGGTTAGGGTTTGGGTTTGGGTTAGGGTTAGGTTTTAGGGTTATGGTTAGGGTTATTGTTTGGGTTAAGATTAGGTTTAGGGTTAGGTTTAGGAATAGGGTTACGGTTAGGGTTAGGGTTAGGGTTTGGTTTACGGTTTGGCTTAGGGTTAGGGTTAGTTTTTGGGTTAGGATTAGAGTTAGGATTAGGGTTAGGGTTAGGGTTAGGGTAAGAAATAGGGTTAGGTTTAGGGTTAGGGTTAGGGTTAGGATTAGCGTTAGGTTTAGTGTTTAAATTAGGGTTAGATTTAGGTTTAGGGTTTGGGATTGGGTTAGGGTTAGGGTTAGGGTTAGGGTTAGGGTTAGGGTTATTGTTTGGGTTAAGGTTAGGTTTAGGGTTAGGGTTAGGAATAGGGTTAGGGTTAGGTTTAGGGTTAGGGTTTGGTTTACGGTTTGGGTTAGGGTTAGTGTTAGTTTTTGGGTTAGTGTTAGAGTTAGGATTAGGTTAGGTTTAGGGTTAGGGTAAGAAATAGGGTTAGGTTTAGGGTTAGGGTTAGGGTTAGGATTAGCGTTAGGTTTAGTGTTTGGATTAGGGTTAGGTTTAGGTTTAGGGTTTGGGATTGGGTTAGGTTTAGGGTTAGGATTTGGGTTAACGTTTGTTGTTAGGGGTTAGGGATTAGGTTTAGGGTTATTTTCACGGTGTGGTTTTGGGTTAGGGATAGGGTTAGGGTTTGGGTTTGGGTTAGGGTTAGGTTTAGGTTTAGTTTTAGGGTTTGGGTTTGGGTTAGGGCTGGGTTAGGGTTAGGGTTAGGTATTGGGTTAGGGTTATTGTTAGGATTAGGGTTAGTTTTAGGGTTATTGTTTGTGTTTGGGTTAGGGTTTGGGTTAGGGTTAGGTTTAGGTTTTGGGTTAGGGTTAGAGTTAGGGTAAGGGTTTCGGTTAGGGTTAGGGTTAGGGTTTAGTTTAGGGTTATGTTTAGGGTTAGGTTTTAGAGTTAGGAATAAGTTTAGGGTTTGGTTTAGGGTTAGGGATAGGGTAAGGGCTAGGTTAGGATTATTAATAGGCTTAGGTTTAGGTTTAGGTTTAGGTTTTTAGTTATGTTTAGGGTTAGGATTAGGGTTTGGGTTAGGGTTAGCGTTAGGGTTAGCGTGGGGGTTAGGGTTAGGCTTAGGGTTAGGGTTAGGTTTTAGGGTTATGGTTAGGGTTATTGTTTGGGTTAAGGTTAGGGTTAGGGTTAGGGTTAGGATTAGGGTTAGGGTTAGGGTTAATGTTAGGGTTTGGTTTACGGTTTGGGTTAGGGTTAGGGTTAGTATTTGGGTTAGGGTTATGGTTAGGATTAGGGTTAGGTTTAGGGTTTGATTAGGATTAGGGTTAGGGTTAGGGTTTGGGTTAGGATTAGTGTTAGGGTTAGGGGTTGGGTTTGTGTTAGGGTTAGGGTTAGGGCTAGGATTAGGTTTAGATTTAGGGTTAGGATTAGAGTTAGGGTTATAGTTTTGCTTTGGGTTAGGGTTATGGTTAGGGTTTGTGTTAGTGTTAGGGTTAGGGTTACTGTTAGGGTTAGGATTAGTGTTAGGGTTAGGGTTTGGGTTAGGGTTATGGTATGGGTTAGGGTTTGGGTTAGGGTTAGGTTTAGGGTTAGTGTTTGGGTTATTTTTAGGTTTTGTGTTAGGGTTAGAGTTAGGGTTAGGGTTTGAGTTAGGGTTAGGGTTAAGGATAGGGTTAGGGTTAGGGATTGGGTTAGGGTTATGTTTAGGAATAGGGTTAGGGTTAGAGTTAGGGTTAGGGTTTGAGTTAGGGTTAGGGTTAAGGTTAGGGTTAGGTTTAGGGTTAGGAATAGGGTTAGGTTTAGGGTTAGTGTTTGGGATAGGGTTTGGGTAAAAGTTAGGGTTAGGGTTAGGGTTAGGTATAGGGTTAGGGTTAGGGTTAGGGTTAAGTTTACGGTTAGGGTTAGGGTTAGGGTTAGTGTTAGGGTTAGGGTTATTGTTAGGGTTAGGTTTGGGTTAGGGTTATGGTTTGAATTAGAGTTTGGGTTAGGGTTAGGTTTAGGGTTAGTGTTTGGGATAGGGTTTGGGTAAAGGTTAGGGTTAGGATTAGGGTTAAGTTTGCGGTTAGGGTTAGGGTTATGGTTTGGGTTAATTTTAGGGTTAGGGTTAGGGTAAAAAATAGGGTTAGGTTTAGAGTTAGGGTTAGGGTTAGGATTAGAGTTAGGTTTCGTGTTTGGATTAGGGTTAGTGTTAGGTTTAGGGTTTCGGATTGGGTTAGGGCTAGGGTTAGGGTTAGGGTTAGGGATTGGGTTAGGGTTATGGTTAGGAATAGGGTTAGGGTTAGAGTTAGGGTTAGGGTTTGAGTTAGGGTTAGGGTTAAGTTTAGGGTTTGGGTTTGGGTTAGGGTTTAGGGTTAGGGTTTGTGTTAGGTTTTGAGTTAAGGTTAGGGTTAGGGTTAGGGTTAGGAATAGGGTTAGGGTTAGGTTTAGGTTTAGGGTTAGGGTTAGGGTTAGGAATAGGGTTAGGGTTAAGGTTTGGGTTAGGGGTAGTTTTAGGCTTAGGGTTTGGGTTAGGGTTAGGGTTAGGTTTAGTTTTTGGGTTAGGGTTAGGTTTAGGATTACGGTTAGGATTAGGTTTCAGGTTAGGGTTAGGGTTTGGGTTAGGGTTAGGTTTAGGGTTAGGGTTTGGGTTAGGGTTAGGGTTAGGTTTATTTTTTGGGTTAGGGTTAGGGTTAGGAAAAGGGTTAGGGTTAGGTTTAGGGTTAGGGTTTGCGTTAGAGTTAGGGTTAGGGTTAGGGTTTGAGTTAGGGTTTGTTTTAGGGTTAGGGTTAGGGTTAGGGGTTGGGTATGGGTTAGGGTTAGGGTTACCCTTAGGATTAGGGTTAGGGTTAGAGTTAGGATTAGGGTTAGTTTTATTGTTTGGGTTAGGGTTAGGGTTATGGTTAGGATTAGGGTTAGGGTTAGGATTAGAGTTAGGTTTAGGCTTTTGGTAAGGGTTAGGGTAATGGTTAGGCTTTGGATTGGGTTAGGGTTAGGGTTAGGGTTTGGGTTAACGTTTGTTGTTAGGGGTTAGGGATTAGGTTTACGGTCAGTTTTACTGTGTGGGTTTGGGTTAGGCATAGGGTTAGGGTTTGGGTTTGGGTTAGGTTTAGGTTTTAGGGTTATGGTTATTGTTATAGTTTGGGTTAAGGTTAGGTTTAGGGTTAGGGTTAGGAATAGGGTTACGGTTAGGGTTAGGTTTAGGCTTTGGTTTACGGTTTGGCTTAGGGTTAGGGTTAGTTTTTGGGTTAGGATTAGAGTTAGGATTAGGGTTAGGGTTAGGGTTAGGGTAAGAAATACGGTTAGGTTTAGGGTTAGGGTTATGGTTAGGATTAGCGTTAGGTTTAGTGTTTGGATTAGGGTTAGGTTTAGGTTTAGGGTTTGGGATTGGGTTAGGTTTAGGGTTAGGATTTGGGTTAACGTTTGTTGTTAGGGTTTAGCGATTAGGTTTAGGGTTATTTTCACGGTGTGGTTTTGGGTTAGGGATAGGGTTAGGGTTTGGGTTTGGGTTAGGGTTAGGTTTAGGTTTAGTTTTAGGCTTTGGGTTTGGGTTAGGGCTAGGTTAGGGTTGGGGTTAGGTATTGGGTTAGGCTTATTGTTAGGAATAGGGTTAGTTTTAGGGTTATTGTTAGTGTTTGGGTTAGGGTTTGGGTTAGGGTTAGGTTTAGGTTTTGGGTTAGGGTTAGAGTTAGGATAAGGGTTTGGGTTAGGGTTAGGGTTAGGGTTTAGTGTAGGGTTATGTTAAGGTTAGGTTTTAGATTTAGGAATACGTTTAGGGTTTGGTTTAGGGTTAGGGCTAGGTTAGGATTATGGATAGGCTTAGGTTTAGGTTTAGGTTTAGGTTTTTAGTTATGTTTAGGGTTAGGATTAGGGTTTGGGTTAGGGTTAGGGTTAGGGTTAGCGTGAGGGTTATTGTTAGGCTTAGGGTTAGGGTTAGGTTTTAGGGTTATGGTTAGGGATAGGGTTAGGGTTAGGTTAGGTTTATGGATAGATTTAGGTTTAGGGTTAGGTTAAGGTTTTGAGTTGTGTTTAGGGTTAGGATTAGGGTTTGGGTTAGTGTTAGTGTTAGGGTTAGCGTGAGGGTTAGGGTTAGGGTTAGGGTTAGGGTTAGGTTTTAGGGTTATGGTTAGGGTTATTGTTTGGGTTAAGGTTAGGTTTAGGGTTAGGGTTAGGAATAGGGTTACGGTTAGGGTTAGGGTTAGGGTTTGGTTTACGGTTTGGCTTAGGGTTAGGTTTAGTTTTTGGGTTAGGATTAGAGTAAGGATTAGGGTTAGGCTTAGGGTTAGGGTAAGAAATAGGGTTAGGTTTAGGGTTAGGGTTAGGGTTAGGATTAGTGTTAGGTTTAGTGTTTAAATTAGGGTTAGATTTAGGTTTAGGGTTTGGGATTGGGTTAGGGTTAGGGTTAGGATTTGGGTTAACGTTTGTTGTTAGGGGTTAGGGATTAGGTTTAGGTTTAGTTTCACGGTGTGGTTTTGAGTTAGGGATAGGGTTAGGGTTTGGGTTTGGATTAGGGTTAGGATTAATTTTATTTTTAGGGTTTGGGTTTGGGTTAGGGCAAGGTTTAGGGTTAGGGTTAGGGATTGGGTTAGGGTTATGGTTAGGAATAGGGTTAGGGTTAGGGTTATTGTTAGTGTTTGCGTTAGGGTTTGAGTTAGGGTTAGGTTTCGGGTTTGGGTTAGGGTTAGAATTAGGGTTTGGTTTAGGGTTATGTTTAGGGTTAGGTTTTAGAGTTAGGATTACGTTTAGGGTTTGGTTTAGGGTTAGGGATAGGGTTAGGGTTAGGGTTAGGGTTAGGGTTAGGTTTTGAGTTATGTTTAGGGTTAGGATTAGGGTTTGGGTTAGGGTTAGGGTTAGCGTTAGCGTGAGGGGTAGGGTTAGGCTTAGGGTTAGGGTTAGGTTTTAGGGTTATGGTTAGGGTTATTGTTTGGGTTAAGGTTAGGGTTAGGGTTAGGGTTAGGAATAGGGTTAGGGTTAGGGTTAGGGTTTGGTTTACGGTTTGGGTTAGGGTTAGGGTTAGGTTTAGATTTTGAGTTATGTTTAGGGTTAGGATTAGGGTTTGGGTTAGGGTTAGGGTTAGGGTTTGCGTGAGGGGTAGGGTTAGGCTTAGGGTTAGGGTTAGGTTTTAGGGTTATGGTTAGGGTTATTGTTTGGGTTAAGGTTAGGGTTAGGGTTAGGGTTAGGAATAGGGTTAGGGTTAGGGTTAGGGTTTGGTTTACGGTTTGGGTTAGGGTTAGGGTTAGGTTTAGATTTTGAGTTATGTTTAGGGTTAGGATTAGGGTTTGGGTTAGTGTTAGTGTTAGGGTTAGGGTTAGGGTTAGGGTTAGGGTTAGGGTTAGGGTTAGGGTTAGTGTTAGGGTTAGGGTTAGGGTTAGAGTTAGGGTTTGGTTTACGGTTTGGGTTAGGGTTAGTTTTTGGGTTAGGGTTAGGGTTAGGATTAGGGTTAGGGTTAGGTTTAGAGTTAGGGTTTGTGTTAGGGTTCGGGTTAGGGTTAGGGTTAGGGTTAGGGTTAGATTTTGAGTTAGGGATAGGCTTAGGTTTAGGGTTAGGGTTTGGGTTAGGGTTAGAGAGGGTTAATGTTTGGGTTAGGGTTAGGGTTAGGGTTAGGGTTAGGTTTAGGGTTTGAGTTAGGGTTAGGGTTAGGGTTAGGGTTAGGATTAGGTTTAGGTTTAGGGTTAGGATTAGAGTTAGCGTTAGGGTTTTGGTTTGGATTAGGCTTAGGGTTAGGGTTTGGGTTAGTCTTAGGTTTAGGGTTAGGGTTAGGGTTTGGGTTAGGGTTAGGGTTAGGTTTAGGGTTACGGTTAGGCTTTGGGTTAGGGTTAGGGTTAGGGTTAGGGTTAGGGTTTAGGGTTAGGGTTAGGTTTATGGTGAGGGTTATGGTTAGGGTAGTGTTAGGGTTGATGTTAATGTTTGTGGGTAGGGGATAGGGGTTAGGTTTAGGGTTAGGATTAGGGTCAGGGTTTGGGTTAGGGTTTAGGATTAGGGTTTGTGTTAGGGTTTGGGTTAAGGTTAGGGTTAGGGTTAGGGTTAGGAATAGGGTTAGGTTTAGGGTTTATGTTACGGTTATGGTTAGGGTTAGGGTTTGTGTTAAGGTTAGGGTTAGTTTTTGGGTTAGGGTTAGGGTTAGGATTAGGGCTAGGTTTAGGTTTAGGGTTAGGGTTTGAGTTAGAGTTAGGGTTCGGGTTAGGGTTTGAGTTAGGTTTTGGGTTAGGATGTGGGTTAGGGTTAGGTTTAGGTTTTGGGTTAGGGTCAGAGAGTTTTAGGGTTTGGGTTAGGGTTAGGTTTAGGGTTGGAGTTAGGGTTAGGGTTAGGGTTAGGGTTTGGGTTAGGGTTAGGGTTAGGGTTACGTGTTGGTTTCGGGTTAGGGTTAGAGTTACGGTTAGGATTAGGGTTAGGGTTAGATTTAGGATTAGGATTAGAGTTAGGTTTAGGGTTTGGGTTAGGGTTAGGGTTAGGGTTAGGGTTAGGGTTAGGGTTAGGATTAGGGTGAGTGTTAGGGTTACGGTTATGGTTAAGTTTAGTGTTTGTGTTTCGGTTAGGTTTACGGTTACGGTTAGGGTTAGTGTGAGAGTTTGGGTTAGTGGTAGGTGTAGGGTTTGGCTTACCGTTAGGGTTAGGGTTTCTATTTGGGTTTGGGTTAGGGTTAGGGTGTGGGTTAATGTTTGCGGTAAGGGGTTAGGGGTTAGGTTTAGGGTTAGGTTTGGTTTAGGGTTAGGTTTAGGGTTAGGGTTAGGTTTAGGTTTTGGGTTAGGTTTAGGGTTATGGTTAGGGTTTGAGTTGGGGTTAGGGTTAGGTTTAGGGTTAGGTTTTGTATTAGGGTTAGGTTTAGGTTTAGGGTTTGAGTTAGGGTTAGGGTTAGGTTTAGGGTTTGGGTTATGGTTAGAGTTAGGGTTAGGTGTTGGGTTTGGGTTAGGGTTAGGGTTACGGTTAGGATTAGGGTTAGATTTAGGGTTTGGGTTAGGGTTAGGGTTAGGGATAGCGTTAGGATTAGGGTTAGGGTTAGGGTTACGATTATGGTTAAGTTTAGGGTTTGTGTTTGGGTTAGGTTTAGGTTTAGGGTTAGGGTTTGTGTTAGTGTTAGGTTTAGGGTTTGTGGTAGGTTTAGGGTTAGGGTTAGGAATAGGGTTAAGGTTAGTTTTAGGGTTAGGGTTTGGTTTAGGGTTAGGGTTAGGGTTAGGGTTAGGTTTAGCATTAGAGTTAGGGTTAGGGTTTTGGTTACTGTTAGGGTTAGGGTTAGTGTTAGGGTTTAGGGTTAGGGTTTGGGTTAGGGTTTGGTTTAGAGTTAGGATTAGGATTAGGTTTAGGGTTAGGGTTAGGGTTTGGGTTAGGGTTAGGGTTAGGGTTTGGTTTATTGTTTGGGTTAGGGTTAGGGTTAGGTTTTGGGTTAGGGTTAGGGATAGGGTTAGGGTTAGGTTAGGTTTATGGATAGATTTAGGTTTAGGGTTAGGTTAAGGTTTTGAGTTATGTTTAGGGTTAGGATTAGGGTTTGGGTTAGGGTTAGGGTTAGGGTTAGCGTGAGGGTTAGGTTTAGGGTTAGGGTTAGGGTTAGGTTTTAGGGTTATGGTTAGGGTTATTGTTTAGGTTAAGGTTACGTTTAGGGTTAGGTTTAGGAATAGGGTTAGGGTTAGGTTTAGGGTTAGGGTTTGGTTTACGGTTTGGGTTAGGTTTAGGGTTAGTTTTTGGGTTAGGGTTAGAGTTAGGATCAGGGATAGGGTTAGGGTTAGGGTAAGAAATAGGGTTAGGTTTAGGCTTAGGGTTAGGGTTAGGATTAGCGTTAGGTTTAGTGTTTGGATTAGGGTTAGGTTTAGGTTTAGCGTTTGGGATTGGGTTAGGGTTAGGGTTAGGACTTGGGTTAAAATTTGTTGTTAGGGGTTAGGGATTAGGTTTAGGGTTAGTTTCATGGTGTGGTTTTGTGTTAGGGATAGGGTTAGGGTTTGGGTTTGGGTTAGGGTTAGGTTTAATTTTAGTTTTAGGGTTTGGGTTTGGGTTAGGGCAAGGTTTAGGGTTAGGGTTAGGGATTGGGTTAGGGTTAGGGTTAGGAATAGGGTTAGGGTTAGGATTATTATTAGTGTTTGGGTTAGGGTTTGGGTTAGGGTTAGGTTTAGGGTTTGGGTTAGGGTTAGGGTTAGGGTTTGGTTTAGGGTTATTTTTAGGGTTAGGTTTTAAATTTAGGATTACGTTTAGGGTTTGGTTTAGGGTTAGGGATAGGGTTAGGGTTAGGTTAGGATTAGGGATAGGGTTAGGTTTAGGGTTAGGTTTAGGTTTTGAGTTATGTTTAGGGTTAGAATTAGAGTTTGTGTTAGGGTTAGGGTTAGGTTTTAGGGTTATGGTTAGGGTTATTGTTTGGGTTAAGGTTAGGGTTAGGATTAGGGTTAGGAATAGGGTAAGGGTTAGGGTTAGGGTTTGGTTTATGGTTTGGGTTAGGGTTAGGGTTAGTATTTGGGTTAGGGTTAGGGTTAGGGTTAGGGTTAGGTTTAGGGTTTGATTAGGGTTAGGGTTAGGCTTAGGGTTAGGGTTTGGGTTAGGGTAGGGTTAGGGTTAGGGTTAGGGTTAGGGTTTGGGTTAGGGTTAGGTTTATTTTTTGGGTTAGGGTTAGGGTTAGGAAAAGGGTTAGGGTTAGGTTTAGGGTTAGGGTTTGCGTTAGGGTTAGGGTTAGGGTTAGGGTTTGAGTTAGGGTTTGTTTTAGGGTTAGGGTTAGGGTTAGGGGTTGGGTATGGGTTAGGGTTAGGTTTACGGTTAGGATTAGGGTTAGGGTTAGAGTTAGGATTAGGGTTAGTTTTAGGGTTTGGGTTAGGGTTAGGGTTAGGGTTAGGATTAGGGTTAGGGTTAGGATTAGAGTTAGGTTTAGGCTTTTGGTAAGGGTTAGGGTAATGGTTAGGGTTTGGATTGGGTTAGGGTTAGGGTTAGGGTTTGGTTTAACGTTTGTTGTTAGGGGATAGGGATTAGGTTTAGGGTCAGTTTTACTGTGTGGGTTTGGGTTAGGCATAAGGTTAGGGTTTGGGTTTGGGTTAGGGTTAGGTTTTAGGGTTATGGTTAGGGTTATTGTTTGGGTTAAGGTTAGGTTTAGGGTTAGGGTTAGGAATAGGTTTACGGTTAGGGTTAGGGTTAGGGTTTGGTTTACGGTTTGGCTTAGGGTTAGGGTTAGTTTTTGGGTTAGGATTAGAGTTAGGATTAGGGTTAGGGTTAGGGTTAGGGTAAGAAATAGGGTTAGGTTTAGGGTTAGGGTTAGGGTTATGATTAGCGATACGTGTAGTGTTTAAATTAGGGTTAGATTTAGGTTTAGGGTTTGGGATTGGGTTAGGGTTAGGGAAAGGGTTAGGGTTAGGGTTAGGGTTATGGTTAGTGTTATTGTTTGGGGTAAGGTGAGGTTTAGGGTTAGGGTTAGGAATAGGGTTAGGGTTAGGTTTAGGGTTAGGGTTTGGTTTACGGTTTGGGTTAGGGTTAGGGTTAGTTTTTGGGTTAGGGTTAGAGTTAGGATTAGGTTAGGTTTAGGGTTAGGGTAAGAAATAGGGTTAGGTTTAGGGTTAGGGTTATAGTTAGGATTAGCGTTAGGTTTAGTGTTTGGATTAGGGTTAGGTTTAGGTTTAGGGTTTGGGATTGGGTTAGGTTTAGGGTTAGGATTTGGGTTAACGTTTGTTGTTAGGGATTAGGGATTAGGTTTAGGGTTATTTTCACGGTGTGGTTTTGGGTTAGGGATAGGGTTAGGTTTTGGGTTTGGGTTAGCGTTAGGTTTAGGTTTAGTTTTAGGGTTTGGGTTTGGGTTAGGGCTGGGTTAGGGTTAGGGTTAGGTATTGGGTTAGGGTTATTGTTAGGAATAGGGTTAGTTTTAGTGTTATTGTTAGTGTTTGGGTTAGGGTTTGGGTTAGGGTTAGGTTTAGGTTTTGGGTTAGGGTTAGAGTTAGGGTAAGGGTTTGGGTTAGGGTTAGGGTTAGGGTTTAGTTTAGGGTTATGTTTAGGGTTAGGTTTTAGAGTTAGGAATAAGTTTAGGGTTTGGTTTAGGGTTAGGGATAGGGTTAGGGCGAGGTTAGGATTATGGATAGGCTTAGGTTTAGGTTTAGGTTTAGGCTTTTAGTTATGTTTCGGGTTAGGATTAGGGTTTGGGTTAGGGTTAGCGTTAGGGTTAGCGTGAGGGTTAGGGTTAGGCTTAGGGTTAGGGTTAGGTTTTAGGGTTATGGTTAGGGTTATTGTTTGGGTTAATTTTAGGGTTAGGGTTAGGGTTAGGAATAGGGTTAGGGTTAGGGTTAATGTTAGGGTTTGGTTTACGGTTTGGGTTAGGGTTAGGGTTAGTATTTGGGTTAGGGTTAGGGTTAGGATTAGGGTTAGGTTTAGGGTTTGATTAGGATTAGGGTTAGGGTTAGGGTTTGGGTTAGGATTAGTGTTAGGGTTAGGGGTTGGGTTTGGGTTAGGGTTAGGGTTAGGGCTAGGATTAGGTTTAGGTTTAGGGTTAGGATTAGAGTTAGGGTTATAGTTTTGCTTTGGGTTAGGGTTATGGTTAGGGTTTGTGTTAGTGTTAGGGTTAGGGTTACTGTGAGGGTTAGGGTTAGTGTTAGGGTTAGGGTTTGGGTTAGGGTTATGGTATGGGTTAGGGTTTGGGTTAGGGTTAGGTTTAGGGTTAGTGTTTGGGTTATTTTTAGGTTTTGGGTTAGGGTTAGAGTTAGGGTTAGGGTTTGAGTTAGGGTTAGGGTTAAGGTTAGGGTTAGGTTTAGGGATTGGGTTACGGTTATGTTTAGGAATAGGGTTAGGGTTAGAGTTAGGGTTAGGGTTTGAGTTAGGGTTAGGGTTAAGGTTAGGGTTAGGGTTAGGGTTAGGAATAGGGTTAGGTTTAGGGTTAGTGTTTGGGATAGGGTTTGGGTAAAAGTTAGGGTTAGGGTTAGGGTTAGGTATAGGGTTAGGGTTAGGGTTAGGGTTAAGTTTACGGTTAGGGTTAGGGTTATGGTTTGGGTTATGTTTAGGGTGAGGGTTAGGGTAAGAAATAGGGTTAGGTTTAGAGTTAGGGTAAGGGTTAGGATTCGCGTTAGGTTTCGTGTTTGGATTAGGGTTAGGGTTAGGTTTAGGGTTTCGGATTGGGTTAGGGCTAGGGTGAGGGTTAGGGTTAGGGATTGGGTTAGGGTTATGGTTAGGAATAGGTTTAGGGTTAGAGTTAGGGTTGGGGTTTGAGTTAGGGTGAGGGTTAAGGTTAGGGTTTGGGTTTGGGTTAGGGTTTAGAGTTAGGGTTTGTGTTAGGTTTTGGGTTAAGTTTAGGGTTAGGGTTAGGAATAGGGTTAGGGTTAAGGTTTGGGTTAGGGTTAGTTTTAGGGGTAGGGTTTGGGTTAGGGTTAGGGTTAGGTTTAGTTTTTGGGTTAGGGTTAGGTTTAGGATTACGGTTAGGATTAGGTTTCGGGTTAGGGTTTGGGTTAGGGTTAGGGTTTGGGTTGCGGTTAGGTTTAGGTTTAGGGTTTGGGTTAGGGTTAGGTTTATTTTTTGGGTTAGGGTTAGGGTTAGGAAAAGGGTTAGGGTTAGGTTTAGGGTTAGGGTTTGCGTTAGGGTTAGGGTTAGGGTTAGGGTTTGAGTTAGGGGTTGGGTTAGGATGTGGGTTAGGGTTAGGTTTAGGGTTTGGGTTAGGGTTAGAGAGGGTTACGGTTTGGGTTAGGGTTAGGGTTAGGGTTTGAGTTAGGGTTAGGGTTAAGGTTAGGGTTTGGGTTAGGGTTAGGGTTATGGTGTGGGTTTGGGTTACCGTTAGGGTTAGGGTTTGGATTTGGGTTAGGGTTAGGGTTAGGGTTAGGTTTAGGGTTAGGATTATGGTTAGTTTTAGGGTTAGGATTAGTGTTAAGGTTAGGGTTTGGGTTAGGTTTAAGGTTAGGGTTTGGGTTAGGGTTAGGGTTATGGTGTGGTTTTGGGTTACCGTTAGGGTTAGGGTTTGGATTTTTGTTAGGGTTAGGGTTAGGGTGTGGGTTAATGTTTGCGGTTAGGGGTTAGGGGTTAGGTTTAGGATTAGGGTTTGGTTCAGGGTTAGGGTTATGGTTAGGGTTAGGTTTAGGTTTTGGGTTAGGTTTGGTGTTATGGTTAGGGTTTGAGTTAGGGTTAGGGTTACGGTTAGGGTTAGGTTTTGTATTAGGGTTAGGGTTAGGTTTAGGGTTTGAGTTACGGTTAGGGTTAGGTTTAGGGTTTGGGTTATGGTTAGAGTTAGGGTTAGGTGTTGGGTTTGGGTTAGGGTTAGGGTTACGGTTAGGATTAGGGTTACGTTTAGGGTTTGGGTTAGGGTTAGGGTTAGGGATAGCGTTAGGATTAGGGTTAGGGTTAGGGTTACGATTATGTTTAAGTTTAGGTTTTGTTTTTGGGTTAGGTTTAGGGTTAGGGTTTGGGTTAGTGTTAGGTTTAGGGTTTGGGTTAGGGTTAGGGTTAGGGTGAGGACTAGGGTTAAGGTTAGGTTTAGGGTTAGGGTTTGGTTTACGGTAAGGGTTAGGGTTAGGGTTAGGTTTTGGGTTAGGGTTAGGGATAGGGTTAGGGTTAGGTTAGGTTTATGGATAGATTTAGGTTTAGGGTTAGGTTAAGGTTTTGAATTATGTTTAGGGTTAGGATTAGGGTTTGGATTAGGTTTAGGGTTAGGGTTAGCGTGAGGGTTAGTGTTAGGGTTAGGGTTAGGGTTGGGTTTTAGGGTTATGGTTAGGGTTATTGTTTGGGTTAAGGTTAGGTTTAGGGTTAGGGTTAGGAATAGGGTTACGGTTAGGGTTAGGGTTAGGGTTTGGTTTACGGTTTGGCTTAGGGTTAGGGTTAGTTTTTGGGTTAGGATTAGAGTTAGGATTAGGGTTAGGGTTAGGGTAAGAAATAGGGTTAGGTTTATGGTTAGGGTTAGGGTTAGGATTACCATTAGGTTTAGTGTTTAAATTAGGGTTAGATTTAGGATTAGGTTTTGGGATTGGGTTAGGGTTAGGGTTAGGATTTGGGTTAACGTTTGTTGTTAGGGTTAGGGATTAGGTTTAGGGTTAGTTTCACGGTGTGGTTTTGAGTTAGGGTTAGAGTTAGGGTTTGGTTTAGGGTTATGTTTTGGTTAGGTTTTAGAGTTAGGATTACGTTTAGGGTTTGGTTTAGGGTTAAGGATAAGGTTAGGGTTAGGTTAGGATTATGGATAGGGTTAGGTTTAGGGTTAGGTTTAGGTTTTGAGTTATGTTTAGGTTTAGGATTAGGGTTTGGGTTAGGGTTAGGGTTAGGGTTAGCGTGAGGGTTAAGGTTAGGTTTAGGGTTAGGGTTAGGTTTTAGGGTTATGGTTAGGGTTATTGTTTGGGTTAAGGTTAGGGTTAGGGTTAGGGTTAGGAATAGGGTTAGGGTTAGGGTTAGGGTTAGGGTTTGGTTTACGGTTTGGGTTAGGGTTAGGGTTAGTATTTCGGTTAGGGTTAGGGTTAGGTTTAGGTTTTGAGTTATGTTTAGGGTTAGGATTAGGGTTTGGGTTAGGGTTACGGTTAGGGTTACCGTGAGGGTTAGGGTTAGGGTTAGGGTAAGGGTTAGCTTTTAGTGTTATGGTTAGGGTTATTGTTTGGGTTAAGGTTAGGGTTAGGGTTAGGGTTAGGAATAGGTTTAGGGTTAGGGTTAGAGTTATGGTTTGGTTTACGGTTTGGGTTAGGCTTAGTTTTTGGGTTAGGATTAGGGTTAGGATTAGGGTTAAGGTTAGGTTTACAGTTAGCATTTGTGTTAGGGTTCGGGTTATGGTTAGGGTTAGGGTTAGGGTTAGATTTTGAGTTACGGTTAGGCTTAGGGTTAGGGTTAGGGTTTGGGTTACGGTTAGAGAGGGTTAGTGTTTTGGTTAGGGTTAGGCTTAGGGTTAGGGCTAGGATTAGGGTTAGGGTTAGGGTTAGGATTAGGATTAGGTTTAGGGTTTGAGTTAGGGTTAGGGTTAGGGTTAGGGTTAGGATTAGGTTTAGGTTTAGGGTTTGGATTAGAGTTAGGGTTAGGGTTTTGGTTTGGATTAGGGTTAGGGATAGGGTTTGGGTTAGTGTTAGGTTTAGGGTCAGGGTTAGGGTTTGTGTTAGGCTTAGGGTTAGGGTTAGCTTTAGGGTTAGGGTTACGGTTAGGTTAGTGTTAGGGTTTATGTTAGTTTTTGTGGTTGGGGGTTAGGCGTTGGGTTTAGGTATAGGATTAGGGTTTGGGTTTGGGTTAGGGTTCGGATTAGGGTTAGGGATAGGGTTTGGTTTAGTGTTAGGTTTAGGGTCAGGGTTAGGGTTTGTGTTAGGCTTAGGGTTAGGGTTAGGGTTTAGGGTTAGGGTTAGGTTTAGGTTTAGGGTTACGGTTAGGTTAGTGTTAGGGTTTATGTTAATGTTTGTGGTTAGGGGTTAGGGGTTAGGTTTAGGGTTAGGATTAGGGTTAGGGTTTGGGTTAGGGTTTAGGGTTAGGGTTTGTGTTAGGGTTTGGGTTAAGGTTAGGGTTCTGCTTAGGGTTAGGAATAGGGTTAGGTTTAGGGTTTGGGTTACGGTTAGGGTTAGGGTTAGGGTTTGGGTTAAGGTTAGGGTTAGTTTTTGGGTTAGGGTTTGGGTTAGGATTAGGGCTAGGTTTAGGTTTAGGGTTAGGGTTTGAGTTAGAGTTACGGTTCGGGTTAGGGTTTGAGTTAGGGTTTGGGTTAGGATGTGGGTTAGGGTTAGGTTTAGGTTTTGGGTTAGGGTTAGAGAGGGTTAGGGTTTGGGTTAGGGTTAGGGTTAGGGTTTGAGTTAGGGTTAGGGTTAGGGTTAGCGTTTGGGTTAGGGTTAGGGTTAGGGTTACATGTTGGGTTCGGGTTAGGGTTAGAGTTACGGTTAGGATTAGGGTTAGGGTTATATTTAGGGTTAGGATTAGAGTTAGGTTTAGGGTTTGGGTTAGGGTTAGGGTTAGGGTTAGGGTTAGGATTAGGGTTAGGGGTAGGGTTACGGTTATGGTTAAGTTTAGGGTTTGTGTTTGGGTTAGGTTTAGGGTTAGGGTTAGGGTTAGGGTTTCGGTTAGTGTTAGGTTTAGGGTTTGGGTTATGGTTAGGGTTAGGGTTAGGACTAGGGTTAGGGTTAGGTTTAGGGTTAGGGTTTGGTTTAGGGTTAGGGTTATGGTTAGGGTTAGGGTTAGGATTAGGGTTAGTTTTAGGTTTAGTGTTAAGGTTAGAATTAGTGTTAAGGTTAGGGTTTGGGTTAGGGTTAGGGTTAGGGTTAGGGTTAGGGTTTGTATTAGGGTTAGGGGTAGGTTTAGGGTTTGAGTTAGGGTTAGGGTTAGGTTTAGTGTTTGGGTTAGGGATTGGGTTAGGGTTATGGATAGGAATAGCGTTAGGGTTAGGGTTATTTTTAGTGTTTGGGTTAGGGTTAGGTTTAGGGTTTGGGTTAGGGTTAGGGTTAGGGTTTGGTTTAGGGTTATGTTTTGGTTAGGTTTTAGAGTTAGGATTACGTTTAGGGTTTGGTTTAGGGTTAGGGATAAGGTTAGGGTTAGGTTAGGATTATGGATAGGGTTAGATTTAGGGTTAGGTTTAGGTTTTGAGTTATGTTTAGGTTTAGCATTAGGGTTTGGGTTAGGGTTAGGGTTAGGGTTAGCGTGAGGGTTAGGGTTAGGCTTAGGGTTAGGGTTAGGTTTTAGGGTTATGGTTAGGGTTATTGTTTGGGTTAAGGTTAGGGTTATGGTTAGGGTTAGGAATAGGGTTAGGGTTATGGTTAGGGTTAGGGTTTGGTTTACGGTTTGGGTTAGGGTTAGGTTTAGTATTTGGGTTAGGGTTAGGGTTAGGTTTCGGTTTTGAGTTATGTTTAGGGTTAGGATTAGGTTTTGGGTTAGGGTTAGGGTTAGGGTTACCGTGAGGGTTAGGTTTAGGGTTAGGATAAGGGTTATCTTTTAGTGTTATTGTTAGGGTTATTGTTTGGGTTAAGGTTAGGGTTAGGGTTAGGGTTAGGAATAGATTTAGGGTTAGGGTTAGAGTTAGGGTTTGGTTTACGGTTTGGGTTAGGGTTAGTTTTTGGGTTAGGTTTAGGGTTAGGATTAGGGTTAGGGTTAGGTTTACAGTTAGCGTTTGTGTTAGGGTTCACGCTATGGTTATGGTTTGGGTTAGGGGTAGAATTTCAGTTAGGGTTAGGCTTAGGGTTAGGGTTAGGGTTTGGGTTAGGGTTAGAGAGGGTTAGTGTTTGGGTTAGGGTTAGGCTTAGGGATAGAGCTAGGATTAGGGTTAGGGTTAGCGTTAGGATTAGGATTAGGTTTAGGGTTTGAGTTAGGGTTAGGGTTAGGGTTAGGGTTAGGATTAGGTTTAGGTTTAGGGTTAGGATTAGAGTTAGGGTTAGGGTTTTGGTTTGGATTAGGGTTAGGGTTAGGGTTTGGGTTAGTGTTAGGTTTAGGGTTAGGGTTAGGGTTTGTGTTAGGGTTAGGGTTAGGGTTAGGGTTTAGGGTTAGGGTTAGGTTTAGGGTTAGGGTTACGGTTAGGTTAGTGTTAGGGTTTCTGTTAGTGTTGGTGCTAAGGGGTAAGGGGAGAGATTAAGAGTTAGGATTAGGGTTAGGGTTTGGATTAGAGTTTAGAGTTAGGGTTTGTGTTAGGGTTTGGTTTAAGGTTAGGGTTAGGGTTAGGGTTAGGAATAGGGTTAGGTTTAGGGTTTGGGTTACGGTTAGGGTTAGGGTTAGGTTTTGGATTAAGGTTAGGGTTAGTTTTTGGGTTAGGGTTAGGGTTAGGCTTAGGGTTAGGGTTAGGGTTAGGGTTAGGGTTAGGATTAGGGTTAGGGGTAGGGTTACGGTTATGGTTAAGTTTAGGGTTTGTGTTTGGGTTAGGTTTAGGGTTAGGGTTAGGGTTAGGGTTTCGGTTAGTGTTAGGTTTAGGGTTTGGGTTATGGTTAGGGTTAGGGTTAGGACTAGGGTTAGGGTTAGGTTTAGGGTTAGGGTTTGGTTTAGGGTTAGGGTTATGGTTAGGGTTAGGGTTAGGATTAGGGTTAGTTTTAGGGTTAGTGTTAGGGTTAGAATTAGTGTTAAGGTTAGGGTTTGGGTTAGGGTTAGGTTAGGGTTAGGGTTAGGTTTTGTATTAGGGTTAGGGTTAGGTTTAGGGTTTGAGTTAGGGTTAGGGTTAGGTTTAGGGTTTGGGTTAGGGATTAGGTTAGGGTTATGGTTAGGAATAGGGTTAGGGTTAGGGTTATTGTTAGTGTTTGGGTTAGGGTTTGGGTTAGGGTTAGGTTTAGGGTTTGGGTTAGGGTTAGGGTTAGGGTTTGGTTTAGGGTTATGTTTTGGTTAGGTTTTAGAGTTAGGATTACGTTTAGAGTTTGGTTTAGGGTTAGGGATAAGGTTAGGGTTAGGTTAGGATTATGGATAGGGTTAGATTTAGGGTTAGGTTTAGGTTTTGGGCTAGGGTTAGAGAGGGTTAGGTTTTGGGTTAGGGTTAGGGTTAGGGTTTGAGTTAGGGTTAGGGTTAGGGTTAGGGTTTGGGTTAGGGTTAGGGTCAGGGTTACGTGTTGGGTTCGGGTTAGGGTTAGAGTTACGGTTAGGATTAGGGTTAGGGTTAGATTTAGGATTAGGATTAGAGTTAGGTTTAGGGTTTGGGTTAGGGTTAGGGTTAGGGTTAGGTTTAGGGTTAGGATTAGGGTTAGGGTTAGGGTTACGGTTATGGTTAAGTTTAGGGTTTGGGTTAGGGTTAGGGTTAGGGTTAGGACTAGGGTTAGGGTTAGGTTTAGGGTTAGGGTTTGGTTTAGGGTTAGGGTTATGGTTAGCGTTAGTGTTAGGATTAGGGTTAGTTTTAGGGTTAGTGTTAGGGTTAGGATTAGTGTTAAGGTTAGGGTTTGGGTTAGGGTTAGGGTTAGGGTTAGGTTTTGTATTAGGGTTAGGGTTAGGTTTAGGGTTTGAGTTAGGGTTAGAGTTAGGTTTAGGGTTTGGGTTATGGTTAGAGTTAGGGTTAGGTGTTGGGTTTGGGTTAGGGTTAGGGTTACGGTTAGGATTAGGGTTACGTTTAGGGTTTGGGTTAGGGTTAGGGTTAGGGATAGCGTTAGGATTAGTGTTAGGGTTAGGGTTACGATTATGGTTAAGTTTAGGGTTTGTGTTTGGGTTAGGTTTAGGGTTAGGTTTAGGGTTAGGGTTTGGGTTAGTGGTAGGTTTAGGGTTTGGGTTAGGGTTAGGGTTAGGGTAAGGACTAGGGTTAAGGTTAGGTTTAGGGTTAGGGTTAGGGTTAGGGGTAGGTTTTGTGTTAGGGTTAGGGATAGGGTTAGGGTTAGGTTAGGTTTATGGATAGATTTAGGTTTAGGGTTAGGTTAAGGTTTTGAATTATGTTTAGGGTTAGGATTAGGGTTTGGATTAGGTTTAGGGTTAGGGTTAGCGTGAGGGTTAGTGTTAGGGTTAGGGTTAGGGTTCGGTTTTAGCGTTATGGTTAGGGTTATTGTTTGGGTTAAGGTTAGGTTTAGGGTTAGGGTTAGGAATAGGGTGACGGTTATGGTTAGGGTTAGGGTTTGGTTTCCGGTTTGGCTTAGGGTTAGGGTTAGCTTTTGGGTTAGGATTAGAGTTAGGATTAGGGTTAGGGTTAGGGTTAGGGTAAGAAATAGGGTTCGGTTTATGGTTAGGGTTAGGGTTAGGATTAGCGTTAGGTTTAGTGTTTAAATTAGGGTTAGATTTAGGTTTAGGGTTTGGGATTGGGTTAGGGTTAGGGTTAGGATTTGGGTTAACGTTTGTTGTTAGGGGTTAGGGATTAGGTTTAGGGTTACTTTCACGGTGTGGTTTTGAGTTAGGGTTAGGGTTAGGGTTTGGTTTAGGATTATGTTTTGGTTAGGTTTTAGAGTTAGGATTACGTTTATGGTTTGGTTTAGGGTTAGGGATAAGGTTAGGGTTAGGTTAGGATTATGGATAGGGTTAGGTTTAGGGTTACGTTTAGGTTTTGAGTTATGTTTAGGTTTAGTATTAGGGTTTGGGTTAGGATTAGGGTTAGGGTTAGCGTGAGGTTTAGGGTTAGGTTTAGGGTTAGGGTTAGGTTTTAGGGTTATGGTTAGGGTTATTGTTTGGGTTAAGGTTAGGGTTAGGGTTAGGTTTAGGAATAGGGTTAGGGTTAGGGTTAGGGTTAGGGTTAGGGTTTGGTTTACGGTTTGGGTTAGGGTTAGGGTTAGTATTTGGGTTAGGGTTAGGGTTAGGTTTAGGTTTTGAGTTATGTTTAGGGTTAGGATTAGGTTTTGGGTTAGGGTTAGGGTTAGGGTTACCGTGAGGGTTAGGGTTAGGGTTAGGGTAAGGGTTAGCTTTTAGTGTTATGGTTAGGGTTATTGTTTGGGTTAAGGTTAGGGTTAGGGTTAGGGTTAGGAATAGGTTTAGGGTTAGGGTTAGAGTTAGGGTTTGGTTTACGGTTTGGGTTAGGGTTAGTTTTTGGGTTAGGATTAGGGTTAGGATTAGGGTTAGGGTTAGGTTTACAGTTAGCGTTTGTGTTAGGGTTCGGGTTATGGTTAGGGTTAGGGTTAGGGTTAGATTTTGAGTTACGGTTAGGCTTAGGTTTAGGGTTAGGGTTTGGGCTAGGGTTAGAGAGGGTTAGTGTTTGGGTTAGGGTTAGGCTTAGGGTTAGGGCTAGGATTAGGGTTAGGTTTAGGGTTAGGATTAGGATTAGGTTTAGGGTTTGAGTTAGGGTTAGGGTTAGGGTTAGGATTAGGTTTAGGTTTAGGGTTTGGATTAGAGTTAGGTTTAGGGTTTTGTTTTGGATTAGGGTTAGGGATAGGGTTTGGGTTAGTGTTAGGTTTAGGGTTAGGGTTAGGGTTTGTGTTAGGCTTAGGGTTAGGTTTAGGGTTTAGGGTTAGGGTTAGGTTTAGGGTTAGGGTTACGGTTAGGTTAGTGTTAGGGTTTATGTTAATGTTTGTGGTTAGGGGTTAGGGGTTAGGTTTAGGGTTAGGATTAGGGTTAGGATTTGGGTTAGGGTTTAGGGTTAGGGTTTGTGTTAGGGTTTGGGTTAAGGTTAGGGTTATGGTTAGGGTTAGGAATAGGGTTAGGTTTAGGGGTTGGGTTACGGTTAGGGTTAGGGTTAGGGTTTGGGTTAAGGTTAGGGTTAGTTTTTGGGTTAGGGTTAGGGTTAGGATTAGGGCTAGGTTTAGGTTTAGGGTTAGGGTTTGAGTTAGAGTTAGGGTTCGGGTTAGGGTTTGAGTTAGGGTTTGGGTTAGGATGTGGGTTAGGGTTAGGTTTAGGTTTTGGGTTAGGGTTAGAGAGGGTTAGGGTTTGGGTTAGGGTTAGGGTTAGGGTTTGATTTAGCGTTAGGGTTAGGGTTAGCGTTTGGGTTAGGGTTAGGGTTAGGGTTACATGTTGGGTTCGGGTTAGGGTTAGAGTTATGGTTAGGATTAGGGTTAGGGTTAGATTTAGGATTAGGATTAGAGTTAGGTTTAGGGTTTGGGTTAGGGTTAGGGTTAGGGTTAGGGTTAGGTTTAGGGTTAGGATTAGGGTTAGGGGTAGGGTTACGGTTATGGTTAAGTTTAGGGTTTGTGTTTGGGTTAGGGTTAATGTTAGGACTAGGGTTAGGGTTAGGTTTAGGGTTAGGGTTTGGTTTAGGGTTAGGGTTATGGTTAGGGTTAGGGTTAGGAATAGGGTTAGTTTTAGGGTTAGTGTTAGGGTTAGAATTAGTGTTAAGGTTAGGGTTTGGGTTAGGGTTAGGGTTAGGGTTAGGGTTAGGTTTTGTATTAGCGTTAGGGTTAGGTTTAGGGTTTGTGTTAGGGTAAGGGTTAGGATAAGGGTTAGGGTTAGGGTTAGGGTTAGGGTTAGGCTTTTGGTTTGGGTTAGGGTTAGGTTTAGGTTAGGGTTTGGGTAAGGGTTAGGTTTGAATCTGGGTTAGTGTTAGGGTTATGGTTAGTGTTAAGTTTATGGTTAGGGTTAGGGTTAGGGTTAGGTTTTGGGTGAGGGTTAGGGTTAGGGTTAGGGTTAGAATTCGGTTTAGGGTTAGGGTTAGGTATTGGGTTAGGGTTATTGTTAGGAATAGGGTTAGTTTTAGGGTTATTGTTAGTGTTTGGTTTAGTGTTTGGGTTAGGGTTAGGTTTAGGTTTTGGGTTAGGGTTAGAGTTAGGGTAAGGGTTTGGGTTAGGGTTAGGGTTAGGGTTTGGTTTAGGGTTATGTTTAGGGTTAGGTTTTAGAGTTAGGATTACGTTTAGGGTTTGGTTTAGGGTTAGGGATAGGGTTAGGGCTAGGTTAGGATTATGGATAGGGTTAGGTTTAGGGTTAGGTTTAGGTTTTTAGTTATGTTTAGGGTTAGGATTAGGGTTTGGGTTAGGGTTAGGGTTAGGGTTATCGTGAGGGTTAGGGTTAGGCTTAGGGTTAGGGTTAGGTTTTAGGGTTATGGTTAGGGTTATTGTTTGTGTTAAGGTTAGGGTTAGGGTTAGGTTTAGGAATAGGGTTAGGGTTAGGGTTAGGGTTTGGTTTACGGTTTGGCTTAGGGTTAGGGTTAGGTTTAGGTTTTGAGTTATGTTTAGGGTTCGGATTAGGGTTTGGGTTAGTGTTAGGGTTAGGGTTATGGTTAGGGTTAGGCTTAGGGTTAGGGTTAGGTTTTAGGGTAATGGTTAGGGTTATTGTTTGGGTTAAGGTTAGGGTTAGGGTTAGGAATAGGGTTAGGGTTAGTGTTAATGTTAGGGTTTGGTTTACGGTTTGGGTTAGGGTTTGGGTTAATATTTGGGTTAGGGTTAGGGTTAGGATTAGGGTTTGGTTTAGGTTTTGGGTTAGGGTTAGGGTTAGGGTTAGGATTAGGTTTAGGTTTAGGGTTAGGATTAGAGTTAGGGTTAGAGTTTTGCTTTGGGTTAGGGTTAGGGTTAGGGTTTGGGTTAGTGTTAGGGTTAGGGTTAGTGTTAGGGTTAGGGTTAGTGTTAGGGTTAGGGTTTGGGTTAGGGTTATGGTTTGGGTTAGGGTTTGGGTTAGGGTTAGGTTTAGGGTTAGTGTTTGGGATACGGTTTGGGTAAAGTTTAGGGTTAGGGTTAGGGTTAGGAATAGGGTTAGGGTTAGGGTTATTGTTAGGTTTTGGGTTAGGTTTAGGATTTGGTTTAGGGTTAGAGTTAGGGTTAGGGTTTGAGTTAGGGTTAGGGTTAAGGTTAGGGTTAGATTTTGCGTTTGGGTTTAGGGTTAGGGTTTAGGGTTAGGGTTAGGGTTAGGGTTAGTGTTAGGGTTAGGGTTAGGATTAGAGTTAGGGTTTGGTTTACGGTTTGGGTTAGGGTTAGTTTTTGGGTTAGGGTTACGGTTAGGATTAGGGTTAGGGTTAGGTTTAGAGTTAGGGTTTGTGTTAGGGTTCGGGTTAGGGTTAGGGTTAGGGTTAGGGTTAGATTTTGAGTTAGGGTTAGGCTTAGGTTTAGGGTTAGGGGTTGGGTTAGGGTGAGAGAGGGTTAGTGTTTGGGTTAGGGTTAGGGTTAGGGTTAGGGCTAGGATTAGATTTAGGGTTAGGGTTAGGATTAGGGTTATGTTTAGGGTTTGAGTTAGGGTTAGGGTTAGGGTTAGGGTTAGGGTTAGGATTAGGTTTAGGTTTAGGGTTAGGATTAGAGTTCGGGTTAGGGTTCTTGTTTGGATTAGGGTTAGGGTTAGGGTTTGGGTTAGTGTTAGGTTTAGGGTTAGGGTTAGGGTTTGGGTTAGGGTTAGGGTTAGGGTTAGGGTTAGGGTTTAGGGTTAGGGTTAGGTTTAGGGTGAGGGTTATGGTTAGGTTAGTGTTAGGGTTTATGTTAATGTTTGTGGTTAGGGGTTAGGGGTTAGGTTTAGGGTTAGGATTAGGGTTAGGGTTTGGGTTAGGGTTTAGGGTTAGGGTTTGTGTTAGGGTTTGGGTTAAGGTTAGGGTTAGGGTTAGGGTTAGGAATAGGGTTAGGTTTAGGGTTTATGTTACGGTTAGGGTTAGGGTTAGGGTTTGGGTTAAGGTTAGGGTTAGTTTTTGGGTTAGGGTTAGGGTTAGGATTAGGGCTAGGTTTAGGTTTAGGGTTAGGGTTTGAGTTAGAGTTAGGGTTCGGGTTAGGGTTTGAGTTAGGGTTTGGGTTAGGATGTGGGTTAGGGTTAGGTTTAGGTTTTGGTTTAGGGTTACAGAGGGTTAGGGTTTGGGTTAGGGTTAGGGTTAGGGTTTGAGTTAGGGTTAGGGTTAGGGTTAGGGTTTGGGTTAGGGTTAGGGTTAGGGTTACGTGTTGGGTTCGGGTTAGGGTTAGAGTTACGTTTAGGATTAGGGTTAGGGTTAGATTTAGGATTAGGATTAGAGTTTGGTTTAGGGTTTGTGTTAGGGTTAGGGTTAGGGTTAGGGTTAGGATTAGGGTTAGGGTTAGGGTTACGGTTATGGTTAAGTTTAGGGTTTGTGTTTGGGTTAGGTTTAGGGTTAGTGTTAGAGTTTGGGTTAGTGTTAGGTTTAGGGTTTGGGTTAGGGTTAGGGTTAGGGTTAGTGTTAGAGTTTGTGTTAGTGTTAGGTTTAGGGTTTGGGTTACCGTTAGGGTTAGGGTTTCTATTTGGGTTTGCGTTAGGGTTAGGGTGTGGGTTAATGTTTGCGGTTAGGGGTTTCGGGTTAGGTTTAGGGTTAGGTTTGGTTTAGGGTTAGGTTTAGGGTTAGGTTTAGGGTTAGGTTTAGGTTTTGGGTTAGGTTTAGGGTTATGGTTAGGGTTTGAGTTGGGGTTAGGGTTAGGGTTAGGTTTTGTATTAGGGTTAGATTTAGGTTTAGGGTTTGAGTTAGGGTTAGGGTTAGGGTTAGGGTTAGGGTTTGGGTTAGGGTTAGGGTTAGGGTTTGGTTTATTGTTTGGGTTAGGGTTAGGGTTAGGTTTTGGGTTAGGGTTAGGGATAGGGTTAGGGTTAGGTTAGGTTTATGGATAGATTTAGGTTTAGGGTTAGGTTAAGGTTTTGAGTTATGTTTAGGGTTAGCATTAGGGTTTGCCTTAGGGTTAGGCTTAGGGTTAGCGTGAGGGTTAGGGTTAGGGTTAGGGTTAGGGTTAGGTTTTAGGGTTATGGTTAGGGTTATTGTTTGGGTTAAGGTTAGGTTTAGGGTTAGGTTTAGGAATAGGGTTAGGGTTAGGTTTAGGGTTAGGGTTTGGTTTACGGTTTGGGTTAGGGTTACGGTTCGTTTTTGGGTTAGGGTTAGAGTTAGGATCAGGGTTAGGGTTAGGGTTAGGGTAAGAAATAGGGTTAGGTTTAGGCTTAGGGTTAGGGTTAGGATTAGCGTTAGGTTTAGTGTTTGGATTAGGGTTAGGTTTAGGTTTAGGGTTTGGGATTGGGTTAGGGTTAGGGTTAGGATTTGGGTTAACATTTGTTGTTAGGGGTTAGGGATTAGGTTTAGGGTTAGTTTCATGGTGTGGTTTTGGGTTAGGGATAGGGTTAGGGTTTGGGTTTGGGTTAGGGTTAGGTTTAATTTTAGTTTTAGGGTTTGGGTTTGGGTTAGGGCAAGGTTTAGGGTTAGGGTTAGGGATTGGGTTAGGGTTACTGTTAGGAATAGGGTTAGGGTTAGGGTTATTATTAGTGTTTGGGTTAGGGTTTGGGTTAGGTTTAGGTTTAGGGTTTGGGTTAGGGTTAGGGTTAGGGTTTGGTTTAGGGTTATTTTTAGGGTTAGGTTTTAGAGTTAGGATTACGTTTAGGGTTTGGTTTAGGGTTAGGGATAGGGTTAGGGTTAGGTTAGGATTATGGATAGGGTTAGGTTTAGGGTTAGGTTTAGGTTTTGAGTTATGTTTAGGGTTAGAATTAGAGTTTGTGTTAGGGTTAGGGTTAGGTTTTAGGGTTATGGTTAGGGTTATTGTTTGGGTTAAGTTTAGGGTTAGGATTAGGGTTAGGAATAGGGTTAGGGTTAGGGTTAGGGTAAGGGTTAGGGTTTGGTTTACGGTTTGGGTTAGGGTTAGGGTTAGTATTTGGGTTAGGGTTAGGGTTAGGATTAGGGTTAGGTTTAGGGTTTGATTAGGGTTAGGGTTAGGTTTAGGGTTAGGGTTTGGGTTAGGGTAGGGTTAGGGTTAGGGGTTGGGTTTGGGTTAGGGTTAGGGTTAGGGCTAGGATTAGGGTTAGGGTTACGGTTAGGATTAGGGTTTGATTTAGGTTTTGGGTTAGGATTAGGGTTAGGGTTAGGGTTAGGGTTAGGGTTATTGTTAGGGTTAGGGTTTGGGTTAGGGTTATGGTTTGGGTTAGGGTTTGGGTTAGGGTTAGGTTTAGGGTTAGTGTTTGGGATAGGGTTTGGGTAAACGTTAGGGTTAGGGTTAGGGTTAAGTTTACGGTTAGGGTTAGGGTTATGGTTTGGGTTAATTTTAGGGTTAGGGTTAGGGTAAAAAATAGGGTTAGGTTTAGAGTTAGGGTTAGGGTTAGGATTAGCGTTAGGTTTCGTGTTTGGATTAGGGTTAGGGTTAGGTTTAGGGTTTCGGATTGGGTTAGGGCTAGGGTTAGGGTTAGGGTTAGGGATTGGGTTAGGGTTATGGTTAGGAATAGGGTTAGGGTTAGAGTTAGGGTTAGGGTTTGAGTTAGGGTTAGGGTTAAGGTTAGGGTTTGGGTTTGGGTTAGGGTTTAGGGTTAGGGTTTGTGTTAGGTTTTGGGTTAAGGTTAGGGTTAGGGTTAGGGTTAGGAATAGGGTTAGGGTTAGGGTTAGGGTTAGGGTTAGGAATAGGGTTAGGGTTAAGGTTTGGGTTAGGGTTAGTTTTAGGGTTAGGGTTTGGGTTGGGGTTAGGGTTAGTTTTAGTTTTTCGGTTAGGGTTAGGTTTAGGATTATGGTTAGGATTAGGTTTCAGGTTAGGGTTAGGGTTTGGGTTAGGGTTAGGTTTAGGGTTAGGGTTTGGGTTAGGGTTAGGTTTATTTTTTGGGTTAGGGTTAGGGTTAGGAAAAGGGTTAGGGTTAGGTTTAGGGTTAGGGTTTGCGTTAGGGCTAGGGTTAGGGTTGGGGTTTGAGTTAGGGTTTGTTTTAGGGTTAGGGTTAGGGTTAGGGGTTGGGTATGGGTTAGGGTTAGGGTTACGGTTAGGATTAGGGTTAGGGTTAGAGTTAGGATTAGGGTTAGTTTTAGGGTTTGGGTTAGGGTTAGGGTTATGGTTAGGATTAGGGTTAGGGTTAGGATTAGAGTTAGGTTTAGGCTTTTGGTAAGCGTTAGGGTAATGGTTAGGGTTTGGATTGGGTTAGGGTTAGGGTTAGGGTTTGGGTTAACGTTTGTTGTTAGGGGTTAGGGATTAGGTTTAGGGTCAGTTTTACTGTGTGGGTTTGGGTTAGGGAAAGGGTTAGGGTTTGGGTTTGGGTTAGGGTTAGGTTTAGGTTTAGTTTTAGGGTTTGGGTTTGGGTTAGAGTTAGGGTTAGTGTTAGGGTTAAGGATTTGTTTAAGGTTATGGTTAGGAATAGAGTTAGGGTGGGTTATTGTTAGTGTTTGTGTTAGGGTTTGGGATAGGGTTAGGTTTAGGTTTTGGGTTAGGTTTAGAGTTAGGGTTAGGGTTTGGGTTAGGGTTACCGTTAGGGTTTGGGTTAGGTTAGGATTATGGATAGGGTTAGGTTTAGGGTTAGGTTTAGAGTTATGTTTAGGGTTAGGATTAGGGTTTGGGTTAGGGTTAGGGTTAGAGTTAGCGTGAGGGTTAGGGTTAGGGTTAGGGTTAGGGTTAGGTTTTAGGGTTATGCTTAGGGTTATTGTTTGGGTTAAGGTTAGGTTTAGGGTTAGGGTAAGGAATAGGGTTAGGGTTAGGTTTAGGGTTAGGGTTTGGTTTACGGTTTGGGTTAGGGTTAGGGTTAGGTTTAGGTTTAGGATTAGAGTTAGGGTTAGGGTTTCGGTTTGGGTTAGGGTTAGGGTTGGGGGTTGGGTTAGTGATAGGGTTAGGGTTAGTCTTAGGGTTAGGGTTTGTTTTAGGGTTACGTTTAGGATTAGATTTGGGTTAGTGTTAGGGTTAGGGTTAATGTTAAGTTTAGGGTTTGGGTTAGGGTTAGGATTAGGGTGAGGGTTACGATTAGGGTTAAGTTTTGAGTTTGGGTTTGGGTTAGGTTTAGGGTTAGCGTTAGGATTAGGGTTAGGTTTAGGGTTAGTGTTAGGGTTAGCGTTAGGGTTAGGTTTAGGTTTTGAGTTATGTTTAGGGTTAGGATTAGGGTTTGGGTTAGGGTTAGGGTTAGGGTTACCGTGAGGGTTAGGGTTAGGGTTAGGGTAAGGGTTAGGTTTTAGGGTTATGGTTAGGGTTATTGTTTGGGTTAAGGTTAGGTTTAGGGTTAGGGTTAGGAATAGGTTTAGGTTTAGGGTTAGAGTTAGGGTTTGGTTTACGGTTTGGGTTAGGGTTAGTTTTTGTTTTAGGGTTAGGGTTAGGATTAGGGTTAGGGTTAGGTTTAGAGTTAGGGTTTGTGTTAGGGTTCGGGTTCGGGTTAGGGTTAGGGTTAGGGTTAGGGTTAGATTTTGAGTTAGGTTTAGGCTTAGGGTTAGGGTTAGGGTTTGGGTTAGGGTTAGGGTTAGGGTTAGGGCTAGGATTATGGTTAGGATTAGGGTTAGGATTAGGGTTAGCTTTAGGGTATGGGTTAGGGTTAAGGTTAGGGTTAGGTTTAGAGTTAGGATTAGGTTTTGGGTTAGTGTTAGGTTTAGGGTTTGGGTTAGGGTTAGGGTTAGAGTTAGGACTAGGGTTAGCGTTAGGTTTAGGGTTTGGGTTAGGGTTAGGGTTAGGGTTAGGATTAGGGTTAGTTTTAGGGTTAGTGTTTAGGTTAGTGTTAGGTTTAGGTTTGATTTGGGTTAGTGTTAGGGTTAGGATTAGTGTTATGGTTAGGGTTTGGGTTAGGGTTAAGGTTAGGGTTTGAGTTAGGGTTAGGGTTATGGTGTGGGTTTGGGTTAGGGTTAGGGTTAGGGTTAGGGATTGGATTTGGGCTAGTGTTAGGGTTAGGGTGTGGGTTAATGTTTGCGGTTATGGGTTAGGGGGTAGGTTTAGGGTTAGGGTTTGGTTTAGGGTTAGGGTTAGGTTTAGTGTTAGGTTTAAATTTTGGGTTAGGTTTAGGGTTAGGGTTAGGGTTTGGGTTCGGGTTAGAATTAGGGTTATGGTTAGGGTTTGAGTTGTGGTTAGGGTTAGGTTTAGGGTTAGGTTTTGTATTAGGGTTAGGCTTAGGGTTAGGGTTTGAGTTAGAGTTAGGGTTAGGTTTAGGGTTTGGGTTATGGTTAGAGTTAGGGTTAGGTGTTATGTTTGGGTTAGGGTTAGGGTTAAGGTTAGGATTAGGGTTAGGGTTAGGGTTTGGGTTAGGGTTCGGGTTAGGGATAGCGTTAGGATTAGGGTTAGGGTTAGGGTTACGATTATGATTAAGTTTAGGGTTTGTGTTTGGGTTAGGTTTAGGGTTAGGGTTAGGAGTAGGACTAGGGTTAAGGTTAGGTTTAGGGTTAGGGTTTGGTTTAGGGTTAGGGTTAGTGTTAGTGTTAGGGTTAGGGTTAGGTTTAGGATTAGAGTTAGGGTTAGGGTTTTGGTTAGTGTTAGAGTTAGGTTTAGGGTTTGGGTTAGGGTTAGAGTTAGGGTTAGGGTTTGGGTTAGGGTTAGAGTTAGGTTTAGTGTTAGGGTTTGCGTTAGGTTTTATGGTTAGGGTTTGGGTTAGGGTTTGATTAGGGTTAGGGTTAGGGATAGGGTTTGGTTTAGGGTTAGGATTAGGATTAGGTTTAGGGTTAGGGTTAGGGTTAGGGTTTGGTTTACGGCTTGGGTTAGGGTTAGGGTTAGGGTTAGGGTTAGGGTTAGGGATAGGGTTAGGGTTAGGTTAGGTTTATGGATAGGTTTAGGTTTATGGTTAGGTTTAGGTTTTGAGTTATGTTTAGGGTTAGGATTAGGGTTTGGGTTAGGGTTAGGGTTAGGGTTAGCGTGAGGGTTAGGGTTAGGGTTAGGGTTAGGGTTAGGTTTTAGGGTTATGGTTAGGGTTATTGTTTGGGTTAAGGTTAGGTTTAGGGTTAGGGTTAGGAATAGGTTTAGGGTTAGGGTTAGTGTTAGGGTTTGGTTTACGGTTTGGGTTAGGGTTATGGTTAGTTTTTTGTTAGGGTTAGGGTTAGGATTAGGGTTAGGTTTAGGGTTAGGGTAAGAAATGGGGTTAGGTTTAGGGTTAGGGTTAGGGTTAGGATTAGCGTTAGGTTTAGTGTTTGGATTAGGGTTAGGTTTAGGTTTAGGGTTTGGGATTGGGTTAGGGTTAGGGTTAGGATTTGGGTTAACGTTTGTTGTTAGGGGTTAGGGATTAAGTTTAGGGTTAGTTTCACGGTGTGGTTTTGGGTTAGGGATAGGGTTAGTGTTTGGTTTTGTGTTAGGGTTAGGTTTAGGTTTAGTTTTAGGGTTTGGGTTTGGGTTATGGCTAGGGTTAGGATTAGGGTTAGGTATTGGGTTAGGGTTATTGTTAGGAATAGGGTTAGTTTTAGGGTTATTGTTAGTGTTTGGGTTAGGGTTTGGGTTAGGGTTAGGTTTAGGTTTTGGGTTAGGGTTAGAGTTAGGGTAAGGGTTTGGGTTAGGGTTAGGATTAGGGTTTGGTTTAGGGTTATGTTTAGGGTTAGGTTTTAGAGTTAGGATTACGTTTAGAGTTTGGTTTAGGGTTAGGGATAGGGTAAGGGCTAGGTTAGGATTATGGATAGGGTTAGGTTTAGGGTTAGGTTTAGGTTTTTAGTTATGTTTAGGGTTAGGATTAGGGTTTGGGTTAGGGTTAGGGTTAGGGTTAGCGTGAGGGTTAGGGTTAGGCTTAGGGTTAGGGTTAGGTTTTAGGGTAATGGTTAGGGTTATTGTTTGGGTTAAGGTTAGGGTTAGGGTTAGGTTTAGGAATAGGGTTAGGGTTAGGGTTAATGTTAGGGTTTGGTTTACGGTTTGGGTTAGGGTTTGGGTTAGTATTTGGGTTAGGGTTAGAGTTAGGATTAGGGTTTGGTTTAGGTTTTGGGTTAGGGTTAGGGTTAGGGTTAGGATTAAGTTTAGGTTTAGGGTTAGGATTAGAGTTAGGGTTAGAGTTTTGCTTTGGGTTAGGGTTAGGGTTAGGGTTTGGGTTAGTGTTAGGGTTAGGGTTAGCGTTAGGGTTAGGGTTAGTGTTAGGGTTAGGGTTTGGGTTAGGGTTATGTTTTGGGTTAGGGTTTGGGTTAGGGTTAGGTTTAGGGTTAGTGTTTGGGATACGGTTTGGGTAAAGTTTAGGGTTAGGGTTAGGGTTAGGAATAGGGTTAGGGTTAGGGTTATTGTTAGGTTTTGGTTTAGGTTTAGGTTTTGTTTTAGGGTTAGAGTTAGGGTTAGGGTTTGAGTTAGGGTTAGGGTTAAGGTTAGGGTTAGGTTTTGCGTTTGGGTTTACGGTTAGTGTTTTGGTTAGGTTTTGGTTTAAGGTTAGGGTTAGGTTTAGGGTTAGGAATAGGGTTAGGGTTAATGTTTGGGTTAGGGTTAGTTTTAGGGTTAGGGTTTGGGTTAGGGTTAGGGTTAGGTTTAGTTTTTGGGTTAGGGTTAGTTTTAGGGTTACGGTTAGGATTAGGTTTCGGGTTATTGTTTGGGTTAGGGTTAGGGTTTCGTTGGGGTTAGGGTTAGGGTTAGGGTTTGGGTTAGGGTTAGGTTTATTTTCTGGGTTAAGGTTATGGTTAGGAAAAGGGTTAGGGTTAGTTTTAGGGTTAGGGTTTGCGTTAGGGTTAGGGTTAGGGTTAGGGTAAGGGTTAGGTTTTAGGGTTATGGTTAGGGTTATTGTTTGGGTTAAGGTTAGGGTTAGGGTTAGGGTTAGGGATAGGGTTAGGGTTAGGTTAGGTTTATGGATAGGTTTAGGTTTAAGGTTAGGTTTAGGTTTTGAGTTATGTTTAGGGTTAGGATTAGGGTTTGGGTTAGGGTTAGGGTTAGGGTTATCGTGAGGGTTAGGGTTAGGGTTAGGGTTAGGTTTTAGGGTTATGGTTAGGGTTATTGATTGGGTTAAGGTTAGGTTTAGGGTTAGTGTTAGGAATAGGTTTAGGGTTAGGGTTAGGATTAGGGTTTGGGTTAGTGTTAGGGTTAGTTTTTGGGTTAGGGTTAGAGTTAGGATTAGGGTTAGGTATAGGGTTAGGGTAAGAAATAGTGTTAGGTTTAGGGTTAGGGTTAGGGTTAGGATTAGCGTTAGGTTTAGTGTTTGGATTAGGGTTAGGTTTAGGTTTAGGGTTTGGGATTGGGTTAGGGTTAGGGTTAGGATTTGGGTTAACGTTTGTTGTTAGGGGTTAGGGATTAAGTTTAGGGTTAGTTTCACGGTGTGGTTTTGGCTTAGGGATAGTGTTAGTGTTTGGTTTTGTGTTAGGGTTAGGTTTAGGTTTAGTTTTAGGGTTTGGGTTTGGGTTAGGGCTAGGGTTAGGGTTAGGGTTAGGTATTGGGCTAGGGTTATTGTTAGGAATAGGGTTAGGTTTAGGGATATTGTTAGTGTTTGGGTTAGAGTTAGGGTTAGGGTGAGGTTTAGGTTTTGGGATAAGGAAAGAGTTAGGGAAAGGGTCTGGGTTAGGGTTAGGGATAGGGTTAGGTTTTAGGGTAATGGTTAGGGTTATTGTTTGGGTTAAGATTAGGGTTAGGGTTAGGTTTAGGAATAGGGTTAGGATTAGGGTTAATGTTAGGGTTTGGTTTACGGTTTGGGTTAGGGTTAGGGTTAGTATTTGGGTTAGGGTTAGGGTTAGGATTAGGGTTTGGTTTAGGTTTTGGGTTAGGGTTAGGGTTAGGGTTAGGGTTAGGATTAGGTTTAGGTTTAGGGATAGGATTAGAGTTAGGGTTAGGTTTTTCCTTTGGGTTAGGGTTAGGGTTAGGGTTTGGTTTAGGGTTATGTTAAGGTTAGGTTTTAGAGTTAGGATTACGTTTAGGGTTTGGTTTAGGGTTAGGGATACGGTTAGGGCTAGGTTAGGATTATGGATAGGGTTAGGTTTAGGGTTAGGTTTAGGTTTTTAGTTATGTTTAGGGTTAGGATTAGGGTTTGGGTTAGGGTTAGGGTTAGGCTTAGCGTGAGGGTTAGGGTTAGGCTTAGGGTTAGGGTTAGGTTTTAGGGTTATGGTTAGGGTTATTGTTTGTGTTAAGGTTAGGGTTAGGGTTAGGTTTAGGAATAGGGTTAGGGTTAGGGTTAGGGTTTGTTTTACGGTTTGGCTTAGGGTTAGGGTTAGGTTTAGGTTTTGAGTTATGTTTAGGGTTAGGATTAGGGTTTGGGTTAGTGTTAGGGTTAGGGTTATGGTTAGGGTTAGGCTTAGGGTTAGGGTTAGGTTTTAGGGTAATGGTTAGGGTTATTGTTTGGGTTAAGGTTAGGGTTAGGGTTAGGGTTAGGAATAGGGTTAGGGTTAGGGTTAATGTTAGGGTTTGGTTTACGGTTTCGGTTAGGGTTAGGGTTAGTATTTGGGTTAGGGTTAGGGTTAGGATTAGGGTTTGGTTTAGGGATAGGATTAGAGTTAGGGTTAGGGTTTTGCTTTGGGTTAGGGTTAGGGTTAGGGTTTGGATTAGTGTTAGGGTTAGGGTTAGTGTTAGAGTTAGGGTTAGTGTTAGGGTTAGGGTTTGGGTTAGGGTTATGGTTTGGGTTAGGGTTTGGGTTAGGGTTACGTTTAGGGTTAGTGTTTGGGATACGGTTTGGGTAAAGTTTAGGGTTAGGGTAAGGGTTACGAATAGGGTTAGAATTAGGGTTATTGTTAGGTTTTGGGTTAGGTTTAGGTTTTGGGTTAGGGTTAGAGTTAGGGTTAGGGTTTGAGTTAGGGTTAGGGTAAAGGTTAGGTTTAGGTTTTGGGTTTGGGTTTAGGGTTAGGGTTTGGGTTAGGTTTTGGGTTAAGGTTAGTGTTAGGTTTAGGGTTAGGAATAGGTTTAGGGTTAATGTTTGGGTTAGGGTTAGTTTTAGGGTTAGGGTTTGGGTTAGGGTTAGGGTTAGGTTTAGTTTTTGGGTTAGGGTTAGGTTTAGGATTACGGTTAGGATTAGGTTTCGGGTTATTGTTTGGGTTAGGGTTAGGGTTGGGGTTGGGGTTAGGGTTAGTGTTAGGGTTTGGGTTAGGGTTAGGTTTATTTTCTGGGTTAGGGTTAGGGTTAGGAAAAGTGTTAGGGTTAGTTTTAGGGTTAGGGTTTGCGTTAGGGTTAGGGTTAGGTTTTGAGTTAGGGTTTGTTTTAGGGTTAGGTTTAGGGTTAGGGGTTGGGTATGGGTTAGGGTTAGGGTTAGGGTTAGGATTAGGGTTAGGGTTAGAGTTAGAATTAGGGTTAGGTTTAGGGATTGGGTTAGGGTTAGGGTTATGGTTAGGTTTAGGGTTAGAGTTAGGATTAGTGTTAGGTTTAGGCTTTTGGTAAGGGTTAGGGTTAGGGTTAGGGTTTGAATTGGGTTAGGGTTAGGGTTATTGTTTGGGTTAACGTTTGTTGTTAGGGGTTAGGGATTAGGTTTAGGGTTAGTTTCACTGTATGGGTTTGGGTTTGGGAAAGGGTTAGGTTTTCTGTTTCGGTTAGGGTTAGGGTTAGGGTTAGGGTTCGGAATTGGGTTAGGGTTATGGTTAAGAATAGAGTTAGGGTTAGGGTTATTGTTAGTGTTTGGGTTAGGGTTTGGGTTAGGGTTAGTTTTAGGTTTTGGGTTAGGGTTAGAGTTAGGGTTAGGGCTTGGTTTAGGTTTAGGGTTAGGGTTTGGGTTAGGGTTAGGGTTAGGGTTAGGGTTAGGGTTAGGGTTTGGGTTAGGTTTAGGGTTAGGGTTTGGGTTAGGGTTAGGTTTAGGGTTAGGGTTTGGGTTAGGGTTAGTTTTAGGTTTTGGGTTAGGGATAGAGGTAGGGTTAGGGTTTGGGTTAGGTTTAGGGTTAGGGTTTGGTTTAGGGTTATGTTTAGGGTTAGGTTTTAGGTTTAGGATTGCGTTTAGGGTTTGGGTTAGGTTTAGGGATAGGGTTAGGTTTAGGTTAGGATTATGGATAGGGTTAGGTTTAGCGTTAGGTTTAGGTTTTGAGTTATGTTTAGGGTTAGGATTAGGCTTTGGCTTAGGGTTAGGGTTAGGGTTAGCGTGAGGATTAGGGTTAGGGTTAGGGTTAGGGTTAGGTTTTAGGGTTATGTTTAGGGTTATTGTTTGGGTTAAGGTTAGGGTTAAGGTTAGGGTTAGGAATAGGGTTAGGGTTAGTGTTAGGGTTAGGGTTTGGTTTACGGTTTGTGTTAGGGTTAGGGTTAGTTTTTGGGTTAGGGTTAGAGTTAGGATTAGGGTTAGGGTTAGGGTTAGGGTTAGGGTTAGTGTTAGAGTTGGGGTTTGTTTTAATGTTAGGTTTAGGATTAGATTTGGGTTAGTGTTAGGGTTAGGGTTAATGTTAAGTTTAGGGTTTGGGTTAGGGTTAGGATTAGGGTTAGGGTTACGATTAGGGTTAAGTTTTGTGTTTGGGTTTGGGTTAGGTTTAGGGTTAGCGATAGGGTTAGGGTCAGGTTTAGGGTTAGTGTTAGGGTTAGGGTTAGGGTTAGGTTTAGGTTTTGAGTTATGTTTACGGTTAGGATTAGGGTTTGGGTTAGGGTTAGGGTTAGGGTAACCGTGAGGGTTAAGGTTAAGGTTAGGGTAAGGGTTAGATTTTAGGGTTATGGTTAGGGTTATTGTTTGGGTTAAGGTTAGGATTAGGGTTAGGGTTAGGAATAGGGTTAGGGTTAGGGTTAGGGTTAGGGTTTGGATTTGTGTTAGGGTTAGGGTTAGGGTGTCGGTTAATGTTTGCGGTTAGGGGTTAGGGGTTAGGTTTAGGCTTAGGGTTTGGTTTAGGGTTAGGGTTAGGGTTAGGTTTGGGTTTAGGTTTTGAGTTAGGTTTAGAGAGCGTTAGGGTTTGGGTTAGGGTTAGGATTAGGGTTAGGGTTAGGATTAGGATTAGGGATAGGTTTAGGCTTTTGGTTAGGGTTAGGGGGAGGGTTAGGGTTAGGATTAGGGTTAGGGTTAGGGTTACGATTATGGTTAAGTTTAGGGTTTGTGTTTGGGTTAGGTTTAGGGTTAGGATTAGGGTTAGTGTTAGGGTTAGGGTTAGTGTTAAGGTTAGGGTTTGGGTTTGGGTTAGGTTAGGGTTAGGTTTAGGTTTAGTTTTGGGTTAGTGTTAGGGTTAGGGTTAGTTTTAAGGTTAGGGTTTGGGTTTGGTTTAGGGTTAGATTTAGGTTTAGTTTTAGGGTTTGGGTTTGGGTAAGGGCTAGGGTTAGGGTTAGGGTTAGGGATTGGGTTAGGGTTATGGTTAGGAATAGGGTTTGGGTTAGGGTTATTGTTAGTGTTTGTGTTAGGGTTTGGGTTAGGGTTAGGTTTAAGTTTTGGGTTAGGGTTAGAGTTAGGGTAAGGGTTTGGGTTAGGGTTAGGGTTAGGGTTTGGTTTTAGTGTTATGTTTAGGGTTAGGTTTTAGAATTAGGATTACGTTTAGGGTTTGGTTTAGGGTTAGGGATAGGGTTAGGGTTAGGTTAGGATTATGGATAGGGTTAGGTTTAGGGTTAGGTTTAGGTTTTGAGTTATGTTCAGGGTTAGGATTAGGGTTTGGGTTAGGGTTACTGTTAGGCTTAGCATGAGGGTTAGGGTTAGGCTTAGGGTTACGGTTAGATTTTAGGGTTATGGTTAGCGTTATTGTTTGGGTTAAGGTTAGGGTTAGGGTTAGGGTTAGGAATAGGTTAGGGTTAGGGTTAGTGTTAGGGTTTGGTTTACGGTTTGGGTTAGGGTTAGGGTTAGTATTTGGGTTAGGGTTAGGGTTAGGATTAGGGTTAGGTTTAGGGTTTGATTAGGGTTAGGGTTAGGGTTAGTGTTAGGGTTTGGGTTAGGGTTAGGGTTGGGGTTAGGGGTTGGGTTTGGGTTAGGGTTAGGGTTAGGGCTAGGATTAGGGTTAGGGTTACGGTTAGGATTAGGGTTTGGTTTAGGTTTTGGGTTAGGGTTAGGGTTAGGGTTAGGGTTAGGGTTAGGGTTAGGATTAGGTTTAGGTTTAGAGTTAGGATTACAGTTAGGGTTAGAGTTTTGCTTTGGGTTATGGTTAGGGTTAGGGTTTGTGTTAGGGTTAGGGTTAGGGTTAGTCTTAGGGTTAGGGTTTGGGTTAGGGTTATGGTTTGGGTTAGGGTTTGGGTTAGGGTTAATTTTAGGGTTAGTGTTTGGGATAGGGTTTGGGTAAAGGTTAGGGTTAGGGTTAGGTTTAGGAATAGGGTTAGGGTTTGGGTTATTGTTAGGGTTTGGGTTAGGTTTAGGTTTTGGGTTAGGGTTAGAGTTAGGGTTAGGGTTTGAGTTAGGGTTAGGGTTAGGGTTAGGGTTAGGATTAGGGTTAGTTTTAGGGTTAGGGTTTGGGTTTGGGTTAGGGTTAGGTTTAGTTTTTGGGTTAGGGTTAGGTTTAGGATTACGGTTAGGTTTAGGTTTCGGGTTAGGGTTTGGGTTAGGGTTAGGGTTTCGGTTGGGGTTAGGGTTAGGGTTAGGGTTTCGGTTAATTTTAGGGTTATTTTTTGGGTTAAGGTTAGGGTTAGGAATAGGGTTTGGGTTAGTTTTAGTGTTAGGGTTTGCGTTAGGGTTAGGTTTAGGGTTAGGGTTTGAGTTAGGGTTTGTTTTAGGGTTAGGGTTAGGGTTAGGGGTTGGGTATGTTTTACGGTTAGGGTTAGGGTTAGGATTAGGTTTAGGGTTAGAGTTAGGATTAGGGTTAGGTTTAGGGATTGGGTTAGGGTTTGGGTTATGGTTAGGATTAGGGTTAGGTTTAGGATTAGAGTTAGGTTTAGGCTTTTGGTAAGGCTTAGGGTTAGGGTTAGGGTTTGGATTGGGTTAGGGTTAGGGTTAGGGTTTGGGTTAACGTTTGTTGTTAGGGGTTAGGGATTAGGTTTAGGGTTAGTTTCACTGTTCGGATTTGGGTTAGTGACAGGGTTAGGGTTTGGGTTTGGGTTAGGGTTAGGTTTAGGTTTAGTTTTAGGGTTTGGGTTTGGGTTTGGGTTAGGGTTAGTGTTAGGGTTAGGATTTGGGTTAGGGTTATGGTTAGGAATAGAGTTAGGGTTAGGGTTAGGGTTAGGGTTAGGGTTAGGATTAGGTTTAGGTTTAGAGTTAGGATTACAGTTAGGGTTAGAGTTTTGCTTTGGGTTATGGTTAGGGTTAGGGTTTGTGTTAGGGTTAGGGTTAGGGTTAGTGTTAGGGTTAGGGTTTGGGTTAGGGTTATGGTTTGGGTTAGGGTTTGGGTTAGGGTTAATTTTAGGGTTAGTGTTTGGGATAGGGTTTGGGTAAAGTTTAGGGTTAGGGTTAGGGTTAGGAATAGGGTTAGGGTTTGGGTTATTGTTAGGGTTTGGGTTAAGTTTAGGTTTTGGGTTAGGGTTAGAGTTAGGGTTAGGGTTTGAGTTAGGGTTAGGGTTAGGGTTAGGGTTAGGATTAGGGTTAGTTTTAGGGTTAGGGTTTGGGTTAGGGTTAGGGTTAGGTTTAGTTTTTGGGTTAGGGTTAGGTTTAGGATTACGGTTAGGTTTAGGTTTCGGGTTAGGGTTTGGGTTAGGGTTAGGGTTTCGGTTGGGGTTAGGGTTAGGGTTAGGGTTTAGGTTAGTTTTAGGGTTATTTTTTGGGTTAAGGTTAGGGTTAGGAATAGGGTTTGGGTTAGTTTTAGGGTTAGGGTTTGCGTTAGGGTTAGGTTTAGGGTTAGGGTTTGAGTTAGGGTTTGTTTTAGGGTTAGGGTTAGGGTTAGGGGTTGGGTATGTTTTACGGTTAGGGTTATTGTTAGGATTAGGTTTAGGGTTAGAGTTAGGATTAGGGTTAGGTTTAGGGATTGGGTTAGGGTTTGGGTTATGGTTAGGATTAGGGTTAGGTTTAGGATTAGAGTTAGGTTTAGGCTTTTGGTAAGGCTTAGGGTTAGGGTTAGGGTTTGGATTGGGTTAGGGTTAGGGTTAGGGTTTGGGTTAACGTTTGTTGTTAGGGGTTAGGGATTAGGTTTAGGGTTAGTTTCACTGTTCGGATTTGGGTTAGTGACAGGGTTAGGGTTTGGGTTTGGGTTAGGGTTAGGTTTAGGTTTAGTTTTAGGGTTTGGGTTTGGGTTTGGGTTAGGGTTAGTGTTAGGGTTAGGATTTGGGTTAGGGTTATGGTTAGGAATAGAG
>CM069541.1:6442500-6467500 GCA_035773235.1 Eospalax fontanierii
GTTTGGATTAGGGTTAGGTTTAGGTTTTGGGTTTGGGATTGGGTTAGGGTTAGGGTTAGGATTTGGGTTAACGTTTGTTGTTAGTGGTTAGGGATTAAGTTTAGGGTTAGTTTCACGGTGTGGTTTTGGCTTAGGGATAGTGTTAGTGTTTGGTTTTGTGTTAGGGTTAGGTTTAGGTTTAGTTTTAGAGTTTGGGTTTGGTTTAGGGCTAGGGTTAGGGTTAGGGTTAAGTATTGGGTTAGGGTTATTGTTAGGAATAGGGTTAGGTTTAGGGTTATTGTTAGTGTTTTGGTTAGGGTTTGGGTTAGGGTTAGGTTTAGGTTTTTTGTTAGGGTTAGAGTTAGGGTAAGGGTTTGGGTTAGGTTTAGGGTTAGGGTTTGGTTTAGGGTTATGTTAAGGTTAGGTTTTAGAGTTAGGATTACGTTTAGGGTTTGGTTTAGGGTTAGGGATAGGGTTAGGGCTAGGTTAGGATTATGGATAGGGTTAGGTTTAGGGTTAGGTTTAAGTTTTTAGTTATGTTTAGGGTTAGGATTAGGGTTTGGGTTAGGGTTAGGGTTAGGGTTAGCGTGAGGGTTAGGGTTAGGCTTAGGGTTAGGGTTAAGTTTTAGGGTAATGGTTAGGGTTATTGTTTGGGTTAAGGTTAGGGTTAGGGTTAGGGTTAGGAATAGGGTTAGGGTTAGGGTTAATGTTAGGGTTTGGTTTACGGTTTGGGTTAGGTTTAGGGTTAGTATTTGGGTTAGGGTTAGGGTTAGGATTAGGGTTTGGTTTAGGTTTTGGGTTAGGGTTAGGGTTAGGGTTAGGATTAGGTTTAGGTTTAGGGATAGGATTAGAGTTAGGGTTAGGGTTTTCCTTTGGGTTAGGGTTAGGGTTAGGGTTTGGTTTAGGGTTATGTTAAGGTTAGGTTTTAGAGTTAGGATTAGGTTTAGGGTTTAGTTTAGGGTTAGGGATAGGGTTAGGGCTAGGTTAGGATTATGGATAGGGTTAGGTTTTGGGTTAGGTTCAGGTTTTTAGTTATGTTTACGGTTAGGATTAGGGTTTGGGTTAGGGTTAGGGTTAGGCTTAGCGTGAGGGTTAGGGTTAGGCTTAGGGTTAAGGTTAGGTTTTAGGGTAATGGTTAGGGTTATTGTTTGGGTTAAGGTTAGGGTTAGGGTTAGGGTTAGGAATAGGGTTAGGGTTAGGGTTAATGTTAGGGTTTGGTTTACGGTTTGGGTTAGGGTTAGGGTTAGTATTTGGGTTAGGGTTAGTGTTAGGATTAGGGTTTGGTTTAGGTTTTGGGTTAGGGTTAGGGTTAGGGTTAGGGTTAGGATTAGGTTTAGGTTTAGGGATAGGATTAGAGTTAGGGTTAGGGTTTTCCTTTGGGTTAGGGTTAGGGTTAGGGTTTGGATTAGTGTTAGGGTTAGGGCTAGTGTTAGGGTTAGGGTTAGTGTTAGGGTTAGGGTTTGGGTTAGGGTTATGGTTTGGGTTAGGGTTTGGGTTAGGGTTAGGTTTAGGGTTAGTGTTTGGGATACGGTTTGGGTAAAGTTTAGGGTTAGGGTAAGGGTTACGAATAGGGTTAGGGTTAGGGTTATTGTTAGGTTTTGGGTTAGGTTTAGGTTTTGGGTTAGGGTTAGAGTTAGGGTTAGGGTTTGAGTTAGGGTTAGGGTTAAGGTTAGGGTTAGGTTTTGGGTTTGGGTTTAGGGTTAGGGTTTGGGTTAGGTTTTGGGTTAAGGTTAGGGTTAGGTGTAGGGTTAGGAATAGGGTTAGGGTTAATGTTTGGGTTAGGGTTAGTTTTAGGGTTAGGGTTTGGGTTAGGGTTAGGGTTAGGTTTAGTTTTTGGGTTAGGGTTAGGTTTAGGATTAGGGTTAGGATTAGGTTTCGGGTTATTGTTTGGGTTAGGGTTAGGGTTTGGGTTGGGGTTAGGGTTAGTGTTAGGGTTTGGGTTAGGGTTAGGTTTATTTTCTGGGTTAGGGTTAGGGTTAGGAAAAGGGTTAGGGTTAGTTTTAGGGTTAGGGTTTGCCTTAGGGTTAGGGTTAGGGTTTGAGTTAGGGTTTGTTTTAGGGTTAGGTTTAGGGTTAGGGGTTAGGTATGGGTTAGGGTTAGGGTTAGGGTTAGGATTACGGTTAGGGTTAGAGTTAGGATTAGGGTTAGGTTTAGGGATTGGGTTAGGGTTAGGGTTATGGTTAGGTTTAGGGTTAGAGTTAGGATTACTGTTAGGTTTAGGCTTTTGGTAAGGGTTAGGGTTAGGGTTAGGGTTTGAATTGGGTTAGGGTTAGGGTTAGGGTTTGGGTTAACGTTTGTTGTTAGGGGTTAGGGATTAGGTTTAGGGTTAGTTTCACTGTATGGGTTTGGGTTACGGATAGGGTTAGGGTTTGGGTTTGGGTTAGGTTTAGGGTTAGTGTTTGTGATACGGTTTGGGTAAAGTTTAGGGTTAGGGTAAGGGTTACGAATAGGGTTAGGGCTAGGGTTATTGTTAGGTTTTGGGTTAGGTTTAGGTTTTGGGTTAGGCTTAGAGTTAGGGTTAGGGTTTGAGTTAGGGTTAGGGTTAAGGTTAGGGTTAGGTTTTGGGTTTGGGTTTAGGGTTAGGGTTTGGGTTAGGTTTTGGGTTAAGGTTAGTGTTAGGTTTAGGGTTAGGAATAGGTTTAGGGTTAATGTTTGGGTTAGGGTTAGTTTTAGGGTTAGGGTTTGGGTTAGGGTTAGGGTTAGGTTTAGTTTTTGGGTTAGGGTTAGGTTTAGGATTACGGTTAGGATTAGGTTTCGGGTTATTGTTTGGGTTAGGGTTAGGGTTTGGGTTGGGGTTAGGGTTAGTGTTAGGGTTTGGGTTAGGGTTAGGTTTCTTTTCTGGATTAGGGTTAGGGTTAGGAAAAGGGTTAGGGTTAGTTTTAGGGTTAGGGTTTGCGTTAGGGTTAGGGTTAAGGTTTGAGTTAGGGTTTGTTTTAGGGTTAGGTTTAGGGTTAGGGGTTGGGTATGGGTTAGGGTTAGGTTTAGGGTTAGGATTAGGGTTAGGGTTAGAGTTAGAATTAGGGTTAGGTTTAGGGATTGGGTTAGGGTTAGGGTTATGGTTAGGTTTATGGTTAGTTTTAGGATTAGTGTTAGGTTTAGGCTTTTGGTAAGGGTTAGGGTTAGGGTTAGGGTTTGAATTGGGTTAGGGTTAGGGTTATTGTTTGGGTTAACGTTTGTTGTTAGGGGTTAGGGATTAGGTTTAGGGTTAGTTTCACTGTATGGGTTTGGGTTAGGGATAGGGTTAGGTTTTCTGTTTCGGTTAGGGTTAGGGTTAGGGTTAGGGTTCGGAATTGGTTAGGGTTATGGTTAGGAATAGAGTTAGGGTTAGGGTTATTGTTAGTGTTTGGGTTAGGGTTTGGGTTAGGGTTAGTTTTAGGTTTTGGGTTAGGGTTACAGTTAGGGTTAGGGCTTGGGTTAGGTTTAGGGTTAGGGTTTGGGTAAGGGTTAGGGTTAGGGTTAGGGTTAGGGTTAGGGTTTGGGTTAGGTTTAGGGTTAGGGTTTGGGTTAGGGTTAGGTTTAGGGTTAGGGTTTGGGTTAGGGTTAGTTTTAGGTTTTGGGTTAGGGTTAGATTTAGGGTTAGGGTTTGGGTTAGGTTTAGGGTTAGGGTTTGGGTTAGGGTTATGTTTAGGGTTAGGTTTTAGGTTTAGGATTGCGTTTAGGGTTTGGGTTAGGTTTAGGGATAGGGTTAGGTTTAGGTTAGGATTATGGATAGGGTTAGGTTTAGCGTTAGGTTTAGGTTTTGAGTTATGTTTAGGGTTAGGATTAGGCTTTGGCTTAGGGTTAGGGTTAGGGTTAGCGTGAGGATTAGGGTTAGGGTTAGGGTTAGGGTTAGGTTTTAGGGTTATGTTTAGGGTTATTGTTTGGGTTAAGGTTAGGGTTAAGGTTAGGGTTAGGAATAGGTTTAGGGTTAGTGTTAGGGTTAGGGTTTGGTTTACGGTTTGTGTTAGGGTTAGGGTTAGTTTTTGGGTTAGGGTTAGAGTTAGGATTAGGGTTAGCGTTAGGGTTAGGGTTAGGGTTAGTGTTAGAGTTAGGGTTTGCTTTAATGTTAGGTTTAGGATTAGATTTGGGTTAGTGTTAGGGTTAGGGTTAATGTTAAGTTTAGGGTTTGGGTTAGGGTTAGGATTAGGGTTAGGGTTACGATTAGGGTTAAGTTTTGTGTTTGGGTTTGGGTTAGGTTTAGGGTTAGCGTTAGGGTTAGGGTTAGGTTTAGGGTTAGTGTTAGGGTTAGGGTTAGGGTTAGGTTTAGGTTTTGAGTTATGTTTAGGGTTAGGATTAGGGTTTGGGTTAGGGTTAGGGTTAGGGTTACCGTGAGGGTTAAGGTTAAGGTTAGGGTAAGGGTTAGGTTTTAGGGTTATGGTTAGGGTTATTGTTTGGGTTAAGGTTAAGATTAGGGTTAGGGTTAGGAATAGGGTTAGGGTTAGGGTTAGGGTTAGGTTTTGGATTTGGGTTAGGGTTAGGGTTAGGGTGTGGGTTAATGTTTGCGGTTAGGGGTTAGGGGTTAGGTTTAGGCTTAGGGTTTGGTTTAGGGTTAGGGTTAGGGTTAGGTTTGGGTTTAGGTTTTGAGTTAGGTTTAGAGAGCGTTAGGGTTTGGGTTAGGGTTAGGATTAGGGTTAGGGTTAGGATTAGGATTAGGGATAGGTTTAGGCTTTTGGTTAGGGTTAGGGGGAGGGTTAGGGTTAGGATTAGGGTTAGGGTTAGGGTTACGATTATGGTTAAGTTTAGGGTTTGTGTTTGGGTTAGGTTTAGGGTTAGGATTAGGGTTAGTGTTAGGGTTAGGGTTAGTGTTAAGGTTAGGGTTTGGGTTTGGGTTAGGTTAGGGTTAGGTTTAGGTTTAGTTTTGGGTTAGTGTTAGGGTTAGGGTTAGTGTTAAGGTTAGGGTTTGGGTTTGGGTTAGGGTTAGATTTAGGTTTAGTTTTAGGGTTTGGGTTTGGGTTAGGGCTAGGGTTAGGGTTAGGGTTAGGGATTGGGTTAGGGTTATGGTTAGGAATAGGGTTTGGGTTAGGGTTATTGTTAGTGTTTGGGTTAGGGTTTGGGTTAGGGTTAGGTTTAAGTTTTGGGTTAGGGTTAGAGTTAGGGTAAGGGTTTGGGTTAGGGTTAGGGTTAGGGTTTGGTTTTAGTGTTATGTTTAGGGTTAGGTTTTAGAATTAGGATTACGTTTAGGGTTTGGTTTAGGGTTAGGGATAGGGTTAGGGTTAGGTTAGGATTATGGATAGGGTTAGGTTTAGGGTTAGGTTTAGGTTTTGAGTTATGTTCAGGGTTAGGATTAGGGTTTGGGTTAGGGTTACTGTTACGCTTAGCGTGAGGGTTAGGGTTAGGCTTAGGGATAGGGTTAGATTTTAGGGTTATGGTTAGGGTTATTGTTTGGGTTAAGGTTAGGGTTAAGGTTAATGTTAGGAATAGGGTTAGGGTTAGGGTTAGGGTTAGGGTTTGGTTTACGGTTTGGGTTAGGGTTAGGGTTAGTATTTGGGTTAGGGTTAGGGTTAGGATTAGGGTTAGGTTTAGGGTTTGATTAGGGTTAGGGTTAGGGTTAGTGTTAGGGTTTGGGTTAGGGTTAGGGTTGGGGTTAGGGGTTGGGTTTGGGTTAGGGTTAGGGTTAGGGCTAGGATTAGGGTTAGGGTTCCGGTTAGGATTAGGGTTTGGTTTAGGTTTTGGGTTAGGGTTAGGGTTAGGGTTAGGGTTAGGGTTAGGGTTAGGATTAGGTTTAGGTTTAGGGTTAGGATTAGAGTTAGGGTTAGAGTTTTGCTTTGGGTTAGTGTTAGGGTTAGGGTTTGGGTTAGGGTTATGGTTTGGGTTAGGGTTTGGGATAGGGTTAATTTTAGGGTTAGTGTTTGGGATAGGGTTTGGGTAAAGGTTAGGGTTAGGATTAGGATTAGGAATAGGGTTAGGGTTTGGGTTATTGTTAGGGTTTGGGTTAGGTTTAGGTTTTGGGTTAGGGTTAGAGTTAGGGTTAGGGTTTGAGTTAGGGTTAGGGTTAGGGTTAGGGTTAGGGTTATGGTTAGTTTTAGGGTTAGGGTTTGGTTTAGGGTTATGGTTAGGTTTAGTTTTTGGGTTAGGGTTAGGTTTTGGATTACGGTTAGGTTTAGGTTTCGGGTTAGGTTTGGGTTAGGGTTAGGGTTTCGGTTGGGGTTAGGGTTAGGGTTAGGGTTTCGGTTAGTTTTAGGGTTATTTTTTGGGTTAAGGTTAGGGTTAGGAATAGGGTTAGGTTTAGTTTTAGGGTTAGGGTTTGCGTTAGGGTTAGGTTTAGGGTTAGGGTTTGAGTTAGGGTTTGTTTTAGGGTTAGGGTTAGGGTTAGGGGTTGGGTTTGGGTTAGGGTTAGGGTTAGGTTTAGGGTTAGGGTTAGTGTTAGGGTTGGGTTAGGGTTAGGGTTTGGATTTTGGTTAGGTTTAGGGTTAGGGTTAGGGTTACTGTTAAGGTAAGGGTTAGGGTTAAGGTTAGGGTTAGGTTTAGGGTTAGGAATAGGGTTAGGGTTAGGGTTAGGGTTTGGTTTACGGTTTGGGTTAGGGTTAGGGTTAGTATTAGGGTAGGGTTAGGGTTTGGGTTAGTGTTAGGGTTAGGGTTAGTGTTAGGGTTAGGGTTAGTATTAGGGTAGGGTTAGGGTTTGGGTTATGGTTTGGGTTAGGGTTTTGTTAGGGTTAGGTTTAGGGTTAGTGTTTGGGATACGGTTTGGGTAAAGTTTAGGGGTAGGGTTAGGGTTAGGAATAGGGTTAGGTTTAGGGTTGTTGTGAGGTTTTGGGTTAGGTTTAGGTTTTGGTTTAGGGATAGACTTAGGGTTAGGGTTTGAGTTAGGGTTAGGGTTAAGGTTAGGGTTAGGTTTTGCTTTTGGGTTTAGGGTTAGGGTTTGGGTTAGGTTTTGGTTTAAGTTTAGGGTTTGGTTTTGGGATACGAATAGGGTTAGAATTAATGTTTGGGTCAGGGATAGTGTTAGGGTTAGGGTTTGGGTTAGGGTTAGGGTTAGGTTTAGTTTTTGGGTTAGGGTTAGTTTTAGGGTTACGGTTAGGATTAGGTTTCGGGTTATTGTTTGGGTTAGGGTTAGGGTTTGGGTTGGGGTTAGGGTTAGGGTTAGGGTTTGGGTTAGGGTTAGGTTTATTTTCTGGGTTAAGGTTAGGGTTAGGAATAGGGTTAGGGTTAGTTTTAGGGTTAGGGTTTGCGTTAGGGTTAGGGTTAGGGTTAGGGTAAGGGTTCCCTCTTAGTGTTATGGTCAGGGTTATTGTTTGGGTAAAGGTTAGGGTTAGGGTTAGGGTTAGGTATAGGGTTAGGGTTAGGTTAGGTTTATGGATAGGTTTAGGTTTAGGGTTAGGTTTAGGTTTTGAGTTATGTTTAGGATTAGGATTAGGGTTTGGGTTAGGGTTAGGGTTAGGGTTATCGTGAGGGTTAGGGTTAGGATTAGGGTTAGGTTTTAGGGTAATGGTTAGGGTTATTGTTTGGGTTAAGGTTAGGTTTAGGGTTAGTGTTAGGAAAAGGTTTAGGGTTAGGGTTAGGATTAGGGTTTGGGTTAGGGTTAGGGTTAGTTTTTGGGTTAGGGTTAGAGTTAGGATTAGGGTTAGGTTTAGGGTTAGGGTAAGAAATAGGGTTAGGTTTAGGGTTAGGGTTAGGGTTAGGATTAGCGTTAGGTTTAGTGTTTGGATTAGGGTTAGGTTTAGGTTTTGGGTTTGGGATTGGGTTAGGGTTAGGGTCAGGATTTGGGTTAACGTTTGTTGTTAGGGGTTAGGGATTAAGTTTAGGGTTAGTTTCACGGTGTGGTTTTGGCTTAGGGATAGTGTTAGTGTTTGGTTTTGTGTTAGGGTTAGGTTTAGGTTTAGTTTTAGAGTTTGGGTTTGGGTTAGGGCTAGGGTTAGGGTTAGGGTTAGGTATTGGGTTAGGGTTATTGTTAGGAATAGGGTTAGGTTTAGGGTTATTGTTAGTGTTTGGGTTAGGGTTTGGGTTAGCGTTAGGTTTAGGTTTTTTGTTAGGGTTAGAGTTAGGGTAAGGGTTTGGGTTAGGGTTAGGGTTAGGGTTTGGTTTAGGGTTATGTTAAGGTTAGGTTTTAGAGTTAGGATTACGTTTAGGGATTGGTTTAGGGTTAGGGATAGGGTTAGGGCTAGGTTAGGATTATGGATAGGGTTAGGTTTATGGTTAGGTTTAGGTTTTTAGTTATGTTTAGGGTTAGGATTAGGGTTTGGGTTAGGGTTAGGGTTATTGTTAGCGTGAGGGTTAGGGTTAGGCTTAGGGTTAGGGTTAAGTTTTAGGGTAATGGTTAGGGTTATTGTTTGGGTTAAGGTTAGGGTTAGGGTTAGGGTTAGGAATAGGGTTAGGGTTAGGGTTAATGTTAGGGTTTGGTTTACGGTTTGGGTTAGGTTTAGGGTTAGTATTTGGGTTAGGGTTAGGGTTAGGATTAGGGTTTGGTTTAGGTTTTGGGTTAGGGTTAGGGTTAGGGTTAGGATTAGGTTTAGGTTTAGGGATAGGATTAGAGTTAGGGTTAGGGTTTTCCTTTGGGTTAGTGTTAGGGTTAGGGTTTGGTTTAGGGTTATGTTAAGGTTAGATTTTAGAGTTAGGATTAGGTTTAGGGTTTGGTTTAGGGTTAGGGATAGGGTTAGGGCTAGGTTAGGATTATGGATAGGGTTAGGTTTAGGGTTAGGTTCAGGTTTTTAGTTATGTTTACGGTTAGGATTAGGGTTTGGGTTAGGGTTAGGGTTAGGCTTAGCGTGAGGGTTAGGGTTAGGCTTAGGGTTAGGGTTAGGTTTTAGGGTAATGGTTAGGGTTATTGTTTGGGTTAAGAATAGGGTTAGGGTTAGGGTTAGGAATAGGGTTAGGGTTAGGGTTAATGTTAGGGTTTGGTTTACAGTTTGGGTTAGGGTTAGGGTTAGGATTAGGGTTTGGTTTAGGTTTTGGGTTAGGGTTAGGGTTAGGGTTAGGGTTAGGATTAGGTTTAGGTTTAGGGATAGGATTAGAGTTAGGGTTAGGGTTTTCCTTTGGGTTAGGGTTAGGGTTAGGGTTTGGATTAGTGTTAGGGTTAGGGTTAGTGTTAGGGTTAGGGTTAGTGTTAGGGTTAGGGTTTGGGTTAGGGTTATGGTTTGGGTTAGGGTTTGGGTTAGGGTTAGGTTTAGGGTTAGTGTTTGGGATACGGTTTGGGTAAAGTTTAGGGTTAGGGTAAGGGTTACGAATAGCGTTAGGGTTAGGGTTATTGTTAGGTTTTGTGTTAGGTTTAGGTTTTGGGTTAGGGTTAGAGTTAGGGTTAGGGTTTGAGTTAGGGTTAGGGTTAAGGTTAGGGTTAGGTTTTGGGTTTGGGTTTAGGGTTAGGGTTTGGGTTAGGTTTTGGGTTAAGGTTAGGGTTAGGTTTAGGGTTAGGAATAGGGTTAGGGTTAATGTTTGGGTTAGGGTTAGTTTTAGGGTTAGGGTTTGGGTTAGGGTTAGGGTTAGGTTTAGTTTTTGGGTTAGGGTTAGGTTTAGGATTAGGGTTAGGATTAGGTTTCGGGTTGTTGTTTGGGTTAGGGTTAGGGTTTGGGTTGGGGTTAGGGTTAGTGTTAGGGTTTGGGTTAGGGTTAGGTTTATTTTCTGGGTTAGGGTTAGGGTTAGGAAAAGGGTTAGGGTTAGTTTTAGGGTTAGGGTTTGCGTTAGGGTTAGGGTTAGGGTTTGGGTTAGGGTTAGGAATAGGGTTAGGGTTAATGTTTGGGTTAGGGTTAGTTTTAGGGTTAGGGTTTGGGTTAGGGTTAGGATTAGGTTTAGTTTTTGGATTAGGGTTAGGTTTAGGATTAGGGTTAGGATTAGGTTTCGGGTTATTGTTTGGGTTAGGGTTAGGGTTTGGGTTGGGGTTAGGGTTAGTGTTAGGGTTTGGGGTAGGGTTAGGTTTATTTTCTGGGTTAGGGTTAGGGTTAGGAAAAGGGTTAGGGTTAGTTTTAGGGTTAGGGTTTGCGTTAGGGTTAGGGTTAGGGTTTGAGTTAGGGTTTGTTTTAGGGTTAGGTTTAGGGTTAGGGGTTAGGTATGGGTTAGGGTTAGGGTTAGGGTTAGGATTACGGTTAGGGTTAGAGTTAGGATTAGGGTTAGGTTTAGGGATTGGGTTAGGGTTAGGGTTATGGTTAGGTTTAGGGTTAGAGTTAGGATTAGTGTTAGGTTTAGGCTTTTGGTAAGGGTTAGGTTTAGGGTTAGGGTTTGAATTGGGTTAGGGTTAGGGTTAGGGTTTGGGTTAACGTTTGTTGTTAGGGGTTAGGGATTAGGTTTAGGGTTAGTTTCACTGTATGGGTTTGGGTTAGGGATAGGGTTAGGGTTTGGGTTTGGGTTAGGTTTAGGGTTAGGGTTTGGAATACGGTTTGGGTAAAGTTTAGGGTTAGGGTAAGGGTTACGAATAGGGTTAGGGTTAGGGTTATTGGTAGGCTTTGGGTTAGGTTTAGGTTTTGGGTTAGGGTTAGAGTTAGGGTTAGGGTTTGAGTTAGGGTTAGGGTTAAGGTTAGGGTTAGGTTTTGGGTTTGGGTTTAGGGTTAGGGTTTGGGTTAGGTTTTGGGTTAAGGTTAGTGTTAGGTTTAGGGTTAGGAATAGGTTTAGGGTTAATGTTTGGGTTAGGGTTAGTTTTAGGGTTAGGGTTTGGGTTAGGGTTAGGGTTAGGTTTAGTTTTTGGGTTAGGGTTAGGTTTAGGATTACGGTTATGATTAGGTTTCGGGTTATTGTTTGGGTTAGGGTTAGGGTTTGGGTTGGGGTTAGGGTTAGTGTTAGGGTTTGGGTTAGGGTTAAGTTTATTTTCTGGGTTAGGGTTAGGGTTAGGAAAAGGGTTAGGGTTAGTTTTAGGGTTAGGGTTTGCGTTAGGGTTAGGGTTAGGGTTTGAATTGGGTTAGGGTTAGGGTTATTGTTTGGGTTAACGTTTGTTGTTAGGGGTTAGGGATTAGGTTTAGGGTTAGTTTCACTGTATGGGTTTGGGTTAGGGATAGGGTTAGGTTTTCTGTTTCGGTTAGGGTTAGGGTTAGGGTTAGGGTTCGGAATTGGTTAGGGTTATGGTTAGGAATAGAGTTAGGGTTAGGGTTATTGTTAGTGTTTGGGTTAGGGTTAGTTTTAGGTTTTGGGTTAGGGTTACAGTTAGGGTTAGGGCTTGGGTTAGGTTTAGGGTTAGGGTTTGGGTAAGGGTTAGGGTTAGGGTTAGGGTTAGGGTTAGGGTTTGGGTTAGGTTTAGGGTTAGGGTTTGGGTTAGGGTTAGTTTTAGGTTTTGGGTTAGGGTTAGATTTAGGGTTAGGGTTTGGGTTAGGTTTAGGGTTAGGGTGTGGGTTAGGGTTATGTTTAGGGTTAGGTTTTAGGTTTAGGATTGCGTTTATGGTTTGGGTTAGGTTTAGGGATAGGGTTAGGTTTAGGTTAGGATTATGGATAGGGTTAGGTTTAGCGTTAGGTTTAGGTTTTGAGTTATGTTTAGGGTTAGGATTAGGCTTTGGCTTAGGGTTAGGGTTAGGGTTAGCGTGAGGGTTAGGGTTAGGGTTAGGGTTAGGGTTAGGTTTTAGGGTTATGTTTAGGGTTATTGTTTGGGTTAAGGTTAGGGTTAAGGTTAGGGTTAGGAATAGGTTTAGGGTTAGTATTAGGGTTAGGGTTTGGTTTACGGTTTGTGTTAGGGTTAGGGTTAGTTTTTGGGTTAGGGTTAGAGTTAGGATTAGGGTTAGGGTTAGGGTTAGGGTTAGGGTTAGTGTTAGAGTTAGGGTTTGTTTTAATGTTAGGTTTAGGATTAGATTTGGGTTAGTGTTAGGGTTAGGGTTAATGTTAAGTTTAGGGTTTGGGTTAGGGTTAGGATTAGGGTTAGGGTTACGATTAGGGTTAAGTTTTGTGTTTGGGTTTGGGTTAGGTTTAGGGTTAGCGTTAGGGTTAGGGTTAGGTTTAGGGTTAGTGTTAGGGTTAGGGTTAGGGTTAGGTTTAGGTTTTGAGTTATGTTTAGGGTTAGGATTAGGGTTTGGGTTAGGGTTAGGGTTAGGGTTACCGTGAGGGTAAAGGTTAAGGTTAGGGTAAGGGTTAGGTTTTAGGGTTATGGTTAGGGTTATTGTTTGGGTTAAGGTTAAGATTAGGGTTAGGGTTAGGAATAGGGTTAGGGTTAGGGTTAGGGTTAGGGTTTGGATTTGGGTTAGGGTTAGGGTTAGGGTGTGGGTTAATGTTTGCGGTTAGGGGTTAGGGGTTAGGTTTAGGCTTAGGGTTTGGTTTAGGGTTAGGGTTAGGGTTAGGTTTGGTTTTAGGTCTTGAGTTAGGTTTAGAGAGCGTTAGGGTTTGGGTTAGGGTTAGGATTAGGGCTAGGGTTAGGAATAGGATAAGGGATAGGTTTAGGCTTTTGGTTAGGGTTAGGGCTAGGGTTAGGGTTAGGATTAGGGTTAGGGTTAGGGTTACGATTATGGTTAAGTTTAGGGTTTGTGTTTGGGTTAGGTTTAGGGTTAGGATTAGGGTTAGTGTTAGGGTTAGGGTTAGTGTTAAGGTTAGGGTTTGGGTTTGGGTTAGGTTAGGGTTAGGTTTAGGTTTAGTTTTCGGTTAGTGTTAGGGTTAGGGTTAGTGTTAAGGTTAGGGTTTGGGTTTGGGTTAGGGTTAGATTTAGGTTTAGCTTTACCGTTTGGGTTTGGGTTAGGGCTAGGGTTAGGGTTAGGGTTAGGGTTTGGGTTAGGGTTACGGTTAGGAATAGGGTTTGGGTTAGGGTTATTGTTAGTGTTTGAGTTAGGGTTTGGGTTAGGGTTAGGTTTAAGTTTTGGGTTAGGGTTAGAGTTAGGGTAAGGGTTTGGGTTAGGGTTAGGGTTAGGGTTTGGTTTTAGTGTTATGTTTAGGGTTAGGTTTTAGAATTAGGATTACGTTTAGGGTTTGGTTTAGGGTTAGGGATAGGGTTAGGGTTAGGTTAGGATTATGGATAGGGTTAGGTTTAGGGTTAGGTTTAGGTTTTGAGTTATGTTCAGGGTTAGGATTAGGGTTTGGGTTAGGGTTACTGTTAGGCTTAGCGTGAGGGTTAGGGTTAGGCTTAGGGTTAGGGTTAGATTTTAGGGTTATGGTTAGGGTTATTGTTTGGGTTAAGGTTAGGGTTAGGGTTAGGGTTAGGAATAGGGTTAGGGTTAGGGTTAGGGTTAGGGTTTGGTTTACGGTTTGGGTTAGGGTTAGGGTTAGTATTTGGGTTAGGGTGAGGGTTAGGATTAGGGTTAGGTTTAGGGTTTGATTAGGGTTAGGGTTAGGGTTAGTGTTAGGGTTTGGGTTAGGGTTAGGGTTGTGGTTAGGGGTTGGGTTTGGGTTAGGGTTAGGGTTAGGGCTAGGATTAGGGTTAGGGTTACGGTTAGGATTAGGGTTTGGTTTAGGTTTTGGGTTAGGGTTAGGGTTATGGTTAGGGTTAGGGTTAGGATTAGGTTTAGGTTTAGGGTTAGGATTAGAGTTAGGGTTAGAGTTTTCCTTTGGGTTAGGGTTAGGGTTAGGGTTTGTGTTAGGGTTAGGGTTAGGGTTAGTGTTAGGGTTAGGGTTTGGGTTAGGGTTATGGTTTGGGTTAGGGTTTGGGTTAGGGTTAATTTTAGGGTTAGTGTTTGGGATAGGGTTTGGATAAAGGTTAGGGTTAGGGTTAGGGTTAGGAATAGGGTTAGGGTTTGGGTTAGGGTTATGGTTGGGTTAGGGTTTGGGTTAGGGTTAGGTTTAGGGTTATTGTTTGCGATACGGTTTGGGTAAAGTTTAGGGATAGGGTAAGGGTTACGAATAGGGTTAGGGTTAGGGTTTTTGTTAGGTTTTGGGTTAGGTTTAGGTTTTGGGTTAGGGTTAGGGTTTGAGTTAGGGTTAGGGTTAAGGTTAGGGTTAGGTTTTGGGTTTGGGTTAGGGTTTGGGTTTGGGTTAGGTTTTGGGTTAAGGTTAGGGTTAGGTTTAGGGTTAGGAATAGGGTTAGGGTTAATGTTTGGGTTAGGGTTAGTTTTAGGGTTAGGGTTTGGGTTAGGGTTAGGGTTAGGTTTAGTTTTTTGGTTAGGGTTAGGTTTAGGATTAGGGTTAGGATTAGGTTTCGGGTTGTTGTTTGGGTTAGGGTTAGGGTTTGGGTTGGGGTTAGGGTTAGTGTTAGGGTTTGGGTTAGGGTTAGGTTTATTTTCTGGGTTAGGGTTAGGGTTAGGAAAAGGGTTAGGGTTAGATTTAGGGTTAGGGTTTGCGTTAGGGTTAGGGTTAGGTTTTGAGTTAGGGTGTGTTTTAGGGATAGGTTTAGGGGTAAGGGTTAGGTATGGGGTTGGGTTAGGGGTAGGGTGAGGATTACGGTTAGGGTTAGAGTTAGGATTAGGGTTAGGTTTAGGGATTGGGTTAGGGTTAGGGTTATGGTTAGGTTTAGGGTTAGAGTTAGGATTAGTGTTAGGTTTAGGCTTTTGGTAAGGGTTAGGGTTAGGGTTAGGGTTTGAATTGGGTTAGGGTTAGGGGTAGGGTTTGGGTTAACGTTTGTTGTTAGGGGTTAGGGATTAGGTTTAGGGTTAGTTTCACTGTCTGGGTTTGGGTTAGGGATAGGGTTAGGGCTTGGGTTAGGGTTAGGTTTAGGGTTAGTGTTTGGGATACGGTTTGGGTAAAGTTGAGGTTTAGGGTTAGGGTTAGGGTTAGGGTTTGGGTTAGGGTTAGGTTTATTTTCTCGCTTAGGGTTAGGGTTAGGAAAAGGGTTAGGGTTAGTTTTAGGGTTAGGGTTTGCGTTAGGGTTAGGGTTAGGGTTTGATTTAGGGTTTGTTTTAGGGTTAGGTTTAGGGTTAGGGGTTGGGTATGGGTTAGGGTTAGGGTTAGGGTTAGGATTAGGGTTAGGGTTAGAGTTAGAATTAGGGTTAGGTTTAGGGATTGTGTTAGGGTTAGGGTTATGGTTAGGTTTAGGGTTAGAGTTAGGATTAGTGTTAGGTTTAGGCTTTTGGTAAGGGTTAGGGTTAGGGTTAGGGTTTGAATTGTGTTAGGGTTAGGGTTATTGTTTGGGTTAACGTTTGTTGTTAGGGGTTAGGGATTAGGTTTAGGGTTAGTTTCACTGTATGGGTTTGGGTTAGGGATAGGGTTAGGTTTTGGGTTTCGGTTAGGGTTAGGGTTAGGGTTAGGGTTAGGTTTAGGGTTAGTGTTTGGGATACGGTTTGGGTAAAGTTTAGGGTTAGGGTTAGGGTTAGGGTTAGGGTTTGGGTTAGGGTTAGGTTTATTTTCTCGGTTAGGGTTAGGGTTAGGAAAAGGGTTAGGGTTAGTTTTAGGGTTAGGGTTTGCGTTAGGGTTAGGGTTAGGGTTTGATTTAGGGTTTGTTTTAGGGTTAGGTTTAGGGTTAGGGGTAGGGTATGGGTTAGGGTTAGGGTTAGGGTTAGGATTAGGGTTAGGGTTAGAGTTAGAATTAGGGTTAGGTTTAGGGATTGGGTTAGGGTTAGGGTTATGGTTAGGTTTAGGGTTAGAGTTAAAATTAGTGTTAGGTTTAGGCTTTTGGTAAGGGTTAGGGTTAGGGTTAGGGTTTGAATTGGGTTAGGGTTAGGGTTAGTGTTTGGGTTAACGTTTGTTGTTAGGGGTTAGGGATTAGGTTTAGGGTTAGTTTCACTGTATGGGTTTGGGTTAGGGATAGGGTTAGGTTTTGGGTTTCGGTTAGGGTTAGGGTTAGGGTTAGGGTTCGGAATTGGGTTAGGGTTATGGTTAGAAATATGTTAGGGTTAGGGTTATTGTTAGTGTTTGGGTTAGGGTTTGGGTTAGGGTTAGTTTTAGGTTTTGGGTTAGGGTTAGAGTTAGGGTTAGGGCTTGGGTTAGGTTTAGGGTTATGGTTTGGGTTAGGGTTAGGGTTAGGGTTAGGGTTAGGGTTAGGGTTTGGGTTAGGTTTAGGGTTAGGGTTTGGGTTAGGGTTTGGGTTAGGGTTAGTTTTAGGTTTTGGGTTAGGGTTAGAGTAAGGGTTAGGGTTTGGGTTAGGTTTAGGGTTAGGGTTTGGGTTAGGGTTATGTTTAGGGTTAGGTTTTAGGTTTAGGATTGCGTTTAGGGTTTGGGTTAGGTTTAGGGATAGGGTTAGGTTTAGGTTAGGATTATGGATAGGGTTAGGTTTAGCGTTAGGTTTAGGTTTTGAGTTATGTTTAGGGTTAGGATTAGGCTTTGGCTTAGGGTTAGGGTTAGGGTTAGCGTGAGGATTAGGGTTAGGGTTCGGGTTAGGGTTAGGTTTTGGGGTTATGGTTGGGGTTATTGTTTGGGTAAAGGTTAGGGTTAGGGTTAGGGTTAGGAATAGGGTTAGGGCTAGGGTTAGGGTTAGGGTTTGGTTTACGGTTTGTGTTAGGGTTAGGGTTAGTTTTTGGGTTAGGGTTAGAGTTAGGATTAGGGTTAGGGTTAGGGTTAGGGTTAGGGTTAGTGTTCGAGTTAGGGTTTGTTTTAATGTTAGGTTTAGGATTAGATTTGGGTTAGTGTTAGGGTTAGGGTTAATGTTAAGTTTAGGGTTTGGGTTAGGGTTAGGATTAGGGTTAGGGTTACGATTAGGGTTAAGTTTTGTGTTTGGGTTTGGGTTAGGTTTAGGGTTAGCGTTAGGGTTAGGGTTAGGTTTAGGGTTAGTGTTAGGGTTAGGGTTAGGGTTAGGTTTAGGTTTTGAGTTATGTTTAGGGTTAGGATTAGGGTTTGGGTTAGGGTTAGGGTTAGGGTTACCGTGAGGGTTAAGGTTAAGGTTAGGGTAAGGGTTAGGTTTTAGGGTTATGGTTAGGGTTATTGTTTGGGTTAAGGTTAGGATTAGGGTTAGGGTTAGGAATAGGGTTAGGGTTAGGGTTAGGGTTAGGGTTTGGATTTGGGTTAGGGTTAGGGTTAGGGTGTGGGTTAATGTTTGCGGTTAGGGGTTAGGGGTTAGGTTTAGGCTTAGGGTTTGGTTTAGGGTTAGGGTTAGGGTTAGGTTTGGGTTTAGGTTTTGAGTTAGGTTTAGAGAGCGTTAGGGTTTGGGTTAGGGTTAGGATTAGGGTTAGGGTTAGGATTAGGATTAGGGATAGGTTTAGGCTTTTGGTTAGGGTTAGGGCTAGGGTTAGGGTTAGGATTAGGGTTAGGGTTAGGGTTACGATTATGGTTAAGTTTAGGGTTTGTGTTTGGGTTAGGTTTAGGGTTAGGATTAGGGTTAGTGTTAGGGTTAGGGTTAGTGTTAAGGTTAGGGTTTGGGTTTGGGTTAGGTTAGGGTTAGGTTTAGGTTTAGTTTTGGGTTAGTGTTAGGGTTAGGGTTAGTGTTAAGGTTAGGGTTTGGGTTTGGGTTAGGGTTAGATTTAGGTTTATTTTAGGGTTTGGGTTTGGGTTAGGGCTAGGGCTAGGGTTAGGGTTAGGGTTAGGGTTTGGGTTAGGTTTAGGTTTAAGTTTTGGGTTAGGGTTAGAGTTAGGGTAAGGGTTTGGGTTAGGGTTAGGGTTAGGTTTTGGTTTTAGTGTTATGTTTAGGGTTAGGTTTTAGAATTAGGATTACGTTTAGGGTTTGGTTTAGGGTTAGGGATAGGGTTAGGGTTAGGTTAGGATTATGGATAGGGTTAGGTTTAGGGTTAGGTTTAGGTTTTGAGTTATGTTCAGGGTTAGGATTAGGGTTTGGGTTAGGGTTACTGTTAGGCTTAGCGTGAGGGTTAGGGTTAGGCTTAGGGTTAGGGTTAGATTTTAGGGTTATGGTTAGGGTTATTGTTTGGGTTAAGGTTAGGGTTAAGGTTAGGGTTAGGAATAGGGTTAGGGTTAGGGTTAGGGTTAGGGTTTGGTTTACGGTTTGGGTTAGGGTTAGGGTTAGTATTTGGGTTAGGGTTAGGGTTAGGATTAGGGTTAGGTTTAGGGTTTGATTAGGGTTAGGGTTAGGGTTAGTGTTAGGGTTTGGGTTAGGGTTAGGGTTGGGGTTAGGGGTTGGGTTTGGGTTAGGGTTAGGGTTAGGGCTAGGATTAGGGTTAGGGTTACGGTTAGGATTAGGGTTTGGTTTAGGTTTTGGGTTAGGGTTAGGGTTAGGGTTAGGGTTAGGGTTAGGGTTAGGATTAGGTTTAGGTTTAGGGTTAGGATTAGAGTTAGGGTTAGAGTTTTGCTTTGGGTTAGGGTCAGGGTTAGGGTTTGTGTTAGGGTTAGGGTTAGGGTTAGTGTTAGGGTTAGGGTTTGGGTTAGGGTTATGGTTTGGGTTAGGGTTTGGGTTAGGGTTAATTTTAGGGTTAGTGTTTGGGATAGGGTTTGGGTAAAGGTTAGGGTTAGGGTTAGGGTTAGGAATAGGGTTAGGGTTTGGGTTATTGTTAGGATTTGGGTTAGGTTTAGGTTTTGGGTTAGGGTTAGAGTTAGGGTTAGGGTTTGAGTTAGGGTTAGGGTTAGGGTTAGGGTTAGGGTTAGGGTTATGGTTAGTTTTAGGGTTAGGGTTTGGGTTAGGGTTAGGGTTAGGTTTAGTTTTTGGGTTAGGGTTAGGTTTAGGATTACGGTTAGGGTTAGGGTTAGGGTTAGGGTTAGGGTTAGGGTTAGGGTTTGGGTTATGGTTAGGATTAGGGTTAGGTTTAGGATTAGAGTTAGGTTTAGGCTTTTGGTAAGGCTTAGGGTTAGGGTTAGGGTTTGGATTGGGTTAGGGTTAGGGTTAGGGTTTGGGTTAACGTTTGTTGTTAGGGGTTAGGGATTAGGTTTAGGGTTAGTTTCACTGTTTGGATTTGGGTTAGTGATAGGGTTAGGGTTTGGGTTTGGGTTATTGTTAGGTTTAGGTTTAGTTTTAGGGTTTGGGTTTGGGTTTGGGTTAGGGTTAGGGTTAGGGTTAGGGTTATGGTAAGGGTTAGGTTTAGTGATAGAGTTATGGTAAGGTTTATTGTTAGCGTCTGGGTTAGGGTTTGGGTTAGGGTTAGTTTTAGGTTTAGGGTTATAGTTAGAGTTAGGGTTAGGGTTTGGGTTAGGGTTAGGATTATTGTTAGGGTTTCGGTTAGGGTTTGGGTTAGGGTTAGTTTTAGGTTTTGGGTTAGGGTTAGAGTTAGGGTTAGGATTTGGGTTAGGGTTACGGTTAGGGTTTGGGTTAGGGTTATATTTAGGGTTAGGTTTTAGGGTGAGGATTGCGTTTAGGCTTTGGGTTAGGGTTAGGGATAGGGTTAGGGTTAGGTTAGGATTATGGATAGGGTTAGGTTTAGCGTTAGGTTTAGGTTTTGAGTTATGTTTAGGGTTAGGATTAGGCTTTGGCTTAGTGTTAGGGTTAGTGTTAGCGTGAGGGTTAGGGTTAGGGTTAGGGTTAGCGTTAGGTTTTAGGGTTATGTTAAGGGTTATTGTTTGGGTTAAGGTAAGGGTTAGGGTTACGGTTAGGAATAGGTTTAGGGTTAGGGTTAGGGTTAGGGTTTGGTTTACGTTTTGTGTTAGGGTTAGGGTTAGTTTTTGGGTTAGGGTTAGAGTTAGGTTTAGGGTTAGGTTTAAGGTTAGAGTTAGGGTTAGGGTTAGTGTTAGGCTTAGGGTTTGTTTTAGGGTTAGGTTAGGGTTAGGGTTAGGGTTAGGGTTAGGGTTAGGGTTAGGTTTAGAGTTAGGGTTTGTGTTAGGGTTAGGGTTAGGGTTAGGGTTAGGGTTTGGATTTTGGGTTAGAGTTATGGTTAGGGTGTGGGTTAATATCTGCGGTTAGTGTTTAGGGGGTAGGTTTAGGGTTAGAGTTTGGTTTAGGGTTAGGTTTAGGGTTATGGTTAGGTTTAGGTTTTGGGTTAGGTTTAGAGAGCGTTAGGGATTGGGTTAGGGTTAGGGTTAGGGTTAGGGTTTGAGTTAGGGTTAGGGTTAGTGTTTGTGTTTGGGATAGGGTTAGGGTTAGGGTTAGGTGTTGGGACTGGGTTAGGGTTAGGGTTACAGTTAGGATTAGGGTTAGGGTTAGGATTAGGATTACGGATAGGTTTAGGGTTTTGGTTAGTGTTAGGGTTACGGTTAGGATTAGGGTTAGGGTTAGGGTTATGATTATGGTTAAGTTTAGGGTTTGTGTTTGGGTTAGGTTTAGGGTTAGGGTTAGTGTTAGTGTTAAGGTTTGGGTTTGTGTTAGGTTTAGGGTTTGGGTTAGGGTTAGGGTTAGGGTTAGGACTAGGGTTAGGGTTAGGTTTAGGGTTAGGGTTTGGTTTAGGGTTAAGGTTAGTATTAGGGTTAGGGTTAGGCTTAGGGTTTCGGTTAGGGTTAGGGTTAGAGTTAGGTTTAGGGTTAGTCTTTAGGTTAGGGTTAGGTTTAGGTTTAGTTTTGGATTAGTGTTAGGGTTAGGGTTAGTGTTAAGGTTAGGGTTTGGGTTAGGGTTAGGGTTAGGTTTACGATAAGGGTTAAGTTTAGAGTTTGGGTTTCGGTTAGGTTTAGGTTTAGGTTTAGGGTTAGGGTTAGGTTTAGTGTTAGGGTTAGGCTCAGGGTTTGGGTTAATGTTAGGTTTAGGGTTATGTTTGGAATACGGTTAGGGTTAGGGTTAGGGTTAGGGTTTGGGTTAGGGTTAGTGTTAGGGTTTGGGTTTGGGTTAATGTTAGGGTCATGGTTAGGGTTTGAGTTGGGGTTAGGGTTAGGGTTAGGTTAGGTTTTGTATTAGGGTTAGGGTTAGGGTTAGGATTTGGGTTAGGGTTATGGTTAGGAATAGAGTTAGGGTTAGGGTTATTGTTAGGGTTTGGGTTAGGGTTTGGGTTAGGGTTAGTTTTAGGTTTTGGGTTAGGGTTAGAGTTAGGGTTAGGGTTTGGGTTAGGGTTAGGATTATTGTTAGGGTTTCGGTTAGGGTTTGGGTTAGGGTTAGTTTTAGGTTTTGGGTTAGGGTTAGAGTTAGGGTTAGGATTTGGGTTAGGGTTACGGTTAGGGTTTGGGTTAGGGTTATATTTAGGGTTAGGTTTTAGGGTGAGGATTGCGTTTAGGCTTTGGGTTAGGGTTAGGGATAGGGTTAGGGTTAGGTTAGGATTATGGATAGGGTTAGGTTTAGCGTTAGGTTTAGGTTTTGAGTTATGTTTAGGGTTAGGATTAGGCTTTGGCTTAGTGTTAGGGTTAGTGTTAGCGTGAGGGTTAGGGTTAGGGTTAGGGTTAGCGTTAGGTTTTAGGGTTATGTTAAGGGTTATTGTTTGGGTTAAGGTAAGGGTTAGGGTTACGGTTAGGAATAGGTTTAGGGTTAGGGTTAGGGTTAGGGTTTGGTTTACGTTTTGTGTTAGGGTTAGGGTTAGTTTTTGGGTTAGGGTTAGAGTTAGGTTTAGGGTTAGGTTTAAGGTTAGAGTTAGGGTTAGGGTTAGTGTTAGGCTTAGAGTTTGTTTTAGGGTTAGGTTAGGGTTAGGGTTAGGGTTAGGGTTAGGGTTAGGGTTAGGTTTAGAGTTAGGGTTTGTGTTAGGGTTAGGGTTAGGGTTAGGGTTAGGGTTTGGATTTTGGTTTAGAGTTATGGTTAGGGTGTGGGTTAATATCTGCGGTTAGTGTTTAGGGGGTAGGTTTAGGGTTAGGGTTTGGTTTAGGGTTAGGTTTAGGGTTAGGGTTAGGTTTAGGTTTTGGGTTAGGTTTAGAGAGCGTTAGGGATTGGGTTAGGGTTAGGGTTAGGGTTAGGGTTTGAGTTAGGGTTAGGGTTAGTGTTTGTGTTTGGGATAGGGTTAGGGTTAGGGTTAGGTGTTGGGACTGGGTTAGGGTTAGGGTTACAGTTAGGATTAGGGTTAGGGTTAGGATTAGGATTACGGATAGGTTTAGGGTTTTGGTTAGGGTTAGGGTTACGGTTAGGATTAGGGTTAGGGTTAGGGTTATGATTATGGTTAAGTTTAGGGTTTGTGTTTGGGTTAGGTTTAGGGTTAGGGTTAGTGTTAGTGTTAAGGTTTGGGTTTGTGTTAGGTTTAGGGTTTGGGTTAGGGTTAGGGTTAGGGTTAGGACTAGGGTTAGGGTTAGGTTTAGGGTTAGGGTTTGGTTTAGGGTTAAGGTTAGTATTAGGGTTAGGGTTAGGCTTAGGGTTTCGGTTAGGGTTAGGGTTAGAGTTAGGTTTAGGGTTAGTCTTTAGGTTAGGGTTAGGTTTAGGTTTAGTTTTGGATTAGTGTTAGGGTTAGGGTTAGTGTTAAGGTTAGGGTTTGGGTTAGGGTTAGGGTTAGGTTTACGATAAGGGTTAAGTTTAGAGTTTGGGTTTCGGTTAGGTTTAGGTTTAGGTTTAGGGTTAGGGTTAGGTTTAGTGTTAGGGTTAGGCTCAGGGTTTGGGTTAATGTTAGGTTTAGGGTTATGTTTGGAATACGGTTAGGGTTAGGGTTAGGGTTAGGGTTTGAGTTAGGGTTAGTGTTAGGGTTTGGGCTTGGGTTAATGTTAGGGTCATAGTTAGGGTTTGAGTTGGGGTTAGGGTTAGTGTTAGGTTAGGTTTTGTATTAGGGTTAGGGTTAGGGTTAGGGTTTGAGTTAGGGTTAGAGTTAGGGTTAGGTGTTGGGTTTGGGTTAGGGTTAGGGTTACGGTTAGGATTAGGGTTAGGTTTAAGGTTTGGGTTAGGGTTAGGGTTAGGGATACCGTTAGGATTAGGGTTAGGTTTAGGGTTACGATTATGGTTAAGTTTAGGGTTTGTGTTTGGGTTAGGGTTAGGGTTAGGGTTAGGGTTAGGGTTTGGTTTAATGTTAGGTTTAGGGTTTGGGTTAGGGTTAGAGTTAGGGTTAGGACTAGGGTTAGGGTTAGGTTTAGGGTTAGGGTTTGGTTTAGGGTTAGGGTTAGGATTAGGGTTAGGGTTACGGTTAGGGTTAGGGTTAGGTTTAGGATTAGAGTTAGGGTTAGGGTTTTGGTTAGTGTTCGAGTTAGGGTTAGGGTTTGTGTTAGGGTTAGGGTTAGGGTTAGGGTTTGGGTTAGGGTTAGAGTTAGGGTTAGTGTTAGGTTTTGCGTTAGGTTTTAGGGTTAGGGTTTGGGTTAGGGTTTGGGTTAATATTAGGTTTAGGGTTATGGTTAGGAACAGGTTTATGGTTAGGGTTTGTGTTAGGGTTAGGGTTAGATTTAGGTTTTGGGTTAGGGTTCGGGTTAGGGTTAGTTTTTGGGTTAGGGTTAGGGATATGATTAGGGTTAGGGGTAGGATAAGGGTTAGGGTTAGGTTTAGGGTTAGGGTTTGGGTTAGGGTTAGGGTTAGGGTTTGAGTTAGGGTTAGGGTTATTGTTAGGGTTAGGGTTAGGGTTTGAGTTAGGGTTAGGGTTAGGATTAGAGTTAGGGTTAGGGTTTTGGTTTGGGTTAGGTTTAGGGTTAGAAGTTGGGTTAGTGTTAGGGTTAGTGTTAGTGTTAGTTTTAGGGTTAGGGTTAGGGTTAGGAATAGGGTTAGGGTTAGGGTTAATGTTATTGTTTAGGGTTAGGGTTAGTGTTAGGGTTAGGGTTAGGGTTAGGATTAGGATTAGGGTTAGGGTTTAGGTTAGGTTTAGGGTTAGGAATAGGGTTAGGGTTAGGGTTATTATTAGGGTTTGGATTAGGGTTTGGGTTAGGGTTAGGTTTAGGTTTTGGGTTAGGTTTAGAGAGGTTTAGGGTTTTGGGTTAGGGTTAGGGTTAGGGTTAGGGTTTGAGTTAGGGTTAGGGTTAGTGTTTGGTTTAGGGATAGGGTTAGGGTTAGGTGTTGGGTTTGGGTTAGGGTTAGGGTTACGGTTAGGATTAGGGTTAGGGTTAGGATTAGGATTAGGGATAGGTTTAGGGTTTTGGTTAGGGTTAGGGTTAGGGTTAGGATTAGGGATAGGGTTAGGGTTACGATTATGGTTAAGTTTAGGGTTTGTGTTGGGGTTAGGTTTAGGGTTAGGGTTAGTGTTAGGGTTTGGGTTAGTGTTAAGTTTAGGGTTTGGGTTAGGGTTAGGGTTAGGATTAGGACTAGGGTTAGGGTTAGGTTTAGGGTTAGGGTTTATTTTAGGGTTAGGTTTAGTGTTAGGGTTAGGGTTAGGCTTAGGATTTCGGTTAGGGTTAGGCTTAGGGTTAGGTTTAGGGTTAGTGTTTAGGTTAGGGTTAGGTTTAGGTTTTGATTTGGGTTAGTGTTAGGGATAGGGTTAGTTTTAAGGTTAGGGTTACGATTAGGGTAAGGAATAGGGTTAGGTTTAGGGATAGGGTTAATGTTAGGTTTAAGTTTACGGTTAGGGTTAGTGTTAGGGTTTGGGTTTACGTTTGTTGTTAGGGGTTAGGGATTAGGTTTAGGGTTAGTTTCACTGTGTGGGTTTGGGTTAGGGATACGGTTAGGTTTTGGGTTTGGGTTTGGGTTAGGGTTAGGTTTCGGTTTAGTTTTAGGGTTTGGGTTTGGGTTAGGGTTAGGGTTAGGGTTAGGGTTAGGGTTAGGGATTGGGTTAGGGTTATGGTTAGGAATAGAGTTAGGGTTAGGGTTATTGTTAATGTTTGGGTTAGGGTTTGGTTTAGGGTTAGGTTTAGGTTTTGGGTTAGGTTTAGAGTTAGGGTTAGAGTTAGAGTTTGGGTTAGGGTTTGGGTTAGGGTTTGGGTTAGGGTTAGGGTTAGGGTTAGGGTTAGGGTTAAGTTTACGGTTAGGGTTAGGGTTATGGTTTGGGTTAAGTTTAGGGTTAGGGTTAGGGTAAGAAATAGGGTTAGGTTTAGGGTTCGGGTTAGGGTTAGGATTAGTGTTAGGTTTACTGTTTGGATTAGGGTTACGGTTAGGTTTAGGGTTTCGGATTGGGTTAAGGCTAGGGTTAGGGTTAGGGTTAGGGATTGGGTTAGGGTTATGGTTAGGAATAGGGTTAGGGTTAGAGTTAGGGTTAGGGTTTGAGTTAGGGTTAGGGTTAAGGTTAGGGTTTGGGTTTGGGTTAGGGTTTAGTGTTAGGGTTTGTGTTAGGTTTTGGGTTAAGGTTAGGGTTAGGGTTAGGGTTAGGAATACGGTTAGGGTTAAGGTTTCGGTTACGGTAGGTTTTAGGGTTAGGGTTTGGGTTAGGGTTAGGGTTAGGTTTAGTTTTTGGGTTACGGTTAGGTTTAGGATTACACTTAGGATTAGGTTTTGGGTTAGGGTTTGGGTGAGGGTTAGGGTTTGGGTTGGGGTTAGATTTAGGGTTAGGGTTTGGGTTAGGGTTAGGTTTATTTTTTCGGTTAGGGTTAGGGTTAGGAAAAGGGTTAGGGTTAGGTTTAGGGTTAGTGTTTGCGTTAGGGTTAGGGTTAGGGTTAGGAATTGGGTTAGGTTTAGGTTTAGGGTTAGGGTTTGGGTTCGGGTTAGGGTTAGGGTTAGGGTTTGAGTTAGGGTTCGGGTTAGGGTGTGGGTTAGGGTTAGGTTTAGGTTTTGGGTTAGGGTTAGAGAGGGTTAGGGTTTGGG
>CM069541.1:6472500-6487500 GCA_035773235.1 Eospalax fontanierii
GGTTAGGGTTTGGTTTAGGTTAGGGTTAGGGTTACGGTTAGGGTTAGGTTTAGGGTTAGGTTTAGGGTTAGTGTTTAGGTTAGTGTTAGGTTTAGGTTTTGATATGGGTTAGTGTTAGGGTTAGGATTAGTGTTTAGGTTAGGGTTTGGGTTAGTGTTAGGTTTACTGTTATTGTTAGTGTTAGGGTCAAGGTTTGCGTTAGGGTTAGGGTTAGGGTTAGGATTAGGATTAGGGTTAGGGTTAGGTTTAGGGTAAGGGTTAGGAGAAAGTTTAGGGTTAGGTTTAGGATTAGGGTTTGGTTTAGGGTTAGGGTTAGGGTTAGGGTTAGGATTAGGGATAGGTTTAGGGTTTTGGTTAGGGTTAGGGTTAGGTTTAGGGTTTGGGTTAGGGTTATGGTTAGGAACAGGTTTAGGGTTAGGGTTTGGGTTAGGGTTAGTGTTATTTTTTGGGTTAGGGTTAGGGGTAGGATAAGGCTTAGGGTTAGGTTTAGGGTTAGGGTTTGGGTGAGGGTTAGGGTTAGGGTTTGAGTTAGGGTTAAGGTTAAGGTTGGGGTTAGGGTTAGGGTTAGGTTTAAGATTAGAGTTAGTGTTAGGGTTAGGGTTAGGTTTAGGGTTAGGGTTAGGGTTAGGGTTTGAGTTAGGGTTAGGGTTAGTGTTTGTGTTTGGGATAGGGTTATTGTTAGGGTTAGGTGTTGGGTCTGGGTTAGGGTTAGGGTTACGGTTAGGATTAGGGTTAGGGTTAGGATTAGGATTACGGATAGGTTTAGGGTTTTGGTTAGGGTTAGGGTTACGGTTAGGATTAGGGTTAGGGTTACGGTTAGGATTAGGGTTAAGTTTAGGGTTTGTGTTTGGGTTAGGTTTAGGGTTAGGGTTAGGGTTAGTGTTAAGGTTTGGGTTTGTGTTAGGTTTAGGGTTTGGGTTAGGGTTAGGGTTAGGGTTAGGTCTAGGGTTAGGGTTAGGTTTAGGGTTAGGGTTTGGTTTAGGGTTAGGGTTAGTATTAGGGTTAGGGTTAGGCTTAGGGTTTCGGTTAGGGTTAGGGTTAGAGTTAGGTTTAGGGTTAGTCTTTAGGTTAGGGTTAGGTTTAGGTTTAGTTTTGGATTAGTGTTAGGGTTAGGGTTAGTGTTAAGGTTAGGGTTTGGGTTAGGGTTAGGGTTACGTTTACGATAAGGGTTAAGTTTAGAGTTTGGGTTTGGGTTAGGTTTAGGTTTAGGTTTAGGGTTAGGGTTAGGTTTAGTGTTAGGGTTAGGCTCAGGGTTTGGGTTAATGTTAGGGTTAGGGTTATGTTTGGAATACGGTTAGGGTTAGGGTTAGGGTTAGGGTTTGGGTTAGGGTTAGTGTTAGGGTTTGGGTTTGGGTTAATGTTAGGGTCATGGTTAGGGTTTGAGTTGGGGTTAGGGTTAGGGTTAGGTTAGGTTTTGTATTAGGGTTAGGTTTAGGGTTAGGGTTTGAGTTAGGGTTAGAGTTAGGGTTAGGTGTTGGGTTTGGGTTAGTGTTAGGGTTACGGTTAGGATTAGGGTTAGGTTTAAGGTTTGGGTTAGGGTTAGGGTTAGGGTTTGAGTTAGGGTTAGGGTTAGGGTTTGGGTTAGGGTTAGGGTTTGTGTTAGGGTTAGGGTTAGGGTTAGGGTTAGGGTTACGATTATGGTTAAGTTTAGTGTTTGTGTTTCGGTTAGGTTTAGGGTTAGGGTTAGTGTTAGGGTTAGGGTTTGGGTTAGTGTTAGGTTTAGGGTTTGGGTTAGGGTTAAGGTTAGGGTTAGGACTACGGTTAGGGTTAGGTTTAGGGTTAGGGTTTGGTTTAGGGTTAGGGTTAGGGTTACGGTTAGGGTTAGGTTTAGGGTTAGGTTTAGGGTTAGTGTTTAGGTTAGTGTTAGGTTTAGGTTTTGATTTGGGTTAGTGTTAGGGTTAGGATTAGTGTTTAGGTTAGGGTTTGGGTTAGTGTTAGGTTTAGTGTTATTGTTAGTGTTAGGGTCAAGGTTTGCGTTAGGGTTAGGGTTAGGGTTAGGATTAGGATTAGGGTTAGGGTTAGGTTTAGGGTAAGGGTTAGGACAAAGTTTAGCGTTAGGTTTAGGATTAGGGTTTGGTTTAGGGTTAGGGTTAGGGTTAGGGTTAGGATTAGGGATACGATTAGGGTTTTGGTTAGGGTTAGGGTTAGCTTTAGGGTTTGGGTTAGGGTTATGATTAGGAACAGGTTTAGGGTTAGGGTTTGGGTTAGGGTTAGTGTTATTTTTTGGGTTAGGGTTAGGGGTAGGATAAGGCTTAGGGTTAGGTTTAGGGTTAGGGTTTGGGTGAGGGTTAGGGTTAGGGTTTGAGTTAGGGTTAGGGTTAAGGTTGGGGTTAGGGTTAGGGTTAGGTTTAGGATTAGAGTTAGTGTTAGGGTTAGGGTTAGGGTTAGGGTTAGGGTTAGATTTAGGGTTAGGAATAGGGTTAGGGTTCGGTTTATTGTTAGGGTTTGGGTTAGGGTTTGGTTTAGGGTTAGGTTTAGGTTTTGGGTTAGGTTTAGAGAGGGTTAGGGTGTGGGTTAAGGTTAGGGTTAGGGTTTGGGTTTGAGTTAGGGTTAGGGTTATGGTTAGTGTTTGGGTAAGGCTTAGGGTTAGGGTTAGGTGTTGGGTTGGGGTTAGTGTTAGGGTTACGTTAAGGCTAAGGGTAAGGGTAAGGATAAGGATTAGGGTTAGATTAAGGGTAGTGGTAAGGGTAAGGGTAAGGGTAAAGATAAGGGTAAGGTTTAGGCTTACGATTATGGTTAAATTTAGGGTTTGTGTTTGGGTTAGGTTTAGGGTTAGTTTTAGGGTTAGTGTTAGGTTTAGGGTTTGGGTTAGGGTTAGGGTTAGGGTTAGGACTAGGGTTAGGGTTAGGTTTAGGGTTAGGGTTTGGTTTAGGGTTATGGTTAGTGTTAGGGTTACGGTTAGGCTTAGGGTTTCGGTTAGGGTTAGGGTTAGGCTTAGGGTTTGGGTTAATGTTAGGGTTAGGGTTATGGTTGGAATAGCGTTAGGGTTAGGGTTAGGGTTTGGGTTTGGGTTAGGGTTAGCGTTAGGTTTAGGGTTTGGGTTAGGGTTAGGGTTAGGGTTAGGGTTTGGGTTAGGGTTAAGGTTAGGTTTAGGGTTAGGGTTAGTGTTAGGGTTGGGTTAGGGTTAGGGTTTGGATTTCGGTTAGGTTTAGGGTTAGGGTTAGGGTTTGGGTTCGGGTTAGAATAAGGTTATGGTTAGGGTTTGAGTTGCGGTTAGGGTTAGGGTTAGTGTTAGGATTATGGTTAGGGTTTGGGTTAGGGTTAGGGTTAGGGTTAGGGTTAGGGTTTGGGTTAGGTTTAGGGTTAGGGTTAGGTTTAGGTTTAGGGTTTAGATTAGGTTTAGGTTTAGGTTTTGATTTGATTTTGTGTTAGTGTTAGGGTTACTGTTAAGGTAAGGGTTTGGGTTAAGGTTAGGGTTAGGGTTAGGGTTAGGAATAGGGTTAGTGCTAGGGTTAGGGTTAGGGTTAGTATTTGGGTTAGGGTTAGGGTTAGGGTTAGGTTTAGAGTTAGGGTTTGGGTTAGGATTAGGGTTAGGGTTTGAATTAGGGTTACGGTTTCGGTTAGGGTTAGCGTTAGGGTTAGGGGTTGGCTTTGGTTTAGGGTTAGGGTTAGGGTTAGGACTAGGATTAGGGTTACGGTTACGGTTAGGATTAGGGATAGGTTTAGGTTTTGGGTTAGGGTTAGGGTTAGGGTTACGGTTACGGTTAGGGTTAGGATTAGGTTTAGGTTAAGGGTTAGGATTAGAGTTAGGGTTAGGGTTTTGCTTTGGGTTAGGGTAAGGGTAAGGGTTTGGGTTAGTGTTAGGGTTGGGGTTAGTGTTAGAGTTAGGTGTAGTGTTAGGGTTAGGGTTTGGGTTAGGGTTATGGTTTGGGTTAGGGTTTGGGGTAGGGTTAGGTTTAGGGTTAGTGTTTGGGATAGGTTTTGGGTAAAGGTTAGGTTTAGGGTTAGGGTTAGAAATAGGGTTAGGGTTAGGGTTAGGGTTAGGGTTAGGGTTAGGAATAGGGTTAGGGTTAGGGTTATTGTTAGGGTTTGGGTTAGGGTTATGTTTAGATTTTGGGTTAGGGTTAGAGTTAGGGTGAGGGTTTGAGTTAGGGTTAGGGTTTGAGTAAGGGTTAGGTTTAAGGTTTGGGTTAGGGTTTGGGTTAAGATTTAGGGTTAGGGTTAGGTTTTGGTTTAAGGTTAGTGTTAGGGTTAGGGTTAGGAATAGGGTTAGGGTTAGTGTTATTTTTTGGGTTAGGATTAGTGTTAGGAAAAGGGTTAGGGTTAGGTTTAGGGTTAGGGTTTGGGTTAGGGTTAGGGTTACGTGTTGGGTTAGGGTTAGGGTTACGGTTTGGGTTTGGTTTAGGGTTAGCGTTAGGTTTAGGGTTTGGGTTACGGTTAGGGTTAGGGTTAGGGTTTGGGTTAGGGTTAGGGTTAGGTTTAGGGTTAGGGTTAGTGTTAGGGTTGGGTTAGGGTTAGTGTTAGGGTTTGGGTTTACGTTTGTTGTTAGGGGTTAGGGATTAGGTTTAGGGTTAGTTTCACTGTGTGGTTTTGGGTTAGGGATACGGTTAGGTTTTGGGTTTGGGTTTGGGTTAGGGTTAGGTTTAGGTTTAGTTTTAGGGTTTGGGTTTGGGTTAGGGTTAGGGTTAGGGTTAGGGTTAGGGTTAGGGTTAGGGTTAGGGATTGGGTTAGGGTTATGGTTAGGAATAGAGTTAGGGTTAGGGTTATTGTTAATGTTTGGGTTAGGGTTTGGTTTAGGGTTAGGTTTAGGTTTTGGGTTAGGTTTAGAGTTAGGGTTAGAGTTAGAGTTTGGGTTAGGGTTTGGGTTAGGGTTTGGGTTAGGGTTAAGGTTAGGGTTAGGGTTAGGGTTAAGTTTACGGTTAGGGTTAGGGTTATGGTTTGGGTTAAGTTTAGTGTTAGGGTTAGGGTAAGAAATAGGGTTAGTTTTAGGGTTCGGGTTAGGGTTAGGATTAGCGTTAGGTTTACTGTTTGGATTAGGGTTACGGTTAGGTTTAGGGTTTCGGATTGGGTTAGGGCTAGGGTTAGGGTTAGGGTTAGGGATTGGGTTAGGGTTATGGTTAGGAATAGGGTTAGGGTTAGAGTTAGGGTTAGGGTTTGAGTTAGGGTTAAGGTTAAGGTTAGGGTTTGGGTTTGGGTTAGGGTTTAGTGTTAGGGTTTGTGTTAGGTTTTGGGTTAAGGTTAGGGTTAGGGTTAGGGTTAGGAATACGGTTAGGGTTAAGGTTTCGGTTACGGTAGGTTTTAGGGTTAGGGTTTGGGTTAGGGTTAGGGTTAGGTTTAGTTTTTGGGTTACGGTTAGGTTTAGGATTACAGTTAGGATTAGGTTTTGGGTTAGGGTTTGGGTTAGGGTTAGGGTTTGGGTTGGGGTTAGATTTAGTGTTAGGGTTTGTGTTAGGGTTAGGTTTATTTTTTGGGTTAGGGTTAGGGTTAGGAAAAGGGTTAGGGTTAGGTTTAGGGTTAGGGTTTGCGTTAGGGTTAGGGTTAGGGTTAGGAATTGGGTTAGGTTTAGGTTTAGGGTTAGGGTTTGGGTTCGGTTTAGGGTTAGGGTTAGGGTTTGAGTTAGGGTTCGGGTTAGGGTGTGGGTTAGGGTTAGGTTTAGGTTTTGGGTTAGGGTTAGAGAGGGTTAGGGTTTGGGTTAGGGTTATGGTTAGGGTTAGGGTTTGAGTTATGGTTAGGGTTAGGGTTTGGTTTAGGGTTATGGTTAGGGTTACGTGTTGGGTTTGGGTTAGGGTTAGAATTACGGTTAGGATTAGGGTTAGGGTTAGATTTAGGATTAGGATTAGAGGTAGGTTTAGGGTTTGGGTTAGGGTTAGGGTTAGGGTTAGGGTTAGGGTTAGGGTTACGATTATGGTTAAGTTGAGGGTTTGTGTTTGGGTTAGGTTTAGGGTTAGGTTTAGGGTTAGGGTTAGGGTTTGGGTTAGTGTTAGGTTTAGGGTTTGGGTTAGGGTTAGGGTTAAGGTTAGGACTACGGTTAGGGTTAGGTTTAGGGTTAGGGTTTGGTTTAGGTTAGGGTTAGGGTTACGGTTAGGGTTAGGTTTAGGGTTAGGTTTAGGGTTAGTGTTTAGGTTAGTGTTAGGTTTAGGTTTTGATATGGGTTAGTGTTAGGGTTAGGATTAGTGTTTAGGTTAGGGTTTGGGTTAGTGTTAGGTTTACTGTTATTGTTAGTGTTAGGGTCAAGGTTTGCGTTAGGGTTAGGGTTAGGGTTAGGATTAGGATTAGGGTTAGGGTTCGGTTTAGGGTAAGGGGTAGGAGAAAGTTTAGGGTTAGGATTAGGATTAGGGTTTGGTTTAGGGTTAGGGTTAGGGTTAGGGTTAGGATTAGGGATAGGTTTAGGGTTTTGGTTAGGGTTAGGGTTAGGTTTAGGGTTTGGGTTAGGGTTATGGTTAGGAACAGGTTTAGGGTTAGGGTTTGGGTTAGGGTTAGTGTTATTTTTTGGGTTAGGGTTAGGGGTAGGATAAGGCTTAGGGTTAGGTTTAGGGTTAGGGTTAGGGTGAGGGTTAGGGTTAGGGTTTGAGTTAGGGTTAGGGTTAAGGTTGGGGTTAGGGTTAGGGTTAGGTTTAAGATTAGAGTTAGTGTTAGGGTTAGGGTTAGGTTTAGGGTTAGGGTTAGGGTTAGGGTTAGGGTTTGAGTTAGGGTTAGGGTTAGTGTTTGTGTTTGGGATAGGGTTATTGTTAGGGTTAGGTGTTGGGACTGGGTTAGGGTTAGGGTTACGGTTAGGATTAGGGTTAGGGTTAGGATTAGGATTACGGATAGGTTTAGGGTTTTGGTTAGGGTTAGGGTTACGGTTAGGATTAGGGTTAGGGTTAGGGTTATGATTATGGTTAAGTTTAGGGTTTGTGTTTGGGTTAGGTTTAGGGTTAGGGTTAGGGTTAGTGTTAAGGTTTGGGTTTGTGTTAGGTTTAGGGTTTGGGTTAGGGTTAGGGTTAGGGTTAGGTCTAGGGTTAGGGTTAGGTTTAGGGTTAGGGTTTGGTTTAGGGTTAGGGTTAGTATTAGGGTTAGGGTTAGGCTTAGGGTTTCGGTTAGGGTTAGGGTTAGAGTTAGGTTTAGGGTTAGTCTTTAGGTTAGGGTTAGGTTTAGGTTTAGTTTTGGATTAGTGTTAGGGTTAGGGTTAGTGTTAAGGTTAGGGTTTGGGTTAGGGTTAGGGTTACGTTTACGATAAGGGTTAAGTTTAGAGTTTGGGTTTGGGTTAGGTTTAGGTTTAGGTTTAGGGTTAGGGTTAGGTTTAGTGTTAGGGTTAGGCTCAGGGTTTGGGTTAATGTTAGGGTTAGGGTTATGTTTGGAATACGGTTAGGGTTAGGGTTAGGGTTAGGGTTTGGGTTAGGGTTAGTGTTAGGGTTTGGGTTTGGGTTAATGTTAGGGTCATGGTTAGGGTTTGAGTTGGGGTTAGGGTTAGGGTTAGGTTAGGTTTTGTATTAGGGTTAGGTTTAGGGTTAGGGTTTGAGTTAGGGTTAGAGTTAGGGTTAGGTGTTGGGTTTGGGTTAGTGTTAGGGTTACGGTTAGGATTAGGGTTAGGTTTAAGGTTTGGGTTAGGGTTAGGGTTAGGGTTTGAGTTAGGGTTAGGGTTAGGGTTTGGGTTAGGGTTAGGGTTTGTGTTAGGGTTAGGGTTAGGGTTAGGGTTAGGGTTACGATTATGGTTAAGTTTAGGGTTTGTGTTTCGGTTAGGTTTAGGGTTAGGGTTAGTGTTAGGGTTAGGGTTTGGGTTAGTGTTAGGTTTAGGGTTTGGGTTAGGGTTAAGGTTAGGGTTAGGACTACGGTTAGGGTTAGGTTTAGGGTTAGGGTTTGGTTTAGGGTTAGGGTTAGGGTTACGGTTAGGGTTAGGTTTAGGGTTAGGTTTAGGGTTAGTGTTTAGGTTAGTGTTAGGTTTAGGTTTTGATTTGGGTTAGTGTTAGGGTTAGGATTAGTGTTTAGGTTAGGGTTTGGGTTAGTGTTAGGTTTAGTGTTATTGTTAGTGTTAGGGTCAAGGTTTGCGTTAGGGTTAGGGTTAGGGTTAGGATTAGGATTAGGGTTAGGGTTAGGTTTAGGGTAAGGGTTAGGACAATGTTTAGGGTTAGGTTTAGGATTAGGGTTTGGTTTAGGGTTAGGGTTAGGGTTAGGGTTAGGATTAGGGATAGGTTTAGGGTTTTGGTTAGGGTTAGGGTTAGGTTTAGGGTTTGGGTTAGGGTTATGATTAGGAACAGGTTTAGGGTTAGGGTTTGGGTTAGGGTTAGTGTTATTTTTTGGGTTAGGGTTAGGGGTAGGATAAGGCTTAGGGTTAGGTTTAGGGTTAGGGTTTGGGTGAGGGTTAGGGTTAGGGTTTGAGTTAGGGTTAGGGTTAAGGTTGGGGTTAGGGTTAGGGTTAGGTTTAGGATTAGAGTTAGTGTTAGGGTTAGGGTTAGGGTTAGGGTTAGATTTAGGGTTAGGAATAGGGTTAGGGTTCGGTTTATTGTTAGGGTTTGGGTTAGGGTTTGGGTTAGGGTTAGGTTTAGGTTTTGGGTTAGGTTTAGAGAGGGTTAGGGTGTGGGTTAAGGTTAGGGTTAGGGTTTGGGTTTGAGTTAGGGTTAGGGTTATGGTTAGTGTTTGGGTTAGGGTTAGGGTTAGGGTTAGGTGTTGGGTTTGGGTTAGTGTTAGGGTTACGTTTAGGATTAGGGTTAGGGTTAGGATTAGGATTAGGGATAGATTTAGGGTTTTGGTTAGGGTTAGGGTTAGGGTTAAGATTAGGGTTAGGTTTAGGCTTACGATTATGGTTAAATTTAGGGTTTGTGTTTGGGTTAGGTGTAGGGTTAGTTTTAGGGTTAGTGTTAGGTTTAGGGTTTGGGTTAGGGTTAGGGTAAGGGTTAGGACTAGGGTTAGGGTTAGGTTTAGGGTTAGGGTTTGGTTTAGGGTTATGGTTAGTGTTAGGGTTACGGTTAGGCTTAGGGTTTCGGTTAGGGTTAGGGTTAGGCTTAGGGTTTGGGTTAATGTTAGGGTTAGGGTTATGGTTGGAATAGCGTTAGGGTTAGGGTTAGGGTTTGGGTTTGGGTTAGGGTTAGCGTTAGGTTTAGGGTTTGGGTTAGGGTTAGGGTTAGGGTTAGGGTTTGGGTTAGGGTTAAGGTTAGGTTTAGGGTTAGGGTTAGTGTTAGGGTTGGGTTAGGGTTAGGGTTTGGATTTCGGTTAGGTTTAGGGTTAGGGTTAGGGTTTGGGTTCGGGTTAGAATAAGGTTATGGTTAGGGTTTGAGTTGCGGTTAGGGTTAGGGTTAGTGTTAGGGTTATGGTTAGGGTTTGGGTTAGGGTTAGGGTTAGGGTTAGGGTTAGGGTTTGGGTTAGGTTTAGGGTTAGGGTTAGGTTTAGGTTTAGGGTTTAGATTAGCTTTAGGTTTAGGTTTTGATTTGATTTTGTGTTAGTGTTAGGGTTACTGTTAAGGTAAGGGTTTGGGTTAAGGTTAGGGTTAGGGTTAGGGTTAGGAATAGGGTTAGTGCTAGGGTTAGGGTTAGGCTTAGTATTTGGGTTACGGTTAGGGTTAGGGTTACGTTTAGAGTTAGGGTTTGGGTTAGGATTAGGGTTAGGGTTTGAATTAGGGTTACGGTTTCGGTTAGGGTTAGCGTTAGGGTTAGGGGTTGGCTTTGGTTTAGGGTTAGGGTTAGGGTTAGGACTAGGATTAGGGTTACGGTTACGGTTAGGATTAGGGTTAGGTTTAGGTTTTGGGTTAGCGTTAGGGTTAGGGTTACGGTTACGGTTAGGGTTAGGATTAGGTTTAGGTTTAGGGTTAGGATTAGAGTTAGGGTTAGGGTTTTGCTTTGGGTTAGGGTTAGGGTAAGGGTTTGGGTTAGTGTTAGGGTTGGGGTTAGTGTTAGAGTTAGGTGTAGTGTTAGGGTTAGGGTTTGGGTTAGGGTTATGGTTTGGGTTAGGGTTTGGGGTAGGGTTAGGTTTAGGGTTAGTGTTTGGGATAGGTTTTGGGTAAAGGTTAGGTTTAGGGTTAGGGTTAGAAATAGGGTTAGGGTTAGGGTTAGGGTTAGGGTTAGGAATAGGGTTAGGGTTAGGGTTATTGTTAGGGTTTGGGTTAGGGTTATGTTTAGATTTTGGGTTAGCGTTAGAGTTAGGGTGAGGGTTTGAGTTAGGGTTAGGGTTTGAGTAAGGGTTAGGTTTAAGCTTTGGGTTAGGGTTTGGGTTAAGATTTAGGGTTAGGGTTAGGTTTTGGTTTAAGGTTAGTGTTAGGGTTAGGGTTAGGAATAGGGATAGGGTTAGGGTTTGGGTTAGGGTTAGTGTTATTTTTTGGGTTAGGATTAGTGTTAGGAAAAGGGTTAGGGTTAGGTTTAGGGTTAGGGTTTGGGTTAGGGTTAGGGTTACGTGTTGGGTTAGGGTTAGGGTTACGGTTTGGGTTTGGTTTAGGGTTAGCGTTAGGTTTAGGGTTTGGGTTACGGTTAGGGTTAGGGTTAGGGTTTGGGTTAGGGTTAGGGTTAGGTTTAGGGTTAGGGTTAGTGTTAGGGTTGGGTTAGGGTTAGGGTTAGGGTTTGGGTTAGTGTTAGTGTTATGGTGTAGGTTTGGGTTAGGGTTAGGGTTAGGGTTTGGGTTTGGGTTAGAGTTAGGTTTAGGTTTACGCTTAGGGTTAGGGTTAGGGTTTTGTTAAGGCTTAGGTTTAGGGTTACGGTTAGGGTTAGGATTTGGGTTTAGGTAAGTGTTAGGGTTAGGTTTAGAGTTAGGGTTTGGGTTTGGGTTAGGTTTAGGGGTTACGGTTTATGTTTCGGTTCAGGTTAGTGTTAGGGTCAGGGTTATGGTTAGTGTTAGGGTTTGGGTTAGGGTTATGGAGAGGGTTACCGTTAGGGTTAGAGTTACGATTAGGGTTATGTTAGGGTTAGGGTTAGGTTTAGGTTTAGGGTTAGGGTTAGGTTTAGGTTTAGGGTTAGGGTTAGGATTAGAGTTAGGGTTAGGGTTTTGGATTGGGTTAGGGTTAGGGTTAGGGTTTGGGTTAGTGTTAAGGTTAGGGTTAGTGTTAGGTTTATGGTTTGGGTTAGGGTTACCATTAGGGTTAGGATTAGGATTAGGGGTAAGGTTAGGGTTAGGGTTAGGGTTAGGGTTTAGGGTGAAGGTTAGTGTTAGGGTTAGGGTTAGGTTTTGGGTTAGGGTTAGTGTTAGGTTTAGGATTAAAGTTAGGGTTAGTGTTAAGGTTAGGGTTAGGATTTGGTTTAGGGATTGGGTTAGGGTTACAATTAGGGTTAGGATTAGGATTAGGGTTAAGGTTAGGGTTAGGGTTAGGGTTAGGTATAAGGTTATGGTTAGGGTTAGGATTAGAGTTAGGTTAGGATTTTGGTTTGGGTTAGGGTTAGGGTTAGGGTTTGGGTTAGTGTTAGGTTTAGGGTTAGGGATATTGTTAGGGTTATGTTCAGGGTTTGAGTTAGATTTAGGTTAGGGTTAGGGTTAGGGTTTGGGTTAGGGTTAGGGTTAGGGTTAGGGTTTGAGTTTGAGTTAGGTTTAGATTTAGCATTAGGGTTAAGGTTAGGGTTAGGGTTATGGTATGGGTTAGGGTTACGGTTAGGGTTAGGTTTAGTGTTAGGTTTAGGATTAGATTTAGGGTTAGTGTTAGGGTTAGGGTTAAGGTTTCTGTTAGGGTTTGGGTTAGGGTTAGCGTTAAGGTTAGCATTAGAATTAGGATTAGGTTTAGGGTTAGGGTTTGGGTTAGGGTTAGGGTTAGGGTTAGGATTAGAGTTAGGGTTAGGGTTTGGGTTTTGATTTGAATTAGTGTTAGGGTTAGGGTTAGTATTAAGGTTAGGGTTTGGGTTAGGGTTAGGTTTAGGTTTAGGCTTTGGGTTTGGGTTAGGGTTAGGGTTACGGTTTGTGTTTCGGTTAGGGTTAGTGTTAGGGTTAGGATTAGGATTAGTGTTAGTGTTAGGGTTAGGGTTAGTTTTTGGGTTAGGGTTAGGGTTAGGGTTAGGGTTACTGTTAGGGTTTGTGTTTGGGTTATGGTTATGGATAGGGTTAGGGTTAGGGTTAAGGTTACGATTAGGGTTAGGTCTAGGGTTTGAGTTTTGTTTAGGTTTAGGGTTAGTGTTACGGTTAGGGTTAGGGTTAGTTTAGGGTTAGGGTTAGGGTTAGGTTTAGGTTTTGGGTTAGGTTTAGGGTTTAGGTTAGGGTTTAGGTTCGGGTTAGGGTTAGGTTTAGAGTGAGGGTTAGGGTTAGGGTTAGGGTTTAGGGTTAGTGTTAGGGTTATTGTTTGGGCTAGAGTTAGGGTTCGGGTTAGGGTTAGGAATAGGTTTAGGGTTAGGATTAGGGTTAGTGTTTGGTTTAGGTTTTGGGTTAGGGTTAGGTTTAGGTTTTGGGTTAGGGTTAGGGTTAGGTTTATGGATTGGGTTAGGTTTAGTGTTAGGGTAAGGCTTAAGGTTAGGGTTAGGGTTAGGGTTTGAGTTAGGGTTAGGGTTAGGATTAGGCTTAGGGTTAGGCTTAGGATGAGGGTTAGGTTTAGGGTTTAGGTTAGGGTTACGGTTAGGGTTAGGGTTCGGGTTTGGGTTAGGGTTAGGATTAGGGTTAGGGTTATGGTTTGGATTAGAGTTAGGGTTTAGGTTTAGGATTAGGGTTAATGTTAGGGTTAGGGTTTGGTTAGGGTTAGGGGTAGGGTTTGGGTTAGGATTAGGCTTAGGATTAGGGTTAGGGTTTGGGTTATGTTTAGGGTTAGGGTTAGGTTTAGGTTTTGGGTTAGGTTTAGGATTAGTGTTAGGGTTTGTGGACGGGTTAGAGTTAGGGTTATGTTTAGGGTTTGAGTTAGGGTTAGGGTTAGGGTTAGGGTTATGTTTTGGGTTAGGGTTAGGGTTAGGTTTAGGGTTGTGTTTGTGTTAAGTTTAGGTTTAGGTTTTGATTTGGATTAGTGTTAGCGTTAGGGTTACTGTTAAGGTTAGGGTTTGTGTTAGGGTTAGGGTTAGGGTTAGGGTTAGGGTTAGGTTTTAGATTAGGGTTAAGTTTAGGATTTGGGTTTTGGTTAGGTTTAGGTTTAGGGTTAGGCATAGGATTAGGTTTAGGGTTAGGGTTAGGGTTAGGGTTTGGTTAGGGTTAGGGTTAGGGTTAGGGTTAGGGTTAGGGTTGGGTTTGGGTTAGGGTTAGGTTTAGGTTTTGATTTGGATTAGTGTGAGCGTTAGGGTTAGTGTTAAGGTTAGGGTTTGGGTTAGAGTTCGGGTTAGGGTTAGGGTTACGATTAGGTTTAAGTTCAGGATTTGGGTTTCAGTTAGGTTTAGGGTCAGGTTTAGGGTTAGGGTTAGGTTTAGGGTTAGGGTTTGGGATAAGGTTAGGGTTAGGGTTAGGGTTTGGGTAAAGATTAAGGTTAGGGTTAGGGTTAGGCTTAGGATTAGGGTTAGGGTTAAGGTGAGGGTTAAGGTTAGGGTTAGGAATAGGGTTAGGGTTAGGGTTAGGGTTAGAGTTAGGGTTAGGGTTTGCGGTGGGGTTAGGTTTAGGGTAAGGGTTTGGGTTTGAGTTAGGGTTAGGGTTACGGTTTGTGTTTCGGTTAGGGTTAGGGTTACGGTTTGTGTTTCGGTTAGGGTTAGGGTTAGGGTTAGTGTTAGGGTTAGGATTAGTGTTAGGGTTAGTGTTAGGATTAGGGTTAGGGTTAGGGTTAGGGTTTAGGTTTTGATTTGAATTAGTGTTAGGGTTAGGGTTAGTGTTAAGGTTAGGGTTTGGGTTAGGGTTAGGTTTCGGTTTAGGCTTTGGGTTTGGGTTAGGGTTACGGTTACGGTTTGTGTTTCGGTTAGGGTTAGTGTTAGGGTTAGGATTAGGATTAGTGTTAGTGTTAGGGTTAGGGTTAGTTTTTGGGTTAGGGTTAGGGTTAGGGTTAGGGTTAGGGTTAGGGTTAGGGTTAGGGTTCCTGTTAGGGTTTGGGTTTGGGTTAGTGTTATGGATAGGGTTAGGGTTAGGGTTAAGGTTACAATTAGGCTTAGGTTTAGAGTTTGGGTTTTGCTTAGGTTTAGGGTTAGTGTTACGCTTAGGGTTAAGGTTAGTTTAGGGTTAGGGTTAGCGTTAGCTTTAGGTTTTGCGTTAGGTTTAGGGTTAAGGTTACGGTTTAGGTTCGGGTTAGGGTTAGGGTTAGGGTTAGTGTGAGGGTTAGGTTTAGGGTTAGGGTTTGGGTTAGTGTTAGGGTTATTCTTTGGGCTAAGGTTAGGGTTCGGGTTAGTGTTAGGAATAGGTTTAGGGTTAGGATTAGGGTTAGTGTTTGGTTTAGTGTTTGGGTTAGGGTTAGGTTTAGGTTTTGTGTTACGGTTAGGGTTAGGTTTATGGATTGGGTTAGGTTTAGTGTTAGGGTAAGGCTTAAGGTTAGGGTTAGGGTTAGGGTTTGAGTTAGGGTTAGGGTTAGGATTAGGCTTAGGGTTAGGGCTAGGAAGAGGGTTAGGTTTAGGGTTTGGGTTCGGGTTACGGTTAGGGTTAGGGTTCGGGTTAGGGTTAGGGTTAGGATTAGGGTTAGGGTTATGGTTTGGATTAGAGTTAGGGTTTAGGTTTAGGGTTAATGTTAGGGTTGGGGTTTGGGTAGGGTTGGGGGTAGGGTTTGGATTAGGGTTGGGGTTAGGATTAGGGTTAGGGTTTGGGTTAGGTTTAGGGTTAGGGTTAGGTTTAGGTTTTGGGTTAGGTTTAGGATTAGTGTTAGGGTTTGGGGACGGGTTAGATTTAGGGTTATGTTTAGGGTTTGAGTTAGGGTTAGGGTTAGGGTTATGTTTTGGGTTAGGGTTAGGGTTAGGGTTAGGGTTGTGTTTGCGTTAAGTTTAGGTTTAGGTTTTGATTTGGATTAGTGTTAGCGTTAGGGTTAGTGTTAAGGTCAGGGTTTGGGTTAGGGTTAGGGTTAGGGTTAGGTTTAAGATTAGGGTTAAGTTTAGTATTTGGGTTTTGGTTAGGTTTAGGGTTAGGGTTAGGCATAGGGTTAGGTTTAGGGTTAGGGTTAGGGTTAGGGTTTGGTTATGGTTAGGGTTACGGTTAGGGTTAGGGTTAAGTTTAGGGTTATGTTTTGGGTTAGGGTTAGGGTTAGGGTTGTATTTGCGTTAAGTTTAGGTTTAGGTTTTGATTTGGATTAGTGTTAGTGTT
>CM069541.1:6492500-6505000 GCA_035773235.1 Eospalax fontanierii
TTTAGGGTTAGGGTTTGGGTTAGGGTTAGGTTTAGGTTTTGATTTGGGTTAGTGTTAGGGTTAGAGTTAGTGTTAAGGTTAGGGTTTGGGTTAGGGTTAGGGTTAGGGTTAGGATTAGGTTTAGGGTTAGGGTTAGGGATAGGGTTTGGGTTAATGTTAGGGTTAGGTTTATAGTTAGGAATAGTGTTAGGGTTCGGGTTAGGGTTAGGGTTTGGGTTACGTTTAGGGTTAGGGTTAGGGTTAGGGGTGGGTTAGGGTTTGGGTTTAGGTAAGGGTTAGGCTTAGGTTTAGTGTTAGGGTTTGGGTTTGGCTTAGGGTTAGGGTTACGGTTTGTGTTTCGGTTAGGGTTATGGTTAGGGTTAGGTTTAGGGTAAGGGTTAGGATTAGTGTTAGTGTTAGGGTTAGGGTTAGGTTTGGGTTAGGGTTTGGGTTAGGGTTAGGGTTATGGTTAGGTTTAGGGTTAGGGTTTGGGTTAGGGTTAGGTTTAGGTTTTGATTTGAATTAGTGTTAGGGTTAGGGTTAGTGTTAAGGTTACGGTTTGGGTTAATGTTAGGGTTAGGTTTAGGGTTACGATTACGGTTAGGGTTTAGGGTCAGTGTTAGGGTTTGGGTTTCGGTTGGGGTTAGGGTTAGGGTTAGGTTTAGGATTAGTGTTAGGGTTTGGGTTTGGGTTAGGGTTATGGATAGGGTTAGGGTTAGGGTTAGGGTTATGATTAGGGTTATGTTTAGGGTGTGGGTTAGGTTTAGTGTTAGGGTTAGGTTTAGGTTTTGGGTTTGGGTTAGTTTTAGGGTTAGTGTTAGGGATAGGGTTAGGTTTAGGGTTAGGGTTAGGGTTAGGGTTAAGGTTAGGGTTAGGGTTAGGGTTAGGGTTGGGGTTAGGAATAGGGTTAGGGTTAGGGTTAGGTTACGGTTAGGGTTAGGGTTTGGTTTAGGTTTTGATTTGGGTTAGTGTTAGGCTGAGGGTTAGTGTTAAGTTTAGGGTTTGGGTTAGGGTTAAGGTTAGGGTTAGGGTTACGATTATTGTTAAGTTTAGCGGTTGGTTTTGGGTTAGGTTTTGGGTTAGGGTTAGGGTTCGGTTTAGGATTAGGGTTAGGGTTAGGCTTAGGATTTGGGTTAATGTTAGGGTTAAGGCTATGGTTAGCAATAGTGTTAGGGTTCAGGTTAGGGTTAGGGTTTGGGTTAGGGTTAGCGTTAGGGTTAGGGTTTGGTGTAGGGTTAGGTTTAGGGTAAGGGTTTGGGTTTGAGTTAGGGTTAGGGTTACGGTTTGTATTTCGGTTAGGGTTAGGATTAGGGTTAGGGTTAGGGTTAGGGTTAGGATTAGGGTTAGGGTTAGGGTTAGGGTTTAGGTTTTGATTTGAATTAGTGTTAGGGTTAGGGTTAGTATTAAGGTTAGGGTTTGGGTTAGGGTTAGGTTTAGGTTTAGGCTTTGGGTTTCGGTTAGGGTTAGGGTTACGGTTTGTGTTTCGGTTAGGGATAGTGTTAGGGTTAGGATTAGGATTAGTGTTAGTGTTAGGGTTAGGGTTAGTTTTTGGGTTAGGGTTAGGGTTAGGGTTAGGGTTACTGTTAGGGTTTGTGTTTGGGTTAGGGTTATGGATAGGGTTAGGGTTAGGGTTAAGGTTACGATTAGGGTTAGGTTTAGGGTTTGAGTTTTGGTTAGGTTTAGGGTTAGTGTTACGGTTAGGGTTAGGGTTAGTTTAGGGTTAGGGTTAGTGTTAGGTTTAGGTTTTGGGTTAGGTTTAGGGTTTAGGTTAGGTTTTAGGTTCGGGTTAGGTTTAGGGTTAGCGTGAGGGTTAGGGTTAGGGTTAGGGTTTAGGGTTAGGGTTAGGGTTATTGTTTGGGCTAAAGTAAGGGTTCGGGTTAGGGTTAGGAATAGGTTTAGGGTTAGGATTAGGGTTAGTGTTTGGTTTAGGGTTTGGGTTAGGGTTAGGTTTAGGTTTTGGGTTAGGGTTAGGGTTAGGTTTATGGATTGGGTTAGGTTTAGTGTTAGGGTAAGGCTTAAGGTTAGGGTTAGGGTTAGGGTTTGAGTTAGGGTTAGGGTTAGGATTAGGCTTAGGGTTAGGCTTAGGATGACGGTTAGGTTTAGGGTTTGGGTTAGGGTTACGGTTAGGGGTAGGGTTTGGGTTAGGGTTAGGCTTAGGATTAGGGTTAGGGTTTGGGTTAGGTTTAGGGTTAGGATTAGGTTTAGGTTTTGGGTTAGGTTTAGGATTAGTGTTAGGGTTTGTGGACGGGTTAGAGTTAGGGTTATGTTTAGGGTTTGAGTTAGGGTTAGGGTTAGGGTTAGGGGTATGTTTTGGGTTAGGGTTAGGGTTAGGTTTAGGGTTGTGTTTGCGTTAAGTTTAGGTTTAGGTTTTGATTTGGATTAGTGTTAGCGTTAGGGTTAGTGTTAAGGTTAGGGTTTGGGTTAGGGTTAGGGTTAGGGTTAGGGTTAGGGTTAGGTTTTAGATTAGGGTTAAGTTTAGGATTTGGGTTTTGGTTAGGTTTAGGGTTAGGGTTAGGCATAGGGTTAGGTTTAGGGTTAGGGTTAGGGTTAGGGTTTGGTTAGGGTTAGGGTTAGGGTTAGGGTTAGGGTTAGGGTTAGGGTTGGGTTTGGGTTAGGGTTAGATTTAGGTTTTGATTTGGATTAGTGTGAGGGTTAGGGTTAGTGTTAAGGTTAGGGTTTGGGTTAGGGTTCGGGTTAGGGTTAGGGTTACGATTAGGTTTAAGTTTAGGATTTGGGTTTGGGTTAGGTTTAGGGTCAGGTTTAGGGTTAGGGTTTGGGATAAGGTTAGGGTTAGGGTTAGGGTTTTGGTTTGGGTAAGGGTTAGGGTTAGGTTTAGGGTTAGGGTTTGGGTAAAGATTGAGGTTAGGGTTAGGGTTAGGCTTAGGATTAGGGTTAGGGTTAAGGTGAGGGTTAAGGTTAGGGTTAGGAATAGAGTTAGGGTTAGGGTTAGGGTTAGGGTTAGGCTTAGAGTTAGGGTTAGGGTTTGGGGTGGGGTTAGGTTTAGGGTAAGGGTTTGGGTTTGAGTTAGGGTTAGGGTTACGGTTTGTGTTTCGGTTAGGGTTAGGGTTACGGTTTGTGTTTCGGTTAGGGTTAGGGTTAGGGTTAGTGTTAGGATTAGTGTTAGGGTTAGTGTTAGGATTAGGGTTAGGGTTAGGGTTAGGGTTTAGGTTTTGATTTGAATTAGTGTTAGGGTTAGGGTTAGTGTTAAGGTTAGGGTTTGGGTTAGGGTTAGGTTTCGGTTTAGGCTTTGGGTTTGCGTTAGGGTTAGGGTTACGGTTTCTGTTTCGGTTAGGGTTAGTGTTAGGGTTAGGATTAGGATTAGTGTTAGTGTTAGGGTTAGGGTTAGTTTTTGGGTTAGGGTTAGGGTTAGGGTTAGGGTTAGGGTTAGGGTTAGGGTTAGGGTTCCTGTTAGGGTTTGGGTTTGGGTTAGTGTTATGGATAGGGTTAGGGTTAGGGTTAAGTTTACGATTAGGGTTAGGTTTAGGGTTTGGGTTTTGGTTAGGTTTAGGGTTAGTGTTAAGGTTAGGGTTAGGGTTAGTTTAGGGTTAGGGTTAGGGTTAGGTTTAGGTTTTGGGTTAGGTTTAGGGTTAAGGTTACGGTTTAGGTTCGGGTTAGGGTTAGGGTTAGCGTGAGGGTTAGGGTTAGGGTTAGGGTTTAGGGTTAGTGTTAGTGTTAATCTTTGGGCTAAGGTTAGGGTTCGGGTTAGGGTTAGGAATAGGTTTAGGTTTAGGATTAGGGTTAGTGTTTGGTTTAGTGTTTGGGTTAGGGTTAGGTTTAGGTTTTGGGTTACGGTTAGGGTTAGGTTTATGGATTGGGTTAGGTTTAGTGTTAGGGTAAGTCTTAAGGTTAGGGTTAGGGTTAGGGTTTGAGTTAGGGTTAGGGTTAGGATTAGGCTTAGGGTTAGGGCTAGGATGAGGGTTAGGTTTAGGGTTTGGGTTCGGGTTACGGTTAGGGTTAGGGTTCGGGTTTGGGTTAGGGTTAGGATTAGGTTTAGGGTTATGGTTTGGATTAGAGTTAGGGTTTAGGTTTAGGGTTAGGGTTAATGTTAGGGTTAGGGTTTGGTTAGGGAGAGGGGTAGGGTTTGGATTAGGGTTAGGGTTAGGATTAGGGTTAGGTTTTGGGTTAGGTTTAGGGTTAGGGTTAGGTTTAGGTTTTGGGTTAGGTTTAGGATTAGTGTTAGGGTTTGTGGACGGGTTAGATTTAGGGTTATGTTTAGGGTTTGAGTTAGGGTTAGGGTTAGGGTTAGGGTTATGTTTTGGGTTAGGGTTAGGGTTAGGGTTAGGGTTGTGTTTGCGTTAAGTTTAGGTTTAGGTTTTGATTTGGATTAGTGTTAGCGTTAGGGTTAGTGTTAAGGTTAGGGTTTGGGTTAGGGTTAGGGTTAGGGTTAGGTTTAAGATTAGGGTTAAGTTTAGGATTTGGGTTTTGGTTAGGTTTAGGGTTAGGGTTAGGCATAGGGTTAGGTTTAGGGTTAGGGTTAGGGTTAGGGTTTGGTTAGGGTTAGGGTTAGGGTTAGGGTTAAGTTTAGGGTTATGTTTTCGGTTAGGGTTAGGGTTAGGGTTAGGGTTGTGTTTGCGTTAAGTTTAGATTTAGGTTTTGATTTGGATTAGTGTTAGCGTTAGGGTTAGTGTTAAGGTTAGGGTTTGGGTTAGGGTTAGGGTTAGGGTTAGGTTTAAGATTAGGGTTAAGTTTAGGATTTGGGTTTGGGTTAGGTTTAGGGTTAGGGTTAGGCATAGGGTTAGGTTTAGGGTTAGGGTTAGAGTTAGGGGTTGGTTAGGGTTAGGGTTAGGGTTAGGGTTAGGGTTAAGTTTATTGTGTGGATTAGAGTTAGGTTTAGGGTTTTGGTTTGGGTTAGGGTTAGGCTTAAGGTTTGGTTTAGAGTTAGGGTTAGGGTTAGTGTTAGATTGAGGGTTTGGGTTAGCCTTAGGGTTAGTATTAGGGTTAAGTTTATGGTTAAGTTTACGGTTTGGATTTCGCTTAGGTTTAGGGTTAGGGTTAGGGTTAGGTTTAGTGTTAGGGTTAGGGTTAGGGTTAGGGTTAAGGTTTGGGTTAGGTTAGGGTTAGGAACAGGGTTAGGGTTAGGGTTAGGTTTAGGGTTAGCGTTAATGTTTGGGGTTAGGTTTAGCGTTTGGTTTTGGGTTAGGGTTAGGTTTAGGTTTAGGGTTAGGGTTTGGGTTTGGGTTAGTGTTAGGGTAAGGGTTAGGGTTAGGGTTAGGGTTAGGTTTAGGGATAGGATTAGAGTTAGGGTTAGGGTTTTGGTTTGGGTTAGGGTTAGGGTTAGGGTTAGGGTTAGGATTAAGGTTAGGGTTAGGGTAAGGTTTAGAGTTAGGATTAGAGTTTTGGTTTGGGTTAGGGTTACGGTTAGGGTTAGTGTTAGTCGTTGGGTTTGGTTTAGGGTTAGGGTTAGGGTTAGGATTAGGGTTAGGGTTAGGGTTAGGATTAGGGTTAGGTTTAGGGTTTGGGGTAGGGTTAAGGTTAGGGTTAGCGTTAGGGTTAGGATTAGGGTTAGGTTTAGGGATAGGATTAGAGTTAGGGTTAGAGTTTTGGTTTGGGTTAGGGTTAGGGTTAGGGTTTGGGTTAGTGTTAGGATTAGGGTTAGTGTTAGGGTTAGGGTTTGGTTTAGGTTTAGGATTAGGGTTACGTTTAGGTTTTGGGTTAGGTTTAGGGTTAGGGTTAGGGTTTGGGTTCGGGTTAGAGTTATGGTTATGGTTAAGGTTTGAGTTAGGGTTATGTTGGTTTAGGGTTAGGGTTTGGGTTAGGGTTAGGGTTAGGGTTAGGGTTAGGGTTTGGGTTAGGTTTAGGGTTAGGTTTAGGTTTTTATTTGGTTTAGTGTTAGGATGAGTGTTAGTGTTAAGTTTATTGTTTGCGTTAGGGTTAGGGGTAGGGATAGGATTACGAATAGGGTTAAGTTTAGGGTTTGGGTTTGGGTTAGGTTTAGGGTTACGGTTAGGGTTAGGTTTTGGTTAGGGTTAGGGTTAGGGTTTGGGTTAAGGTTAGGGTTAGGGTTAGGCTTAGGAATAGGTTTAGGGTTAGGGTTAGGGTTAGCGTTACGTTTAGGGTCTATGATAGCAATAGGGTTCGGTTTTGGTTTTGGGTTAATGTTTGTGGTTAGGGCTTAGGGGTTAGGTTTAGGGTTAGGGTTAGGTTTAGGGTTAGGGATAGATTTAAGATTAGGGTTTGGGTTAGGGTTAGGGTTACGGTGTGCGTTTGGGTTAGGGATAGGGTTAGGGTTTGGATTTGGGTGCGCGTTAGGTTTAGGTTTACGGTTAGGCTTTGGGCTTGGGTTAGGTTTAGGGTTAGGGATAGGGTTATGTTTTGTGTTAGGGTTAGGGTTAGTTATAGGGTTAAGGTTATTGTTAGGGTTTGGGTGAGGGTGCGGTTTAGGTTTTGGGTTAGGGTTAGAGTTAGGGTTAGGTTTTGGGTTACGGTTAGGTTTAGGATTAGGGTTAGGGATAGGTTTAGTGTTAGGGTTTGGGTTAGGGTTAGGGTTATGGTTAGTGTTTGAGTTAGGGTTAGGGTTAGGGTTAGGGTTAGGGTTAGGGTTAGGGTTAGGGTTAGGTTTAGGGTTAGGGTTAGGGTTTAGGGCTAGGGTTAGGGTTATTGTTTGTGTTAAGTTTAGGGTTAGGGTTAGGGTTGGGTTACGATTAGGGATAGGGTTAGGTTAGGGTTAGGGTTTGGTTTAGGGTTAGGGTTAGGTTTAGGTTTAGGATTTGTTTTAGGTTTCGTGTTAGTGTTAGGGTTTCGGTTCGGGTTACGGTTAGGGATAGGGTTAGGGTTATTGTTTGGGTTAAGGTTAGGTTTAGGGTTAGGGTTAGGAATATGGTTAGGGTTAGGCTTACGGTTAGGGTTTGGTTTCGGGATTGGGTTAGGGTTACTTTTAGGTTTTGGGTTAGGGTTAGGTTTAGGGTTAGGGTTTGGGTTAGGGTTAGGGTTAGGTTTAATTTTAGGGTTTGGGTTAGGGTTAGGTTTAGGGTTAGGGTTAATTTTAGGGTTTTGGTTAGGGTTAGGGTTAGGATTAGTGTTAGAGTTAGGTTTAGTGTTAGGGTTTGGGTTAGGGTTAGGGTTAGGGTTAGGGTTTGAGTTATGGTTAGGGTTAGGGTTATGGTTTGGTTTAGGGTTAGGGTTGCGGTAAGGGTTAGTATTAGGGTTACGTTTAGTGTTAAGTTTAGGGTTTGGATTTCGGTTAGGTTTATGGTTAGGGTTAGGGTTAGGTTTAGGGCTAGGGTTTGGGTTACGGTTAGGGTTAGGTTAGGGTTAGGAATAGGGTTAGGGTTAGGGTTAGGGTTTGGCTTATGGTTAGCGTTAGGGTTAGTGTTAGGGTTAGGGTTTGGGTTAATGTTTGGGGTTAGGGTTAGGGTTTCTGTTTGGGTTAGGGTTAGGTTTAGGTTTAGGGTTAGGGTTTGGGTTTGGGTTAGTTTTAGGGTTAGTGTTAGGGTTAGAGTTATGGTTATGGTTAGGGTTTGAGTTAGGGTTAGGCTTAGGTTTAGGTTTAGGGTTTGGTTTAGAGTTAGGGTTAGGTTTAGGGTTTGAGTTTGAGTTAGGATTAGGGTTACCATTAGGGTTAAGGTTAGGGTTAGAGTTATGATTTGGGTTAGGGTTAGGGTTAGGGTTAGGGTTACGGTTAGGGATTGGGTTACTGTTAGGGTTAGGTTTATGTTTTGATTTGGTTTAGTGTTAGGGTTAGGGTTAGTGTTAAGTTTAGGGTTTGGGTTACGGTTAGGGTTAGGGATAGGGTTACGAATAGGGTTAAGTTTAGGGTTTGGCTTTAGGTTAGGTTTAGGGTTAGGGTTAGGGTTAGGGTTAGGTTTAGGTTAGGGTTAGGGTTAGGATTTGGGTTAATGTTTGAGGTTAGGGCTTAGGGGCTAGGGTTAGGGCTAGGAATAGGGTTAGGGTTAGGATTAGAGTTAGCGATAGGGTTAGGGGTTGGGATAGGGATAAGGTTAGGGTTTGGTTTTTGGGTTACAGTTAGTGTTAGGGTTTGGGTTAATGTTTACGGTTAGGGCTTAGAGGTTAGGTTTAGGCTTAGGGTTAGGGTTAGGGTTAGGGTTTGGCTTAGGGTTAGGGTTACAGGGTGGGTTTGGGTTAGGGATAGGGTTAGTGTTTGGGTTTGGGTTAGGGTTAGGTTTAGGTTTAGGGTTATTGTTTGTGTTTGGGTTAGGTTTAGGTTTAGGGATAGGGTTAGGGTTCGGGTTAGGGTTAGGGTTAGTTATAGGCTTAAGGTTATTGTTAGGGTTTGGGTTAGTGTTTGGGCAAGGGTTCGGTTTAGGTTTAGGGTTAGGGGTAGGTTTGGTGTTAGGGTTTGGGTTAGGGTTAGGTTTAGGGTTAGGGTTAGGGTTGGGTTAGGATTAGGGATATGGTTAGGGTTAGGGTTAGGGTTAGGGTTTCGTTTAGTGTTAGGGTTAGGTTTAGGTTTAGGTTTTGTTTTAGGTTTAGTGTTAGTGTTAGGGTTTGGGTTCGGTTTAGGGTTAGGGTTAGGGTTAGGGTTTGGGTTAGGGTTAGGTTTAGTTATAGGCTTAAGGTTATTGTTAGGGTTTGCGTTAGGGGTTGGGCTGGGGTTCGGTTTAGGTTTAGGGTTAGGTTTGGGTTTAGGGTTCGGGTTTGGGTTAGGTTTAGGTTAAGGGTTGGGGTTTGAGTTAGGTTTAGGGTTTAGGGTTAGGGTTAGGGTTATTGTTTGTGTTAAGTTTCGGGTTATGGTTAGGGTTGGGTTAGAATTAGGGAGAGGGTTAGGGTTAGGGTTAGGGTTAGGGTATGGATTAGGGTTAGGTTTAGGTTTAGGTTTAGGTTTTGTTTTAGGTTTAGTGTTAGTGTTAGGGTTTGGGTTCAGTTTAGGGTTAGGGTTAGGGATAGGTTTATTGTTTGGGGTAAGGTTAGGGTTATGGTTAGGGTTAGGAATATGGTTAGGTTTAGGTTACGGTTAGGGTTTGGTTTCGGGATTGTGTCAGGGTTAGGTTTAGGTTTTGGTTTAGGGTTAGGGTTAGGATTAGGGTTAGGGTTAGGTTTAGTGTTAGGGTTTGGGTTAGGGTTAGGGTTAGGTTTTGAGTTAGGGTTAGGATTAGGGTTATGGTTTGGGTTACGGTTAGGGTTATGGTTAGGGGTTGAGTTTGGGTTAGGGTTAGGGTTAAGGTTTGGGTTACGGTTAGGATTAGGGTTACGTTTAGGTTTTGAGTGAGGTTTAGTGTTAGGGTTAGGTTTTGCGTTCGAGTTAGGGTTAGGGTTAGGATTTAGGGTTAGTTTTAGGTTTAGGGTTTGGGTTAAGATTAGGGATAGGGTTAGGGTTAGGGTTAGGGTTTGGTTTAGGGTTAGAGTTAAGTTGATGTGTAGGTTTTAGTTTAGGTTTAGTATTAGGGTTAGGGTTTGGGTTCGGGTTAGGTTTAGGGTTAGCGTGAGGGTTAGGTTTAGGGTTGGTGTTAGGCATAGGGTTTAGGTTTAGGGTTAGGGTTATTGTTTTGGTTAAGGTTAGGGTTAGGATTAGGGTTAGGAATATGTTTAGTGTTAGGGTTAGGGTTAGGGTTTGGTTTAGTGTTTGGGTTAGTGTTAGGTTTAGGTTTTGTGGTAGGGTTAGTGTTAGGGTTAGGGATTGGATTAGGGTTAGGGTTATGGTTAAGGTTAGGGTTTGGGTTAGCTTTAGTGTTACTTTTTGTGTTAGGATTAGGGTTAGGATTACTGTTAGGGTTACGTTTAGGGTTAGGGTTTGGATTAAGGTTAGGGTTGGGGTTAGGGTTAGGGTTGGGTTTGTGTTTGTGTTAGTTTTAGGTTTTAATTTGAATTAGTGTTAGGGTTAGGGTTAATGTTAAGGTTAGGGTTTGGGTTAGGGTTAGGGTTAGGGTTAGGTTTAGGGTTAGGAATATGTTTAGTGTTAGGGTTAGGGTTAGCGTTTGGTTTAGTGTTTTGGTTAGGGTTAGGTTTAGGTTTTGTGGTAGGGTTAGTGTTAGGGTTAGGCTTTGGGTTAGGGTTAGGGTTATGGTTAAGGTTAGGGTTTGGGTTAGGTTTAGGGTTACTTTTTGGGTTAGGGTTAGGGTTAGGATTACTGTTAGGGTTAGGTGTAGGGTTAGGGTTTGGGTTAAGGTTAGGGTTAGGGTTAGGGATTGAGTTAGGGTTAGTTTTAGGGTTAGGGTTAGGGTTTGGGTTAGGCTTAGGGTTAGGGTAAGGTGTTGCGTTTGGGTTGCGGTGAGCGTTAGGGTTAGGATTAGGTTTAGGGTTAGGGTTAGAATTAGGGTTAGGTTTAGTGTTTGGGTTAGGGTTAGGGTTAGGGTTAGTGTAAGGGTTAGGGTTAGGATTAGGGTTACGGTTAGGGTTAGGATTAGAGTTAGTATTAGAGTTTTGGTTTGGGTTAGGGTTAGGGTTAGGAATTGGGTTAGTGTTAGGGTTAGGGTTAGTGTTATTGTTAGGATTTGGGTTAGGGTTAGGGTTAGTATTAGGGTTACGATTAGGGTTAAGTTTAGGGTTTGTGTTTGGTGTAGGTTTACCGTTAGGTTTAGGGTTAGGGTTAGGGTTTAGGTTTAGTGTTAGGTTTAGGGTTTGGGTTAAGGTTAGTGTTAGGTTTAGGGTTTCAATTAGGTTTAGGTTTAGGTTTAGGGTTAGGTTTTGGGGTAGGGTTAGGTTTAGGGTTAGGGTTAGGATTAGGGTTAGGGTTAGGAATATGATTAGAGTTAGGGTTAGGGTTTTGGTTTGCGTTAGAGTTAGGGTTAGGGTTAGGGTTAGCGTTAGGTTTAGGGTTTATGATAGGGATAGGGTTCGGGTTTGGTTTTGGGTTAATGTTTGTGGTTAGGGCTTAGGGGTTAGGTTTAGGGTTAGGGTTAGGTTTAGGGTTAGGGATAGGTTTAGGGTTAGGGTTTGGGTTAGGTTTAGGGTTATGGTGTGCGTTTGGGTTAGGGATAGGGTTAGGGTTTGGATTTGGGTTCGGGTGAGGTTTAGGTTTAGGGTTAGGGTTTGCGTTTGTGTTAGGTTTAGGGTTAGGGATAGGGTTAGGTTTTGGGTGGGGGTTAGGGTTAGTTATAGGGTTAAGGTTATTGTTAGGGTTTGGGTTATGGTTTGGGTTAGGGTTCGGTTTAGGTTTTGGGTTAGGGTTAGTGTTAGGTTTAGGGTTTGGGTTAGGGTTATGATTAGGATTAGGGTTAGGGATAGGTTTAGGGTTAGGGTTTGGGTTAGGGTTTGGGTTAGGGTTAGTGTTTGAGTTAGGGTTAGGGTTAGGGTTAGGGTTAAGGTTAGGAATAGAGTTAGGGTTAGGGTTACAGTTTACCTTAGGGTTAGCGTTAGGGTTAGGGTTTGGGTTAGGGTTAGGGTTAGGGTTTGCGTTTGGGTTAGGGTTACGGTTAGGGTTTGGGTTAATGTTTGGGGTTAGGGTTAGGGTTTGGGTTTGGGTTAAGGATAGGTTTAGGTTTAGGGTTAGGGTTTTTGTTTGGGTTAGTGTTAGAGTTAGGGTTAGGCTTAGGATTAGGGTTAGGGCTAGAGTTAGGAATAGGGTTAGGGTGAGGATGAGGGTTAGGGTTTGGTTTAGGGTTTGCGTTAGGGTTAGGGTTAGGTTTAGGGTTAGGTTTAGGGTTTGGGTTTCGGTTAGGATTAGGGTTACGTTTAGGTTTTGAGTTAGGTTTAGTGTTAGGGTTAGGTTTTGCGTTCGAGTTAGGGTTATGGTTAGGGTTAGAGTTTAGGATTAGTGTTAGGTTTAGGGTTTGGGTTAAGATAGGGATAGGGTTAGGCTTAGGGTTACGGTTTGGTTTATGGTTAGGGTTAAGTTTATGTGTAGGTTTTGGTTTAGGTTTAGTGTTAGGATTAGGGTTTGGGTTCGGGTTAGGTTTAGGGTTAGCGTGAGGGTTAGGGTTAGGTTTGGGGTTAGGGTTAGGGTTTAGGGTTAGGGTTAGGGTTATTGTTTGGGTTAAGGTTAGGGTTAGGATTAGGGCTAGGAATATGTTTAGTGTTAGGGTTAGGGTTAGGGTTTGGTTCAGTGTTTGGGTTAAGGTTAGGTTTAGGTTTTGTGTTAGGGTTAGGGTTAGGGTTAGAGTTAGGGTTTGGGTTAGGGTTAGGGTTATGGTTAAGGTTAGGGTTTGGGTTAGGTTTAGGGTTAGTTTTTGGGTTAGGGTTAGGGTTAGGATTACTGTTAGGGTTAGGTTTAGGGTTAGGGTTTGGGTTAAGGTTAGGGTTAGGGTTAGGGTTAGGGTTTGAGTTAGGGTTAGTTTTAGGGTTAGGGTTAGGGTTTGGGTTAGGGTTAGGGTTAAGGTTAGGCGTACGGTTTGGGTTGCGGTTAGGGTTAGGGTTAGGATTAGGTTTAGGGTTAGGATTAGGATTAGGGTTAGGTTTAGTGTTTGGGTTAGGGTTAGGGTTAGGGTTAGTGTAAGGGTTAGGGTTAGGATTAGGGTTAGGGTTAGGTTTAGGATTAGAGTTAGGATTAGAGTTTTGCTTTGGGTTAGGTTTAGGGTTGGGGTTTGGGTTAGTGTTAGGGTTAGGGTTAGTGTTATTGTTAGAATTTGGGTTAGGGTTAGGGTTAATATTAGGGTTACGATTAGGGTTAAGTTTAGGATTTGTGTTTG
>CM069541.1:6507500-6522500 GCA_035773235.1 Eospalax fontanierii
ACGGTTTGGTTTAGGGTTAGGGTTAAGTTTATGTGTAGGTTTTGGTTTAGGTTTAGTGTTAGGATTAGGGTTTGGGTTCGGGTTAGGTTTAGGGTTAGCGTGAGGGTTAGGGTTAGGTTTGGGGTTAGGGTTAGGGTTTAGGGTTAGGGTTAGGGTTATTGTTTGGGTTAAGTTTAGGGTTAGGATTAGGGTTAGGAATATGTTTAGTGTTAGGGTTAGGGTTAGGGTTTGGTTTAGTGTTTGGGTTAGGGTTAGGTTTAGGTTCTGTGGTAGGGTTAGTGTTAGGGTTAGGGTTTGGGTTAGGGTTAGGGTTATGGTTAAGGTTAGGGTTTGGGTTAGGTTTAGTGTTACTTTTTCGGTTAGGGTTAGGGTTAGGATTACTGTTAGGGTTACGTTTAGGGTTAGGGTTTGGGTTAAGGTTAGGGTTAGGGTTAGGGTTAGGGTTGGGTTTGGGTTAGTGTTAGGTTTAGGATTTAATTTGAATTAGTGTTAGGGTTAGGGTTAATGTTAAGGTTAGGGTTTGGGTTAGGGTTAGGGTTAGGGTTAGGTTTAGGGTTAGGAATATGTTTAGTGTTAGGGTTAGGGTTAGGGTTTTGTTTAGTGTTTGGGTTAGGGTTAGGTTTAGGTTTTGTGGTAGGGTTAGTGTTAGGGTTAGGGTTTGGGTTAGGGTTAGGGTTATGGTTAAGGTTAGGGTTTGGGTTAGGTTTAGGGTTACTTTTTGGGTTAGGGTTAGGGTTAGGATTACTGTTAGGGTTAGGTTTAGGGTTAGGGTTTGGGTTAAGGTTAGGGTTAGGGTTAGGGTTTGAGTTAGGGTTAGTTTTAGGGTTAGGGTTAGGGTTTGGGTTAGGCTTAGGGTTAGGGTAAGGTGTTGCGTTTGGGTTGCGGTGAGCGTTAGGGTTAGGATTAGGTTTAGGGTTAGGGTTAGAATTAGGGTTAGGTTTAGTGTTTGGGTTAGGGTTAGGGTTACGGTTAGTGTAAGGGTTAGGGTTAGGATTAGGGTTACGGTTAGGGTTAGGATTAGAGTTAGTATTAGAGTTTTGGTTTGGGTTAGGGTTAGGGTTAGGGATTGGGTTAGTGTTAGGGTTAGGGTTAGTGTTATTGTTAGGATTTGGGTTAGGGTTAGGGTTAGTATTAGGGTTACGATTAGGGTTAAGTTTAGGGTTTGTGTTTGGTGTAGGTTTACCGTTAGGTTTAGGGTTAGGGTTAGGGTTTAGGTTTAGTGTTAGGTTTAGGGTTTGGGTTAAGGTTAGTGTTAGGTTTAGGGTTTCAATTAGGTTTAGGTTTAGGTTTAGGGTTAGGTTTTGGGGTAGGGTTAGGGTTAGGGTTAGGATTAGGGTTAGGGTTAGGGATATGATTAGAGTTAGGGTTAGGGTTTGGGTTTGCGTTAGGGTTAGGGTTAGGGTTAGGGTTAGCGTTAGGTTTAGGGTTTATGATAGGGATAGGGTTCGTGTTTGGTTTTCGGTTAATGTTTGTGGTTAGGGCTTAGGGGTTAGGTTTAGGGTTAGGGTTAGGTTTAGGGTTAGGGATAGGTTTAGGGTTAGGGTTTGGGTTAGGTTTAGGGTTACGGTGTGCGTTTGGGTTAGGGATAGGGTTAGGGTTTGGATTTGGGTTCGGGTTAGGTTTAGGTTTAGGGTTAGGGTTTGCGTTTGGGTTAGGTTTAGGGTTAGGGATAGGGTTAGGTTTTGGGTTAGGGTTAGGGTTAGTTATAGGGTTAAGGTTATTGTTAGGGTTTGGGTTATGGTTTGGGTTAGGGTTCGGTTTAGGTTTTGGGTTAGGGTTAGTGTTAGGTTTAGGGTTTGGGTTAGGGTTATGATTAGGATTAGGGTTAGGGATAGGTTTAGGGTTAGGGTTTGGGTTAGGGTTAGGTTTAGGGTTAGTGTTTGAGTTAGGGTTAGGGTTAGGGTTAGGGTTAAGGTTAGGAATAGAGTTAGGGTTAGGGTTACAGTTTACCTTAGGGTTAGCGTTAGGGTTAGGGTTTGGGTTAGGGTTAGGGTTAGGGTTTGCGTTTGTTTTAGGGTTACGGTTAGGGTTTGGGTTAATGTTTGGGGTTAGGGTTAGGGTTTGGGTTTGGGTTAAGGATAGGTTTAGGTTTAGGGTTAGGGTTTTTGTTTGGGTTAGTGTTAGAGTTAGGGTTAGGGTTAGGGTTAGGGTTAGGGCTAGAGTTAGGAATAGGGTTAGGGTGAGGATGAGGGTTAGGGTTTGGTTTAGGGTTTGGGTTAGGGTTAGGGTTACGTTTTGGGTTAGGATTAGGGTTAGGGTTAGGGTTTGGGTTAGGTTTACGGGCTAGTGTTAGGATTAGGGTTTGGGTTAGGGTTAGGGTTAGTTTTTGGGTTAGGGTTAGTGTTAGGACTAGGGTCAGGGTTAGGGTGAGGGTTGGGGGCAGGGGTAGGGTTTGAGTTAGGGTTAGGGTTAGGTTTAGGGTTAGGGTGTGTTAGGGTTAGGGTTATGTTTAGGGGTTGGGTTTGCGTTAGGGTTAGGGTTAGGTTTAGGGTTAGGGTTAGGGTTTGGGTTTCGGTTAGGATTAGGGTTACGTTTAGGTTTTGAGTTAGGTTTAGTGTTAGGGTTAGGTTTTGCGTTCGAGTTAGGGTTATGGTTAGGGTTAGAGTTTAGGATTAGTGTTAGGTTTAGGGTTTGGGTTAAGATAGGGATAGGGTTAGGCTTAGGGTTACGGTTTGGTTTAGGGTTAGGGTTAAGTTTATGTGTAGGTTTTGGTTTAGGTTTAGTGTTAGGATTAGGGTTTGGGTTCGGGTTAGGTTTAGGGTTAGCGTGAGGGTTAGGGTTAGGTTTGGGGTTAGGGTTAGGGTTTAGGGTTAGGGTTAGGGTTATTGTTTGGGATAAGGTTAGGGTTAGGATTAGGGTTAGGAATATGTTTAGTGTTAGGGTTAGGGTTAGGGTTTGGTTCAGTGTTTGGGTTAAGGTTAGGTTTAGGTTTTGTGTTAGGGTTAGGGTTAGGGTTAGAGTTAGGGTTTGGGTTAGGGTTAGGGTTATGGTTAAGGTTAGGGTTTGGGTTAGGTTTAGGGTTAGTTTTTGGGTTAGGGTTAGGGTTAGGATTACTGTTAGGGTTAGGTTTAGGGTTAGGGTTTGGGTTAAGGTTAGGGTTAGGGTTAGGGTTAGGGTTTGAGTTAGGGTTAGTTTTAAGGTTAGGGTTAGGGTTTGGGTTAGGGTTAGGGTTAAGGTTAGGCGTAGGGTTTGGGTTGCGGTTAGGGTTAGGATTAGGTTTAGGGTTAGGATTAGGATTAGGGTTAGGTTTAGTGTTTGGGTTAGGGTTAGGGTTAGGGTTAGTGTAAGGGTTAGGGTTAGGATTAGGGTTAGGGTTAGGTTTAGGATTAGAGTTAGGATTAGAGTTTTGCTTTGGGTTAGGTTTAGGGTTAGGGTTTGGGTTAGTGTTAGGGTTAGGGTTAGTGTTATTGTTAGAATTTGGGTTAGGGTTAGGGTTAATATTAGGGTTACGATTAGGGTTAAGTTTAGGATTTGTGTTTGGTGTAGGTTTAGGGTTAGGGTTAGGGTTTGGGTTAAGGTTAGTGTTAGGGTTAGGATTTGAATTAGGTTTAGGGTTAGGTTTAGGGTTAGGTTTTGGGGTAGGGTTAGGGTTAGGGTTAGGGTTAGGATTAGGGTTAGGGTTAGGAATATGATTAGAGTTAGGGTTAGGGTTTTGGTTTGCGTTAGGTTTAGGGTTAGGGTTAGGGTTAGCGTTAGGTTTAGGGTTTATGATAGGGATAGGGTTCGGGTTTGGTTTTCGGTTAATGTTTCTAGTTAGGGCTTAGGGGTTAGGTTTAGGGTTAGGGTTAGGTTTAGGGTTAGGGATAGGTTTAGGGTTAGGGTTTGGGTTAGGTTTAGGGTTATGGTGTGCGTTTGGGTTAGGGATAGGGTTAGGGTTTGGATTTGGGTTCGGGTTAGGTTTAGGTTTAGGGTTAGGGTTTGCGTTTGGATTAGATTTAGGGTTAGGGATAGGGTTAGGTTTTGGGTTAGGGTTAGGGTTAGTTATAGGGTTAAGGTTATTGTTAGGGTTAGGGTTATGGTTTGGGTTAGGGTTCGGTTTAGGTTTTGGGTTAGGGTTAGTGTTAGGTTTAGGGTTTGGGTTAGGGTTATGATTATAATTAGGGTTAGGGATAGGTTTAGGGTTAGGGTTTGGGTTAGGGTTAGGGTTAGGGTTAGTGTTTGAGTTAGGGTTAGGGTTAGGGTTAGGGTTAAGGTTAGGAATAGAGTTAGGGTTAGGGTTACAGTTTACCTTAGGGTTAGCGTTAGGGTTAGGGTTTGGGTTAGGGTTAGGGTTAGGGTTTGCGTTTGGGTTAGGGTTACGGTTAGGGTTTGGGTTAATGCTTGGGGTTAGGGTTAGGGTTTGGGTTTGGGTTAAGGATAGGTTTAGGTTTAGGGTTAGGGTTTTTGTTTGGGTTAGTGTTAGAGTTAGGGTTAGGGTTAGGGTTAGGGTTAGGGCTAGAGTTAGGAATAGGGTTAGGGTGAGGAGGAGGGTTAGGGTTTGGTTTAGGGTTTGGGTTAGGGTTAGGGTTACGTTTTGGGTTAGGATTAGGGTTAGGGTTAGGGTTTGGGTTAGGTTTAGGGGTTAGTGTTAGGATTAGGGTTTGGGTTAGGGTTAGGGTTAGTTTTTGGGTTAGGGTTAGTGTTAGGATTAGGGTCAGGTTTAGGGTTAGGGTTAGGGTTAGGGGTAGGGTTTGAGTTAGGGTTAGGGTTAGGTTTAGGGTTAGGGTGTGTTAGGGTTAGGGTTATGTTTAGGGGTTGGGTTTGCGTTAGGGTTAGGGTTAGGTTTAGGGTTAGGGTTAGGGTTTGGGTTTCGGTTAGGATTAGGTTTACGTTTAGGTTTTGAGTTAGGTTTAGTGTTAGGGTTAGGTTTTGCGTTCGAGTTAGGGTTATGGTTAGGGTTAGAGTTTAGGATTAGTGTTAGGTTTAGGGTTTGGGTTAAGATAGGGATAGGGTTAGGCTTAGGGTTACGGTTTGGTTTAGGGTTAGGGTTAAGTTTATGTGTAGGTTTTGGTTTAGGTTTAGTGTTAGGATTAGGGTTTGGGTTCGGGTTAGGTTTAGGGTTAGCGTGAGGGTTAGGGTTAGGTTTGGGGTTAGGGTTAGGGTTTAGGGTTAGGGTTAGGGTTATTGTTTGGGTTAAGGTTAGGGTTAGGATTAGGGTTAGGAATATGATTAGTGTTAGGGTTAGGGTTAGGGTTTGGTTCAGTGTTTGGGTTAAGGTTAGGTTTAGGTTTTGTGTTAGGGTTAGGGTTAGGGTTAGAGTTAGGGTTTGGGTTAGGGTTAGGGTTATGGTTAAGGTTAGGGTTTGGGTTAGGTTTAGGGTTAGTTTTTGGGTTAGGGTTAGGGTTAGGATGACTGTTAGGGTTAGGTGTAGGGTGAGGGTTTGGGTTAAGGTTAGGGTTAGGGTTAGGGTTAGGGTTTGAGTTAGGGTTAGTTTTAGGGTTAGGGTTAGGGTTTGGGTTAGGGTTAGGGTTAAGGTTAGGCGTACGGTTTGGGTTGCGGTTAGGGTTAGGGTTAGGATTAGGTTTAGGGTTAGGATTAGGATTAGGGTTAGGTTTAGTGTTTGGGTTAGGGTTAGGGTTAGGGTTAGTGTAAGGGTTAGGGTTAGGATTAGGGTTAGGGTTAGGTTTAGGATTAGAGTTAGGATTAGAGTTTTGCTTTGGGTTAGGTTTAGGGTTAGGGTTTGGGTTAGTGTTAGGGTTAGGGTTAGTGTTATTGTTAGAATTTGGGTTAGGGTTAGGGTTAATATTAGGGTTACGATTAGGGTTAAGTTTAGGATTTGTGTTTGGTGTAGGTTTAGGGTTAGGGTTAGGGTTTGGGTTAAGGTTAGTGTTAGGGTTAGGATTTGAATTAGGTTTAGGGTTAGGTTTAGGGTTAGGTTTTGGGGTAGGTTTAGGTTTAGGTTTAGGGTTAGGATTAGGGTTAGGGTTAGGGATATGATTAGCGTTAGGGTTAGGGTTTTGGTTTGGGATAGATTTAGGGTTAGCGTTAGGGTTAGCGTTAGGTTTAGGGTTTATGATAGGTATAGGGTTCGAGTTTGGTTCTGGGTTAATTTTTGTGCTTAGGGCTTAGGGGTTAGGTTTAGGGTTAGGGTTAGGTTTAGGGTTAGGGATAGGTTTAGGGTTAGGGTTTGGTTTAGGGTTAGGGTAAGAGGGTGCGTTTGGGTTAGGGATAGGCTTAGGGTTTGGATTTGGGTTCGGGTTAGGTTTAGGTTGAGGGTTAGGGTTTTGGTTTGGGTTAGGTTTAGGGTTAGGGTTAGGGTTAGGGTTAGGGTTAGGGTTAGGGTTAGGGTTAGGGTTAGGGTGTGCGTTTGGGTTAGGGTTAGGTTTAGGGTTAGGGTTAGGGTTAGGGTTAGGGTTAGGGTTAGGGTTAGGGTTAGGGATTAGGTTAGGTTTTGGGTTAGGGTTAGGGTTAGTTATAGGGTTAATCTTATTTTTAGGGTTTGTGTTATGGTTTGGGTTAGGGTTCGGTTTAGGTTTTGGGTTATGGTTAGAGTTAGTGTTAGGGTTTGGGTTAGGGTTAGGATTAGGATTAGGGTTAGGCATAGGTTTAGGGTTAGGGTTTGGGTTAGGGTTAGGGTTAGGGTTAGTGTTTTAGTTAGGGTTAGGGTTAGGGTTAGGGTTAGGGTTTGGGTTAAGGTTAGGGTTAGGTTAGGGTTAGGAAAAGGGTTAGGGTTATGGTTACGGTTTACGTTAGGGTTAGCATTAGGGTTAGGGTTTCGGTTAGGGTTAGGTTTAGGGTTAGGGTTTGCGTTTAGGTTTGTGTTAGGGTTAGGGTTTGGGTTAATGTTTGGGGTTAGGGTTAGGGTTTGGGTTTGGGTTAAGGTTAGGTTTAGGTTTAGGGTTAGGGTTTTTGTTTGGGTTAGTGTTAGAGTTAGGGTTAGGGTTAGGGTTAGGGCTAGAGTTAGGAATAGGGTTAGAGTTAGGATTAGGGTTAGGGTTTGGTTTAGGGTTTGGGTTAGGGTTAGGGTTAGTATGGTTAGGGTTAGGGTTACGGTTAGGGTTTGGTTTCGGGATTGGGTTAGGGTTAGTTTTAGGTTTTGGGTTAGGGTTAGGGTTTGGGTTAGGGTTAGGGTTAGGGTTAATTTTAGGGTTTGGCTTAGAGTTAGGTTTAGGGTTAGGATTAATTTTAGGGTTTGGGTTAGGGTTAGGATTAGGATTAGGGTTAGATTTAGGTTTAGTGTTAGGGTTTGGGTTAGGGTTAGGGTTAGGGTTACGGTTTGAGTTAGGGTTAGGGTTAAGGTTATGGTTAGGGTTAGGGTTAGCGTTAGGGTTAGGGTTAGGGTTAGGGTTAGTATTAGGGTTAGGGTTAGGGTTAGGGTTAGGGTTAGGGTTAGGTTTATGTTTAGGGTTAGGGTTTGGGTTTGGGTTAATTTTAGGGTTAGTGTTAGGGTTAGGGTTAGGGTTTGGGTTTGGGTAAGGGTTAGGTTTGGGTTTACGTTTAGGGTATGGGTTTGGGTTAGGGTTAGGGATAGGGTTTGGGTTCAGTTAATGTTAGTGTTAGGGTTAGGGTTAGGGTTAGGTTTAGGGTGAGGGTTATGATTAGGGTTAGGTTTAGTGTTTGGGGTAGGGTTAGGGTTAGGTTTAGGGTTAGGGTTAGGATTATGGTTAGGGTTAGGGTTAGGATTAGAGTTAGGATTATAGTTTTGGTTTGGGTTAAGGTTAGGGTTAGGGTTAGGGTTAGTGGTTGGGTTTGGTTTATGGTTAGGGTTAGCGTTAGTATTAGGGTTAGGGTTAGGGTTAGGATTAGAGTTAGGATTAGTTTTGGTTTGTGTTAGGTTTAGGGTTAGGGTTTGGGATAGGATTAGAGTTAGGGTTAGGGTTTGGGTTTGCGTTAGGGTTAAGGTTAGGGTTTGGGTTAGTGTTAGGGTTAGGGTTTGGGTTAGGGTTAGGATTAGGGTTACGTTTAGGTTTTTGGTTAGGTTTAGGGTTAGGGTTAGGGTTTATGTTCGGGTTAGAGTTATGGTTATGGTTAGGGTTTGAGTTAGGGTTATGTTAGGTTTAGGGTTAGGGTTTGGGTTAGGATTAGGGTTAGGGTAAGGGTTTGAGTTTGAGTTAGGTTTAGGGTTAGCATTAGGGTTAAGGTTAGGGTTAGGGTTATGGTTTGGGTTAGGGTTAGGGTTAGGGTTAGGTTTAGGGTTAGGGTTAGGGTTTGGGTTTCAGTTAGGATTAGGGTTACGTTTAGGTTTTGAGTTAGGTTCAGTGTTACGGTTAGGTTTTGCTTTCGAGTTAGGGTTATGGTTAGGGTTAGAGTTTAGGATTAGTGTTAGGTTTCGGGTTTGGGTTAAGATAGGGATAGGGTTAGGCTTAGGGTTACGGTTTGGTTTAGGGTTAGGGTTAAGTTTATGTGTAGGTTTTGGTTTAGGTTTAGTGTTAGGATTAGGGTTTGGGTTCGGGTTAGGTTTAGGGTTAGCGTGAGGGTTAGGGTTAGGTTTGGGGTTAGGGTTAGGGTTTAGGGTTAGGGTTAGGGTTATTGTTTGGGTTAAGGTTAGGGTTAGGATTAGGGTTAGGAATATGTTTAGTGTTAGGGTTAGGGTTAGGGTTTGGTTTAGTGTTTGGGTTAGGGTTAGGTTTAGGTTTTGTGATACGGTTAGTGTTAGGGTTAGGGTTTGGGTTAGGGTTAGGGTTATGGTTAAGGTTAGGGTTTGGGTTAGGTTTAGTGTTACTTTTTCGGTTAGGGTTAGGGTTAGGATTACTGTTAGGGTTACGTTTAGGGTTAGGGTTTGGGTTAAGGTTAGGGTTAGGGTTAGGGTTAGGGTTGGGTTTGGGTTAGTGTTAGGTTTAGGATTTAATTTGAATTAATGTTAGGGTTAGGGTTAATGTTAAGGTTAGGGTTTGGGTTAGGGTTAGGGTTAGGGTTAGGTTTAGGGTTAGGAATATGTTTAGTGTTAGGGTTAGGGTTAGGGTTTTGTTTAGTGTTTGGGTTAGGGTTAGGTTTAGGTTTTGTGGTAGGGTTAGTGTTAGGGTTAGGGTTTGGGTTAGGGTTAGGGTTATGGTTAAGTTTAGGGTTTGGGTTAGGTTTAGGGTTACTTTTTGGGTTAGGGTTAGGGTTAGGATTACTGTTAGGGTTAGGTTTAGGGTTAGGGTTTGGGTTAAGGTTAGGGTTAGGGTTAGGGTTTGAGTTAGGGTTAGTTTTAGGGTTAGGGTTAGGGTTTGGGTTAGGCTTAGGGTTAGGGTAAGGTGTTGCATTTGGGTTGCGGTGAGTGTTAGGGTTAGGATTAGGTTTAGGGTTAGGGTTAGAATTAGGGTTAGGTTTAGTGTTTGGGTTAGGGTTAGGGTTACGGTTAGTGTAAGGGTTAGGGTTAGGATTAGGGTTACGGTTAGGGTTAGGATTAGAGTTAGTATTAGAGTTTTGGTTTGGGTTAGGGTTAGGGTTAGGGATTGGGTTAGTGTTAGGGTTAGGGTTAGTGTTATTGTTAGGATTTGGGTTAGGGTTAGGGTGAGTATTAGGGTTACGATTAGGGTTAAGTTTAGGGTTTGTGTTTGGTGTAGGTTTACCGTTAGGTTTAGGGTTAGGGTTAGGGTTTAGGTTTAGTGTTAGGTTTAGGGTTTGGGTTAAGGTTAGTGTTAGGTTTAGGGTTTCAATTAGGTTTAGGTTTAGGTTTAGGGTTAGGTTTTGGGGTAGGGTTAGGGTTAGGGTTAGGGTTAGGATTAGGGTTAGGGTTAGGGATATGATTAGTGTTAGGGTTAGGGTTTTGGTTTGCGTTAGGGTTAGGGTTAGGGTTAGGGTTAGCGTTAGGTTTAGGGTTTATGATAGGGATAGGGTTCGGGTTTGGTTTTCGGTTAATGTTTGTGGTTAGGGCTTAGGGGTTAGGTTTAGGGTTAGGGTTAGGTTTAGGGTTAGGGATAGGTTTAGGGTTAGGGTTTGGGTTAGGTTTAGGGTTACGGTGTGCGTTTGGGTTAGGGATAGGGTTAGGGTTTGGATTTGGGTTCGGGTTAGGTTTAGGTTTAGGGTTAGGGTTTGCGTTTGGGTTAGGTTTAGGGTTAGGGATAGGGTTAGGTTTTGGGTTAGGGTTAGGGTTAGTTATTGGGTTAAGGTTATTGTTAGGGTTTGGGTTATGGTTTGGGTTAGGGTTCGGTTTAGGTTTTGGGTTAGGGTTAGTGTTAGGTTTAGGGTTTGGGTTAGGGTTATGATTAGGATTAGGGTTAGGGATAGGTTTAGGGTTAGGGTTTGGGTTAGGGTTAGGGTTAGGGTTAGTGTTTGAGTTAGGGTTAGGGTTAGGTTTAGGGTTAAGTTTAGGAATAGAGTTAGGGTTAGGGTTACAGTTTACCTTATGGTTAGCGTTAGGGTTAGGGTTTGGGTTAGGGTTAGGGTTAGGGTTTGCGTTTGGGTTAGGGTTACGGTTAGGGTTTGGGTTAATGTTTGGCGTTAGGGTTAGGGTTTGGGTTTGGGTTAAGGATAGGTTTAGGTTTAGGGTTAGGGTTTTTGTTTGGGTTAGTGTTAGAGTTAGGGTTAGGGTTAGGGTTAGGGTTAGGGCTAGAGTTAGGAATAGGGTTAGGGTGAGGAGGAGGGTTAGGGTTTGGTTTAGGGTTTGGGTTAGGGTTAGGGTTACGTTTTGGGTTAGGATTAGGGTTAGGGTTAGGGTTTGGGTTAGGTTTAGGGGTTAGTGTTAGGATTAGGGTTTGGGTTAGGGTTAGGGTTAGTTTTTGGGTTAGGGTTAGTGTTAGGATTAGGGTCAGGTTTAGGGTTAGGGTTAGGGTTAGGGGTAGGGTTTGAGTTAGGGTTAGGGTTAGGTTTAGGGTTAGGGTGTGTTAGGGTTAGGGTTATGTTTAGGGGTTGGGTTTGCGTTAGGGTTAGGGTTAGGTTTAGGGTTAGGGTTAGGGTTTGGGTTTCGGTTAGGATTAGGGTTACATTTAGGTTTTGAGTTAGGTTTAGTGTTAGGGTTAGGTTTTGCGTTCGAGTTAGGGTTATGGTTAGGGTTAGGGTTTAGGATTAGTGTTAGGTTTAGGGTTTGGTTTAAGATAGGGATAGGGTTAGGCTTAGGGTTACGGTTTGGTTTAGGGTTAGGGTTAAGTTTATGTGTAGGTTTTGGTTTAGGTTTAGTGTTAGGATTAGGGTTTGGGTTCGGGTTAGGTTTAGGGTTAGCGTGAGGGTTAGGGTTAGGTTTGGGGTTAGGGTTAGGGTTTAGGGTTAGGGTTAGGGTTATTGTTTGGGTTAAGGTTAGGGTTAGGATTAGGGTTAGGAATATGTTTAGTGTTAGGGTTAGGGTTAGGGTTTGGTTCAGTGTTTGGGTTAAGGTTAGGTTTAGGTTTTGTGTTAGGGTTAGGGTTAGGGTTAGAGTTAGGGTTTGGGTTAGGGTTAGGGTTATGGTTAAGGTTAGGGTTTGGGTTAGGTTTAGGGTTAGTTTTTGGGTTATGTTTAGGGTTAGGATTACTGTTAGGGTTAGGTTTAGGGTTAGGGTTTGGGTTAAGGTTAGGGTTAGGGTTAGGGTTAGGGTTTGAGGTAGGGTTAGTTTTAGGGTTAGGGTTAGGGTTTGGGTTAGGGTTAGGGTTAAGGTTAGGCGTAGGGTTTGGGTTGCGGTTAGGGTTAGGGTTAGGATTAGGTTTAGGGTTAGGATTAGGATTAGGGTTAGGTTTAGTGTTTGGGTTAGGGTTAGGGTTAGGGTTAGTGTAAGGGTTAGGGTTAGGATTAGGGTTAGGGTTAGGTTTAGGATTAGAGTTAGGATTAGAGTTTTGCTTTGGGTTAGGTTTAGGGTTAGGGTTTGGGTTAGTGTTAGGGTTAGGGTTAGTGTTATTGTTAGAATTTGGGTTAGGGTTAGGGTTAATATTAGGGTTACGATTAGGGTTAAGTTTAGGATTTGTGTTTGGTGTAGGTTTAGGGTTAGGGTTAGGGTTTGGGTTAAGGTTAGTGTTAGGGTTAGGATTTGAATTAGGTTTAGGGTTAGGTTTAGGGTTAGGTTTTGGGGTAGGTTTAGGTTTAGGGTTAGGGTTAGGATTAGGGTTAGGGTTAGGGATATGATTAGAGTTAAGGTTAGGGTTTTGGTTTGGGTTAGATTTAGGGTTAGCGTTAGGGTTAGCGTTAGGTTTAGGGTTTATGATAGGTATAGGGTTCGAGTTTGGTTCTGGGTTAATTTTTGTGCTTAGGGCTTAGGGGTTAGTTTTAGGGTTAGGGTTAGGTTTAGGGTTAGGGATAGGTTTAGGGTTAGGGTTTGGTTTAGGGTTAGGGTAAGAGTGTGCGTTTGGGTTAGGGATAGGCTTAGGGTTTGGATTTGGGTTCGGGTTAGGTTTAGGTTTAGGGTTAGGGTTTTGGTTTGGGTTAGGTTTAGGGTTAGGGTTAGGGTTAGGGTTAGGGTTAGGGTTAGGGTTAGGGTTAGGGTTAGGGTGTGCGTTTGGGTTAGGGTTAGGTTTAGGGTTAGTGTTTTAGTTAGGGTTAGGGTTAGGGATAGGGTTAGGTTTTGGGTTAGGGTTAGGGTTAGTTATAGGGTTAAGGTTATTTTTAGGGTTTGTGTTATGGTTTGGGTTAGGGTTCGGTTTAGGTTTTGGGTTATGGTTAGAGTTAGTGTTAGGGTTTGTGTTAGGGTTAGGATTAGGATTAGGGTTAGGCATAGGTTGAGGGTTAGGGTTTGGGTTAGGGTTAGGGTTAGGGTTAGTGTTTTAGTTAGGGTTAGGGTTAGGGTTAGGGTTAGGGTTAGGGTTTGGGTTAAGGTTAGGGTTAGGTTAGGGTTAGGAAAAGGTTTAGGGTTATGGTTACGGTTTACGTTAGGGTTAGCATTAGGGTTAGGGTTTCGGTTAGGGTTAGTGTTAGGGTTAGGGTTTGCGTTTGGGTTTGTGTTAGGGTTAGGGTTTGGGTTAATGTTTGGGGTTAGGGTTAGGGTTTGGGTTCGGGTTAAGGTTAGGTTTAGGTTTAGGGTTAGGGTTTTTGTTTGGGTTAGTGTTAGAGTTAGGGTTAGGGTTAGGTTTAGGGCTAGAGTTAGGAATAGGGTTAGAGTTAGGATTAGGGTTAGGGTTTGGTTTAGGGTTTGGGTTAGGGTTAGGGTTAGTATGGTTAGGGTTAGGGTTACGGTTAGGGTTTGGTTTCGGGATTGGGTTAGGGTTAGTTTTAGGTTTTGGGTTAGGGTTAGGGTTTGGGTTAGGGTTAGGGTTAGGGTTAATTTTAGGGTTTGGCTTAGAGTTAGGTTTAGGGTTAGGTTTAATTTTAGGGTTTGGGTTAGGGTTAGGATTAGGATTAGGGTTAGAGTTAGGTTTAGTGTTAGGGTTTGGGTTAGGGTTAGGGTTAGGGTTACGGTTTGAGTTAGGGTTAGGGTTAAGGTTATGGTTAGGGTTAGGGTTAGCGTTAGGGTTAGGGTTAGGGTTAGGGGTAGTATTAGGGTTAGGGTTAGGGTTAGGGTTAGGGTTAGGGTTAGGGTTAGGTTTATGTTTAGGGTTAGGTTTGGGTTTGGGTTAATTTTAGGGTTAGTGTTAGGGTTAGGGTTAGGGTTTGGGTTTGGGTAAGGGTTAGGTTTGGGTTTACGTTTAGGGTATGGGTTTGGGTTAGGGTTAAGGATAGGGTTTGGGTTCAGTTAATGTTAGTGTTAGGGTTAGGGTTAGGGTTAGGTTTAGGGTGAGGGTTATGATTAGGGTTAGGTTTAGTGGTTGGGGTAGGGTTACGGTTAGGTTTAGGGTTAGGGTTAGGATTATGGTTAGGGTTAGGGTTAGGATTAGAGTTAGGATTATAGTTTTGGTTTGGGTTAAGGTTAGGGTTAGGGTTAGGGTTAGTCGTTGGGTTTGGTTTATGGTTAGGGTTAGGGTTAGAATTAGGGTTAGGGTTAGGGTTAGGATTAGAGTTAGGATTAGTTTTGGTTTGTGTTAGGTTTAGGGTTAGGGTTTGGGATAGGATTAGAGTTAGGGTTAGGGTTTTGGTTTGGGTTAGGGTTAAGGTTAGGGTTTGGGTTAGTGTTAGGGTTAGGGTTTGGGTTAGGGTTAGGATTAGGGTTACGTTTAGGTTTTGGGTTAGGTTTAGGGTTAGGGTTAGGGTTTATGTTCGGGTTAGAGTTATGGTTATGGTTAGGGTTTGAGTTAGGGTTATGTTAGATTTAGGGTTAGGGTTTGGGTTAGGATTAGGGTTAGGGTAAGGGTTTGAGTTTGAGTTAGGTTTAGGGTTAGCATTAGGGTTAAGGTTAGGGTTACGTTTAGGTTTTGGGTTAGGGTTAGGGTTAGGGTTAGGTTTAGGGTTAGGGTTAGGTTTTGGGTTTCGGTTAGGATTATGGTTACAGTTAGATTTTGAATTAAGTTCAGGGTGACGGTTAGGTTTTGAGTTCGAGTTAGGGTTATGGTTAGGGTTAAAGTTTAGGATTAGTGTTAGGTTTAGGGTTTGGGTTAAGATAGGGATAGGGTTAGGCTTAGGGTTACGGTTTGGTTTAGGGTTAGGGTTAAGTTTATGTGTAGGTTTTGGTTTAGGTTTAGTGTTAGGATTAGGGTTTGGGTTCGGGTTAGGTTTAGGGTTAGCGTGAGGGATAGGGTTAGGTTTGGGGTTAGGGTTAGGGTTTAGGGTTAGGGTTAGGGTTATTGTTTGGGTTAACGTTAGGGTTAGGATTAGGGTTAGGAATATGTTTAGTGTTAGGGTTAGGGTTAGGGTTTGGTTTAGTGTTTGCGTTAAGGTTAGGTTTAGGTTTTGTGTTAGGGTTAGGGTTAGGGTTAGAATTAGGGTTTGGGTTAGGGTTAGGGTTATGGTTAAGGTTAGGGTTTGGGTTAGGTTTAGGGTTAGTTTTTGGGTTAGGGTTAGGGTTAGGATTACTGTTAGGGTTAGGTTTAGGGTTAGGGTTTGGGTTAAGGTTAGGTTTAGGGTTAGGGTTAGGGTTTGAGTTCGGGTTAGTTTTAGGGTTAGGGTTAGGGTTTGGGTTAGGGTTAGGGTTAAGGTTAGGCGTAGGGTTTGGGTTGCGGTTAGGGTTAGGGTTAGGATTAGGTTTAGGGTTAGGGTTAGGATTAGGGTTAGGTTTAGTGTTTGGGATAGGGTTAGGGTTAGGGTTAGGGTTAGTGTAAGGGTTAGGGTTAGGATTAGGGTTAGGTTTAGGTTTAGGATTAGAGTTAGGATTAGAGTTTTGCTTTG
>CM069541.1:6525000-6575000 GCA_035773235.1 Eospalax fontanierii
TTAGGGTTAGGGTTAGGGTTTAGGGTTAGTGTTAGGGTTAGGTTTAGGGTTAGGGTTTGGGTTAGGGTTAGGTTTAGTGTTAGGGTTTGAGTCAGGGTTACGGTTTAGGGTTAGGGTTAGGGTTATTGTTTGTGTTAAGTTTAGGGTTAGTGTTAGGGTTGGGTTAGGATTAGGGATAGGGTTAGGCTTAGGGTTAGGTTTAGGGTTAGGGTTAGGGTTAGGGTTAGAGTTAGGGTTTGGTTTAGGGTTAGGGTTATGTTTAGGTTAAGTTTTGGTTTAGGTTTAGTGTTAGTGTTAGGGTTTGGGTTCGGTTTAGGGTTAGGGTTAGGGTTAGGGTTATTGTTTGGGTTAAGGCTAGGGTTAGGGTTCGGGTTAGGAATATGGTTAGGGTAAGGTTACGGTTAGGGTTTGGTTTCCGGATTGTGTTAGGGTTAGGTTTAGGTTTTGGGTTAGGGTTAGGGTTTCGGTTAGGGTTAGGGTTAGTTTTTGGGTTAGGGTGAGGGTTAGGAATAGGGTTAGGGTTAGGTTTAGTGTTAGGTTTTGGGTTAGGGTTAGGGTTAGGGTTAGGGTTTGAGTTAGGGTTAGGGTTAGGGTTGTGGTTTGGGACAGGTTTAGGGTTAGGGTTAGGGTTAGGATTTGGGTTTCGGTTAGGGTTAGGGTTAGGGTTAGGGTTTAGGGTTAGTGTTAGGTTTAGGGTTTGGGTTAAGATTAGGGATAGGGTTAGGGTTAGGGTTGGGGTTTGGTTTAGTGTTAGGGTTAAGTTTATGTGTAGGGTTTGGTTTAGGTTTAGTGTTAGGGTTAGGGTTAGTGTTATTGTTAGGATTTCGGTTAGGGTTAGGGTTAGTATTAGGGTTACGATTAGGGTTAAGTTTAGGGTTTGTGTTTGGTGTAGGTTTAGGTTTAGGGTTAGGGTTAGGGTTACGGTTTAGGTTTAGTGTTATCTTTAGGGTTTGGGTTAGGGTTTGGGTTGGGGTTAGAGTTATGGTTATGGTTAGGGTTTGAGTTAGGGTTATGTTAGATTTAGGGTTCGGGTTTGGGTTAGGGTTAGGTTTAGGGTTTGAGTTTGAGTTAGGTTTAGGGTTAGCATTAGGGTTAAGGTTAGGGTTAGCGTTATGGTTTCGGTTAGGGTTATGGTTAGGGTTAGGGTTAGGGTTAGGGTTAGGGTTAGCGTTAGGATTAGGGTTTATGATAGGGATAGGGTTCGGGTTTGGTTCTGGGTTAATGTTTGTGGTTAGGGGTTAGGGGTTAGGTTTAGGGTTAGGGTTAGGTTAAGGTTAGGGATATGTTTAGGGTTAGGGTTTGGGTTAGGGTTAGGGTTACGGTGTGCGTTTTGGTTAGGGATAGCGTTAGGGTTTCGATTTGGGTTCGGGTTAGGTTTAGGTTTAGAATTAGGGTTTGGGTTTGGGTTAGGTTTAGGGTTAGGGATCGGTTTAGGTTTTGGGTTAGGGTTAGAGTTAGGGTTAGGGTTTGGGTTAGGGTTAGGATTAGGATTAGGGTTAGGGATAGGTTTAGGGTTAGGGTTTGGGTTAGGGTTAGGGTTAGGGTTAGTGTTTTAGTTAGGGTTAGGATTAGGGTTAGGGTTAGGGTTTGGGTTAAGGTTAGGGTTAACTTAGGGTTAGGAATAGGGTTAGGGTTATGGTTACGGTTTACGTTAGGGTTAGCGTTAGGGTTATGGTTTGGGTTATGGTTAGGGTTAGGGATAGGTTTGCGTTTGGGTTAGGGTTAGGGTTAGGTTTTGGGTTAATGTTTGGGGTTAGGGTTAGGGTTTGGGTTTGGGGTAAGGTTAGGTTTAGGTTTAGCGTTAGGGTTTTTGTTTGGGTTAGTGTTAGAGTTAGGGTTAGGGTTAGGGTTAGGGTTATTGTTGGGGTTAAGCTCAGGCTTAGGCTTAGGGTTAGGCCTATGGTTAAGTTTAGGGTTACGGTTAGGGTTTGGTTTCGGGCTTGGGATAGGGTAAGGGTTTGGGTTAGGGTTAGGGTTAATTTTAGGGTTTGGGTTAGGGTTAGGTTTAGGGTTAGGTTTAATTTTAGGGTTTGGGTTAGGGTTAGGGTTAGGATTAGGGTTAGAGTTAGGTTTAGTGTTAGGGTTTGGGTTAGGGTAGGGTTAGGGTTAGGGTTTGAGTTAGGGTTAGGGTTAAGGTTATGGTTTGGGTTAGGGTTAGCGTTAGGGTTAGGGTTAGGGTTAGGGTTAGTATTAGGGTTAGGTTTAGTGTTAAGTTTAGGGTTTGGAATTCGGTTAGGTTTATGGTTAGGGTTAGGGTTAGGTTTAAGGTTAGGGTTAGGGTTAGGGTTTGGGTTACGGTTAGGGTTAGGGTAGGGTTAGGAATAGGGTTAGGGTTAGGGTTAGGGTTTGGCTTATGGTTAGCGTTAGGGTTAGGGTTTGGGTTAATGTTTGGGGTTAGGGTTAGGGTTTGTGTTTGGTTTAGGGTTAGGTTTATGTTTAGGGTTAGGGTTTGGGTTTGGGTTAGTTTTAGGGTTAGTGTTAGGGTTAGGGTTAGGGTTTGGGTTTGGGTAATGGTTAGGTTTGGGTTTAGGTTTAGGGTATGGGTTTGGGTTAGGGTTAGGGATAGGGTTTGGGTTCAGTTAATGTTAGGGTTAGGGTTAGGGTTAGGGTTAGGTTTAGGGTGAGGGTTAGGATTAGGGTTAGGTTTAGTGTTTGGGGTAGTGTTAGGGTTAGGTTTAGGGTTAGATTTAGGGTTAGGATTAGGGTTAGGGTTAAGGTTAGGATTAGGGTTAGGGTTAGGGTTAGGATTAGGGTTAGGGTTAGGGTTAGGATTAGGGTTAGGGTTAGGATTAGGGTTAGGGTTAGGGTTAGGATTAGGGTTAGGGTTAGGGTTAGGATTAGAGTTAGGATTATAGTTTTGGTTTGGGTTAAAGTTAGGGTTAGGATTAGGGTTAGTCGTTGGGTTTGGTTTAGGGTTAGGGTTAGGGTTAGAATTAGGGTTAGGGTTAGGTTTAGGATTTGAGTTAGGATTAGAGTTTTGGTTTGTGTTAGGTTTAGGGTTAGGGTTTGGGATAGGATTAGAGTTAGGGTTAGGGTTTTGGTTTGGGTTAGGGTTAGGGTTAGGGTTTGGGTTACTGTTAGGGTTAGGGTTTGGGTTAGGGTTAGGATTAGGGTTACGTTTAGGTTTTGGGTTAGGTTTAGGGTTAGGGTTAGGGTTTCTGTTCGGGTTAGAGTTATGGTTTTGGTTAGGGTTTGAGTTAGGGTTATGTTAGGTTTAGGGTTAGGGTTTGGGTTAGGGTTAGGGTTAGGGTAAGGGTTTGAGTTTGAGTTAGGTTTAGGGTTAGCATTAGGGTTAAGGTTAGGCTTAGGGTTATGGTTTGGGTTAGGGTCAGGGTTAGGGTTAGGGTTAGGGATTGGGTTAGGTTTAGGGTTAGGTTTAGGTTTTAATTTGGTTTAGTGTTAGGGTTAGGGTTAGTGTTAAATTTAGGGTTTGGGTTAGGGTTAGGGTTAGGGATAGGGTTACGAATACGGTTAAGTTTAGGGTTTGGGTTTGGGTTAGGTTTAGCGTTAGGGTTAGGGTTAGGGTTAGGTTTAGGTTAGGGTTAGGGTTAGGGTTTGGGTAAATGTTTGTGGTTAGGGCTTAGGGGTTAAGGTTAGGGTTAGGAATAGGTTTAGGTTTAGGGTTAGGGTTAGGGTTAGATTTAGCGTTAGGGTTAGGATTTGGCTTAGGGTTAGGGTTACAGGGTGGGTTTGGGTTAGGGATAGGGTTAGTGTTTGGGTTTGGATTGCGGATAGGTTTAGGTTTAGGGTTAGGGTTTGGGTTTGGGTTAAGTTTAGGTTTAGGGATAGGGTTAGGGTTTGGGTTAGGGTTAGGGTTAGTTATAGGCTTAAGGTTATTGTTAGGGTTTGGGTTATGGTTTGGGTTAGGATTCGGTTTAGTTTTTGGGTTAGGGTTAGAGTTAGGGTTAGGGTTTGGGTTAGGGTTAGGGTTAGGGTTAGGGTTAGGGTTAGGGTTAGGGTTTAGGGTTAGTGTTAGGGTTAGGTTTAGGGTTAGGGTTTGGGTTAGGGTTAGGTTTAGTGTTAGGGTTTGAGTTAGGGTTACAGTTTAGGGTTAGGATTAGGGTTATTGTTTGTGTTAAGTTTAGGGTTAGGGTTAGGGTTGTGTTAGGATTAGGGATAGGGTTAGGGTTAGGGTTAGGGTTAGGGTTAGGGTTAGGGTTAGGGTTACGGTTTAGGGTTAGGGTTAGGGTTATTGCTTGTGTTAAGTTTAGGGTTAGTGTTAGGGTTGGGTTAGGATTAGGGATAGGGTTAGGGTTAGGGTTAGGGTTAGGGTTAGGGTTAGGGTTACGGTTTAGGTTTAGGTTTAGGGTTATGTTTAGGTTTAGGTTTTGTTTTAGGTTTAGTTTTAGTGTTAGGGTTTGCGATCGGCTTAGGGTTAGGGTTAGGGTTTGAGTTAGGGTTAGGGTTAAGGTTATGGTTTGGGTTAGGGTTAGCGTTAGGGTTAGGGTGAGGGTTAGGGTTAGTATTAGAGTTACGTTTAGTGTTAAGTTTATGGTTTGGAATTCGGTTAGGTTTATGGTTAGGGTTAGGGTTAGGTTTAGGGTTAGGGTTAGGGTTAGGGTTTGGGTTACGGTTAGGGTTAGGTTAGGGTTAGGAATAGGGTTAGGGTTAGGGTTTGGCTTGTGGTTAGCGTTAGGGTTAGGGTTTGGGTTAATGTTTGGGGTTAGGGTTAGGGTTTGTGTTTGGGTTATGGTTAGGTTTTTGTTTAGGATTAGGGTTTGGGTTTGGGTTAGTTTTAGGGTTAGTGTTAGGGTTAGGGTTAGGGTTTGGGTTTGGGTAAGAGTTAGGGTTAGGGTTAGGGTTAGGTTTAGGGTTAGGGTTTGTGTTAGGGTTAGGGTTATGTTTAGGGGTTGGGTTTGGGTTAAAGTTAGGGTTAGGTTTAGGGTTAGGGTTAGGGTTTGGGTTTCGGTTAGGATTAGGGTTACGTTTAGGTTTTGAGTTAGGTTTAGTGTTAGAGTTAGGTTTTGCGTTCGAGTTAGGGTTATGGTTAGGGTTAGAGTTTAGGATTAGTGTTAGGTTTAGGGTTTGGGTTAAGATAGGGATAGGGTTAGGGTTAGGGTTACGGGTTGGTTTAGGGTTAGGGTTAAGTTTATGTGTAGGTTTTGGTTTAGGTTTAGTGTTAGGATTATTGTTTGGGATCGGGTTAGGTTTAGGGTTAGTGTGAGGGTTAGGGTTAGGTTTGGGCTTAGGGTTAGGGTTTAGGGTTAGGGTTAGGGTTATTGTTTGGGTTAAGGTTAGGGTTAGGATTAGGGTTAGGAATATGTTTAGTGTTAGGTTTAGGGTTAGGGTTTGGTTTAGTGTTTGGGTTAAGGTTAGGTTTAGGTTTTGTGTTAGGGTTAGGGTTAGGGTTAGAGTTAGGGTTTGGGTTAGGGTTAGGGTTATGGTTAAGGTTAGGGTTTGGGTTAGGTTTAGGGTTAGTTTTTGGGTTAGGGTTAGGGTTAGGATTACTGTTAGGGTTAGGTTTAGGGTTAGGGTTTGGGTTAAGGTTAGGGTTAGGGTTAGGGTTAAAGTTTGAGTTAGGGTTAGTTTTAGGGTTAGGGTTAGGGTTTGGGTTAGGGTTAGGGTTAAGGTTAGGCGTAGGGTTTGGGTTGCGGTTAGGGTTAGGGTTAGTGTTAGGATTAGGTTTAGGGTTAGGGTTAGGATTAGGGTTAGGTTTAGTGTTTGGGTTAGGGTTAGGGTTAGGGTTAGTGTAAGGGTTAGGGTTAGGATTAGGGTTAGGGTTAGGTTTAGGATTAGAGTTAGGATTAGAGTTTTGCTTTGGGTTAGGTTTAGGGTTAGGGTTTGGGTTAGTGTTAGGGTTAGGGTTAGTGTTATTAGGATTTGGGTTAGGGTTAGGATTAATATTAGGGTTACGATTAGGGTTAAGTTTAGGATTTGTGTTTGGTGTAGGTTTAGGGTTAGGGTTAGTGTTAAGGTTAGGGTTTAGGTTTAGTGTTAGGTTTAGGGTTTTGGTTAAGGTTAGTGTTAGGGTTAGGGTTTCAATTAGGTTTAGGGTTAGGTTTAGGGTTAGGTTTTGGGGTAGGGTTAGGTTTAGTGTTAGGGTTAGGATTAGGGTTAGGGTTAGGGATATGATTAGAGTTAGGTTTAGGGTTTTGTTTTGGGTTAGATTTAGGGTTAGGGTTAGGGTTAGCGTTAGGTTTAGGGTTTATGATAGGTATAGGGTTCGAGTTTGGTTCTGGGTTAATTTTTGTGGTTAGGGCTTAGGGGTTAGGTTTAGGGTTAGGGTTAGTTTTAGGGTTAGGGATAGGTTTAGGGTTAGGGTTTGGGTTAGGGTTAGGGTAAGGGTGTGCGTTTGGGTTAGGGATAGGGTTAGGGTTTGGATTTGGGTTCGGGTTAGGTTTAGGTTTAGGGTTAGGGTTTTGGTTTGGGTTAGGTTTAGGGTTAGGGATAGGGTTAGGTATTGGGTTAGGGTTAGGGTTAGTTATAGGGTTAATGTTATTTTTAGGGTTTGGGTTATGGTTTGGTTTAGGGTTCGGTTTAGGTTTTGGGTTATGGTTAGAGTTAGTGTTAGGGTTTGGGTTAGGGTTAGGATTAGGGTTAGGCATAGGTTTAGGGTTTTGGTTTGCGTTAGGGTTAGGGTTAGGGTTAGTGTTTTAGTTAGGGTTAGGGTTAGGTTTAGGGTTAGGGTTTGGGTTAAGGTTAGGGTTAAGTTAGGGTTAGGAATAGGGTTAGGGTTAGGGATACGGTTTACGTTAGGGTTAGCATTAGGGTTAGGGTTTGGGTTAGGGTTAGGGTTAGGGTTAGGGTTTGCGTTTGGGTTTGTGTTAGGTTGAGGGTTTGGGTTAATGTTTGGGGTTAGGGTTAGGGTTTGGGTTTGGGTTAAGGTTAGGTTTAGGTTTAGGGTTAGGGTTTTTGTTTGGGTTAGTGTTAGAGTTAGGGTTAGGGTTAGGGTTAGGGCTAGAGTTAGAATAGGGTTAGAGTTAGGATTAGGGTTAGGGTTTGGTTTAGGGTTTGGGTTAGGCTTAGGGTTAGGATGGTTAGGGTTCGGGTTATGGTTAGGGTTTGGTTTCGGGATTGGGTTAGGGTTAGTTTTAGGTTTTGGGTTAGGGTTAGGGTTTGGGTTAGGGTTAGGGTTAGGGTTAATTTTAGGGTTTGGCTTAGGGTTAGGTTTAGGGTTAGGTTTAATTTTAGGGTTTGGGTTAGGGTTAGCATTAGGATTAGGGTTAGAGTTAGGTTTAGTGTTAGGGTTTGGGTTAGGGTTAGGGTTAGGGTTTGAGTTAGGGTTAGGGTTAAGGTTATGGTTTGGGTTAGGGTTAGCGTTAGGGTTAGGGTTAGGGTTAGGGTTAGTATTAGGGTGAGGGTTAGGGTTAGGGTTAGGGTTAGGGTTAGGTTTAGGGTTAGGTTTATGTTTAGGGTTAGGTTTTGGGTTTGGGTTAGTTTTAGGGTTAGTGTTAGGGTTAGGGTTAGGGTTTGGGTATGGGTAAGGGTTAGGTTTGGGTATACGTTTAGGGTATGGGTTTGGGTTAGGTTTAGGGATAGGGTTTGGGTTCAGTTAATGTTACGGTTAGGGTAAGGGTTAGGGTTAGGTTTAGGGTGAGGGTTAGGATTAGGGTTAGGTTTAGTGTTTGGGGTAGGGTTAGGGTTGGGGTTAGGGTTAGGGTTAGGAATAGGGTTAGGGTTAGGGTTAGGGTTAGCGTTAGGGTTAGGGTTTTACTTAGGGTTCGGGTTACAGGGTGGGTTTGGGTTAGGGATAGGGTTAGTGTTTGGGTTTGGGTTATGGATATGTTTAGGTTTAGGGTTAGGGTTTGGGTTTGGGTTAAGTTTAGGTTTAGAGATAGGGTTAGGGTTTGGGTTAGGGTTAGGGTTAGTTATAGGCTTAAGGTTATTGTTAGGGTTTGGGTTATGGTTTAGGTTAGGATTCGGTTTAGTTTTTTTGTTAGGGTTAGAGTTAGGGTTAGGGTTTGGGTTAGGGTTAGGGTTAGTGTTAGGGTTAGGGTTTAGGGATAGTGTTAGGGTTAGGTTTAGGGTTAGGGTTTGGGTTAGGGTTATGGATAGGGTTAGGGTTAGGGTTAGGGTTAGGGTTAGGATTTGGTTTAGGGTTAGGGTTATGTTTAGGTTTAGGTTTTGTTTTAGGTTTAGTGTTAGTGTTAGGGTTTGGGATCGGTTTAGGGTTAGGGTTAGGGTTAGGGTTATTGTTTGGGTTAAGGCTAGGGTTAGGGTTCAGGTTAGGAATATGGTTAGGTTTAGGTTACGGTTAGGGTTTGGTTTCGGGATTGTGTTATGGTTAGGTTTAGGTTTTGGGTTAGGGTTAGGGTTTCGGTTAGGGTTAGGGTTAGTTTTTGGGTTAGGGTGAGGGTTAGGAATAGGTTTAGGGTTAGGTTTAGTGTTAGGTTTTGGGTTAGGGTTAGGGTTAGGGTTAGGGTTTGAGTTAGGGTTAGGGTTAGGGTTGTGGTTTGGGACAGGTTTAGGGTTAGGGTTAGGGTTAGGATTTGGGTTTCGGTTAGGGTTAGGGTTAGGGTTAGGGTTTAGGGTTAGTGTTAGGTTTAGGGTTTGGGTTAATATTAGGGATAGGGTTAGGGTTAGGGTTAGGGTTTGGTTTAGGGTTAGGGTTAAGTTTATGTGTAGGGTTTGGTTTAGGTTTAGTGTTAGGGTTAGGGTTTGGGTTCTGGTTAGGTTTAGGTTTAACGTGAGGGTTAGGGTTAGGGTTGGGATTAGTGTTAGGGGTCAGGGTTAGGGTTAGGGTTATTGTTTGGGTTAGGGTTAGGTTTAGGGTTAGGGTTATTGTTTGGGATAGGGTTAGGATTAGGGTTAGGAATATGTTTAGTGTTAGGGTTAGGGTTAGGGTTTGGTTTAGTGTTTGGGTTAGGGTTAGGTTTAGGTTTTGTGTTAGGGTTAGGGTTAGGGTTAGGGTTTGGGTTAGGGTTAGGGTTAGGGTTAAGGTTAGTGTTTGGGTTAGGTTTACGGTTACTTTTTGGGTTAGGGTTAGGGTTAGGGTTTGAGTTAGGGTTAGTTTTAGGGTTAGGGTTAGAGTTCGGTTTAGGGTTAGGGTTAGGGTTAGGCGTTGGGTTTGGGTTGCGGGTAGGGTTAGGGTTAGGATTAGGTTTAGGGTTAGTGTTAGGATTAGGTTTAGGTTTAGTGTTTGGGTTAGGGTTAGGGTTAGGGTTAGTGTAAGGGTTAGGGTTAGGATTAGGGTTAGGCTTAGGGTTAGGATTAGATTTAGTTTTAGAGTTTTGGTTTGGGTTAGGGTTAGGGTTAGGGGTTGGGTTAGTGTTAGGGTTAGGGTTAGTGTTATGGTTAGGATTTCGGTTAGGGTTAGGGTTAGTATTAGGGTTACGATTAGGGTTAAGTTTAGGGTTTGTGTTTGGTGTAGGTTTAGGTTTAGGGTTAGGGTTAGGGTTACGGTTTAGGTTTAGTGTTAGGTTGAGGGTTTGGGTTAGGGTTTGGGTTCGGGTTAGAGCTATGGTTATGGTTAGGGTTTGAGTTAGGGTTATGTTAGATTTAGGGTTCGGGTTTGGGTTAGGGTTAGGGTTAGGTTTTGTGTTTGAGTTAGGTTTAGGGTTAGCATTAGGGTTAAGGTTAGGGTTAGGGTTATGGTTTGGGTTAGGGTTATGGTTAGGTTTAGGGTTAGGGTTTGGGTTAGGGTTAGGGTAGGGTTAGGTTTAGGTTTTGATTTGGTTTAGTGTTAGGGTTAATGTTAGTATTAAGTTTAGAGTTTGCGTTAGGGTTAGGGTTAGGGTTAGCGTTAGGTTTAGGGTTTATGATAGGGATAGGGTTCGGGTTTGGTTCTGGGTTAATGTTTGTGGTTAGGGCTTAGGGGTTAGGTTTAGGGTTAGGGTTAGGTTTAGCGTTAGGGATAGGTTTAGGGTTAGGGTTTGGGTTAGGGTTAGGGTTATGGTGTGAGTTTGGGTTAGGGATAGCGTTAGGGTTTGGATTGGGTTCGGGTTAGGTTTAGGTTTAGAATTAGGGTTTGGGTTTGGATTAGGTTTAGGGTTAGGGATAGGGTTAGGTTTTGGGTTAGGGTTAGGGTTAGTTATAGGGTTAAGGTTATTGTTAGGGTTTGGGTTATGGTTTGGGTTAGGGTTCGGTTTAGGTTTTGTTTTAGGGTTAGAGTTAGGGTTAGGGTTTGGGTTAGGGTTAGGATTAGGATTAGGGTTAGGGATAGGTTTAGGGTTAGGCTTTGGGTTAGGGTTAGGGTTAGGGTTAGTGTTTTAGTCAGGGTTAGGGTTAGGGTTAGGGTTAGGGTTTGAGTTAGGGTTAGGGTTAAGGTTATGGTTTGGGTTAGGGTTAGCGTTAGGGTTAGGGTTAGGGTTAGGGTTAGTATTAGGGTTACGTTTAGTGTTAAGTTTAGGGTTTGAAATTCGGTTAGGTTTATCGTTAGGTTTAGGGTTAGGTTTAGGGTTAGGGTTAGGGTTAGGGTTAGGGTTAGGGTTAGGGTTAGGGTTACGGTTAGGGTTAGGTTAGGGTTAGGAATACGGTTAGGGTTAGGGTTAGGGTTTGGCTTATGGTTAGCGTTAGGGTTAGGGTTTGGGTTAATGTTTGGGGTTAGGGTTAGGGTTTGTGTTTGGGTTAGGGTTAGATTTATGTTTAGGGTTAGGGTTTGGGTTTGGGTTAGTTTTAGGGTTAGTGTTAGGGTTAGGGTTAGGGTTTGGGTTTGGGTAAGGGTTAGGTTTGGGTTTAGGTTTAGGGTATGGGTTTGGGTTAGGGTTAGGGATAGGGTTTGGGTTCAGTTAATGTTAGGGTTAGGGTTAGGGTTAGGTTTAGGGTGAGGGTTAGGATTAGGGTTAGGTTTAGTGTTTGGTGTAGGGTTAGGGTTAGGGTTAGGGTTTCGGTTAGGGTTAGGATTAGGGTTAGGGTTAGGGTTAGGGTTAGGATTAGAGTTGGGATTATAGTTTTGGTTTGGGTTAAGGTTAGGGTTAGGATTAGGGTTAGTCGTTGGGTTTGGTTTATGGTTAGGGTTAGGGTTAGAATTAGGGTTAGGGTTACGCTTAGGATTTGAGTTAGGATTAGAGTTTTGGTTTGTGTTAGGTTTAGGGTTAGGGTTTGGGATAGGATTAGAGTTAGGGTTAGGGTTTTGGTTTGGGTTAGGGTTAGGGTTAGGGTTAGGGTTAGGATTAGAGTTAGGATTATAGTTTTGGTTTGGGTTACGGTTAGGGTTAGGGTTAGGGTTTGCGTTTGGGTTAGGGTTACGGTTAGGGTTTGGGTTAATGTTTGGGGTTAGGGTTAGGGTTAGGGTTAGGGTTAGGGTTAGGGTTAGGGTTATTTTTTGGGTTAAGGTTAGGGTTAGGGTTAGGAATATGGTTAGGGTTAGGATTACGGTTAGGGTTTGGTTTCGGGATTGGGTTAGGGTTAGTTTTAGGTTTTGGGTTAGGGTTAGGGTTTGGGTTAGGGTTAGGTTTAGGGTTAATTTTAGGGTTTGGGTTAGAGTTAGGTTTAGGGTTAGGTTTAATTTTAGGGTTTGGGTTAATGTTAGGGTTAGGATTAGGGTTAGAGTTAGGTTTAGTGTTAGGGTTTGGGTTAGGGTTAGGGTTAGGGTTAGGGTTAGGGTTTGAGTTAGGGTTAGGATTAAGGTTATGGTTTGGGTTAGGGTTAGCGTTAGGGTTAGAGTTAGGGTTAGGGTTAGTATTAGGGTTACGTTTAGTGTTAAGTTTAGGGTTTGGAATTCGGTTAGGTTTATGGTTAGGGTTAGGGTTAGGGTTAGGGTTTGGGTTACGGTTAGGGTTAGGTTAGGCTTAGGAATAGGGTTAGGGTTAGGGTTAGGGTTTGGCTTATGGTTAGCATTAGGGTTAGGGTTTGGGTTAATGTTTGGGGTTAGGGTTAGGGTTTGTGTTTGGGTTAGGGTTAGGTTTATGTTCAGGGTTAGGGTTTGGGTTTGGGTTAGTTTTAGGGTTAGTATTAGGGTTAGGGTTAGGGTTTGGTTTTGGGTAAGGGTTAGGTTTGGGTTTAGGTTTAGGGTATGGGTTTGGGTTAGGGTTAGGGATAGGGTTTGGGTTCAGTTAATGTTAGGGTTAGGGTTAGGGTTAGTGTTAGGTTTAGGGTGAGGGTTAGGATTAGGGTTAGGTTTAGTGTTTGGGGTAGGGTTAGGGTTAGGGTTAGGGTTAGGGTTAGGATTAGGGTTAGGTTTAGGGTTAGGATTAGAGTTAGGATTATAGTTTTGTTTTGGGTTAAGGTTAGGGTTAGGATTAGGGTTAGTCGTTGGGTTTGGTTTAGGGTTAGGGTTAGGGTTAGAATTAGGGTTAGGATTTGAGTTAGGATTAGAGTTTTGGTTTGTGTTAGGTTTAGGGTTAGGGTTTGGGATAGGATTAGAGTTAGGGTTAGGGTTTTGGTATGGGTTAGGGTAAGGGTTAGGGTTTGGGTTAGTGTTAGGGTTAGTGTTTGGGTTAGGGTTAGGATTAGGGTTACGTTTAGGTTTTGGATTAGGTTTAGGGTTAGGGTTAGGGTTTATGTTCGGGTTAGAGTTATGGTTATGGTTAGGGTTTGAGTTAGGGTTATGTTAGGTTTAGGGTTAGGGTTTGGGTAAGGGTTTGAGTTTGAGTTAGGTTTAGGGTTAGCATTAGGGTTAAGGTTAGACTTAGGGGTATGGGTTGGGTTAGGGTTAGGGTTAGGGGTAGGGTTCGGGATTGGGTTAGGGTTAGGGTGGGGTGTAGGTTTTAATTTGGTTTAGTGTTAGGGTTAGGGTTAGTGTTAAATTTAGGGTTTGGGTTAGGGTTAGGGTTTAGGGATAGGGTTACGAATAGGGTTAAATTTAGGGTTTATGTTTGGGTTAGGTTTAGCGTTAGGGTTAGGGTTAGGGTTAGGTTTAGGTTAGGGTTAGGGTTAGGGTTTGGGTTAATGTTTGTGGTTAGGGCTTAGGGGTTAAGGTTAGGGTTAGGAATAGTTTTAGGGTTAGGGTTAGGGTTAGGGTTAGCGTTAGGTTTAGGATTTGGCTTAGGGTTAGGGTTACAGGGTGGGTTTGGGTTAGGGATAGGGTTAGTGTTTGGGTTTGGATTAGGGATAGGTTTAGGTTTAGGGTTAGGGTTTGGGTTTGGGTTAAGTTTAGGTTTAGGGATAGGGTTAGGGTTTGGGTTAGGGTTAGGGTTAGTTATAGGCTTAAGGTTATTGTTAGGGTTTGGGTTATGGTTTCGGTTAGGATTCGGTTTAGTTTTTGGGTTAGGGTTAGAGTTAGGGTTAGGGTTTGGGTTAGGGTTAGGGTTAGGGTTACGGTTAGGGTTTAGGGTTAGTGTTAGGGTTAGGTTTAGGGTTAGGGTTTGGGTTAGGGTTAGGTTTAGTGTTAGGGTTTGAGTTAGGGTTACGATTTCGGGTTAGGGTTAGGGTTAGGGTTATTGTTTGTGTTAAGTTTAGGTTTAGGGTTAGGGTTGTGTTAGGATTAGGGATAGGGTTAGGGTTAGGATTATGGTTATGGTTAGGGTTAGGGTTAGGGTTAGGCTTTGGGTTAGGGTTTGGTTTAGGGTTAGGGTTATGTTTAGGTTTAGGTTTTGTTTTAGGTTTAGTGTTAGTGTTAGGGTTTGGGTTCGGTTTAGGGTTAGGGTTAGGGTTATTGTTTGTGTTAAGGTTAGGGTTAGGGTTTGGGTTAGGAATATGGTTAGGGTTAGGTTACGGTTAGGGTTTGATTTCGGGATTGTGTTAGGGTTAGGTTTAGGTTTTGGGTTAGGGTTAGGGTTTCAGTTAGGGTTAGGGTTAGTTTTTGGGTTTGGGTTAGGGTTAGGAATAGGGTTAGGGTAAGGTTTAGTGTTAGGTTTTGGGTTAGGGTTAGGATTAGAATTAGGGTTTGAGTTAGGGTTAGGGTTAGGGTTGTGGTTTGGGACAGGTTTAGGGTTAGGGTTAGGGTTAGGGTTAGGATTTGGGTTAGGGTTAGGTTTAGGGTTTAGGGTTTAGGGTTAGTGTTAGGTTTAGGGTTTGGGTTAAGATTAGGGATAGGGTTAGGGTTAGGGTTAGGGTTTGGTTTAGGGTTAGGGTTAAGTTTATGTGTAGGTTTTGGTTTAGGTTTAGTGTTAGGGTTAGGGTTTGGGTTCTGGTTAGGTTTAGGTTTAACGTGAGGGTTAGGGTTAGGGTTGGAGTTAGGGTTAGGGTTTAGGGTTAGGGTTAGGGTTATTGTTTGGGTTAAGGTGAGCGTTAGGATTAGGGTTAGGAATATGTTTAGTGTTAGGGTTAGTGTTAGGGTTTGGTTTAGTGTTTGGGTTAGGGTTAGGTTTAGGTTTTGTGTTAGGGTTAGGGTTAGGGTTAGGGTTTGTGTTAGGGTTAGGTTTAGGGTTAAGGTTAGTGTTTGGGTTAGGTTTATGGTTACTTTTTGGGTTAGGGTTAGGGTTAGGGTTTGAGTTAGGGTTAGTTTTAGGGTTAGGGTTAGATTTTGGTTTAGGATTAGGGTTATGGCTAGGCGTTGGGTTTGGGTTGCGGTTAGGGTTAGGTTTAGGATTAGGTTTAGGGTTAGGGTTAGGATTAGGGTTAGGTTTAGTGTTTGGGTTAGAGTTAGGGTTAGGGTTAGGGTTAGTGTAAGCGTTAGGGTTAGGATTAGGGTTAGGGTTAGGGTTAGGATTAGAGTTAGGTTTAGAGTTTTGGTGTGGGTTACGGTTAGGGTTAGGGTTTGAGTTAGTGTTAGGGTTAGGGTTAGTGTTATTGTTAGGATTTGTGTTAGGTTTAGGGTTAGTATTAGGGTTACGATTAGGGTTAAGTTTAGGGTTTGTGTTTGGTGTAGGTTTAGGTTTAGGGTTAGGGTTAGGGTTAGGGTTTAGGTTTAGTGTTAGGTTTAGGGTTTGGGTTAAGGTTAGTGTTAGGGTTAGGGTTTGAATTAGGTTTAGGGTTAGGTTTAGGGTTAGGTTTTGGGGTAGGGTTAGGTTTAGGGTTAGGGTTAGGATTAGGGTTAGGGTTAGGGATATGATTAGAGTTAGGGTTTGGGTTTTGGTTTGGGTTAGGTTTAAGGTTAGGGTTTGGATTAGTGTTACGGTTATGGTTAGTATTAGGGTTAGGGTTTGGTTTAGGGTTAGGATTAGGGTTACTTTTAGGTTTTGGGTTAGGTTTAGGGATAGGTTTAGGGTTAGGGTTTGGGTTAGGGTTAGGGTTAGGATAAGGGTTAGTTTGAGTGTTAGGTTTAGGGTAAGCATTAGGGTTAAGGTTAGGGTTAGGGTTAGGGTTTGGGTTAGGGTTAGTGTTAGGTTTAGGTTTTGATTTGAGTTAGTGTTAGGGTTAGGGTTAGTGTTATGTTTAGGGTTTGGTTTAGGGTTAGGGTTAGGGTTACCATTAGGGTTAAGTTTAGGGTTTGGATTTCGGTTAGGTTTAGGGTTAGGGTTAGGGTTAGAGTTAGGGTTAGGGTTTGCGTTAAGGTTAGGGTTAGGGTTAGGAATAGGGTTAGGGTTAGGGTTAGGTTTAGGGTTAGGGTTTGGTTTTGGGTTAGGGTTAGGGTTAGGGTTTGGCTTAGGGTTAGGGTTACGGTGTGGGTTTGGTTTAGGGATAGGGTTAGGGTTTGGGTTTGGGTTAGGTTTAGGTTTAGTTTTAGGGTTAGGGTTTGGGTTTGGGTTAGGTTTAGGTTTAGGGTTAGGGTTAGGATTTGGGTTAGGGTTAGGGTTAGGAATATGGTTAAGGTTATTGTTAGGGTTTCGATTAGTGTTTGGGTTAGGGTTAGCTTTAGGTTTAGGGTTAGGGTTTGGGTTTGGGTTAGGTTTAGGGTTAGGGTTAGGGTTAGGTTTAAGGTTAGGGTTAGCGTTAGGGTTTGGGTTAAGGTTAGGGTTAGGGTTACGGTTAGGAATAGGGTTAGGGTTATGGTTAGGGTTAGGGTTCGGGTTAGGGTTAGGGTTAGCGTTAGGGTTAGGGTTTGGGATAGGAATAGGTTTAGGGTTAGGATTTGGTTTTGGGTTAGGGTTAGGGTTTGGATTAATGTTTGTGGTTAGGGCTTAGGGGTTAGGTTTAGGGTTAGGGTTAGGGTTAGGGTTTGGCTTAGGTTTAGGGTTACGGTGTGGGTTTGGGTTAGGGATAGGGTTAGGGTTTGGGTTTGGGTTAGGTTTAGTGTTAGGGTTAGGGTTAGGGTTTGGGTTAGGGTTAGGGTTAGGAATAGGGATAACGTTATTTTTAGGGTTTGGTTTAGGGTTTGGGTTAGGGTTCGGTTTACGTTTTGCGTTAGGGTTAGAGTTAGGGTTAGGGTTTGGGTTAGGGTTAGGGTTAGGGTTAGGGTTAGGAATAGGGTTAGGGTTAGGGTTAGGGTTAGGGTTTGGGTTAGGGTTTGTGTTGGGGTTTCGGTTTAGGATTTGAATGGGTTTAGGGTTAGGATTTGGTTTTGGGTTAGGGTTAGGGTTAGGGTTTGGATTAATGTTTTTGGTTAGGGCTTAGGGGTTAGGTTTAGGGTTAGGGTTAGGGTTAGGGTTTGGCTTAGGGTTAGGGTTACGGTGTGGGTTTGGGTTAGGGATAGTGTTAGGGTTTGGGTTTGGGTTAGGTTTAGTGTTAGGGTTAGGGTTAGGGTTTGGGTTAGGGTTAGGGTTAGGAATAGGGTTATCGTTATTTTTAGGGTTTGGTTTAGTGTTTGGGTTAGGGTTCGGTTTACGTTTTGGGTTAGGGTTAGAGTTAGTGTTAGGGTTTGGGTTAGGGTTAGGGTTAGGGTTAGGGTTAGGGTTTAGGGTTAGTGTTAGGTTTAGGGTTTGGGTTATTGTTAGGATTAGGATTAGGGTTAGGGTTAGGTTTAGGGTTAGGGTTTGTGTTAGGGTTAGTGTTATGGTTAGGGTTTGAGTTAGGGTTAGGTTTTGGATTAGGGTTAGGGTTAGGCTTAGGGTTAGGGTTTAGGGTTAGGGTTAGGGTTATTGTTTGTATTAAGTTTATGGTTATGGTTACGGTTGGGTTAGGATTAGGGATAGGGTTAGTGTTAGGATTAGCGTTTGTTTTAGGCTTAGGTTTAGGTTTAGGTTTAGGTTTTGGTTTATGTTTAGTGTTAGCGTTAGGGTTAGGGTTAGAGATAGGGTTAGGGTTAGGGTTAGGGTTTGAGTTAGGGTTAGGTTTAGGGTTACGGTTTGATGTAGGTATAGGATTAGGGTTAGGGTTAGGATTAGGGTTAGGTTTAGGGATAGGTTTAGAGTTAGGATTAGGGTTTTGTTTTTTGTTAGGTTTAGGGTTAGGGTTTGGGTTAGTGTTAGGGTTAGGGTTAGTGTTCGGGTTAGGGTTTGGTTTAGGGTTAGGGTTAGGGTTAGGGTTAGGGTTTGAGTTAGGGTTAGGATTAGGGTTAGGGTTTGATGTAGGTTTAGGATTAGGGTTAGGGTTAGGATTAGGGTTAGGTTTAGGGATAGGTTTAGAGATAGGATTAGGGTTTTGGTTTGGGTTAGGTTTAGGGTTAGGGTTTGGGTTAGTGTTAGGGTTAGGGTTAGTGTTAGGGTTAGGGATTGGTTTAGGGTTAGGATTAGGTTTACGTTTAAGTTTTGGTTTAGGTTTAGGGTTAGACTTAGTGTTTGGGTTCGGGTTAGAGTTATGGTTATGGTTAGCGTTTGAGTTAGGGTTATGTTAGATTTAGGGTTAGGGTTTGGGTTAGGGTTAGGGTTAGGGTTTGAGTTTGAGTTAGGTTTATGGTTACCATTAGGGTTAAGGTTAGGGTTAGGGTTATGGTTTGGGTTAGGGTTATGGTTAGGGTTAGGGTTAGGGTTTGGGTTAGGGTTAGGGTTAGGGTTAGGTTTAGGTTCTGATTTGGTTTAGAGATAGGGTTAGGGCTAGTATTAACTTTAGGGGTTGCGATAGGGTTAGGGTTAGGGATAGGGGTACGACTAGTGTTAAGTTTAGGGTTTGGGTTTGGGTTAGGTTTAGGGTTAGGTTTAGGTTAGGGTTAGGGTTAGGGTTTGGGTTTGGGTTAATGTTTGTGGTTAGGGCTTAGGGGTGAGGATTAGGGTTAGGAATAGGGTTAGGGTTTGGCTTAGGGTTAGGGTTACGGGGTGGGTTTGGTTTAGGGATAGGGTTAGTGTTTGGGTTTGGGTTAGGGTTAGGTTTAGGTTTAGGGTTAGGGTTTTGGTTTGGGTTAGGTTTAGGTTTAGGGATAGGGTTAGGGTTTGAGTTAGGGTTAGGGTTAGTTATAGGCTTAAGGTTATTGTTAGGGTTTGGGTTAGTGTTTGGGTTAGGGTTCGGTTTAGGTTTTAGGTTAGGGTTAGAATTAGGGTTAGGTTTTGTGTTAGGGTTAGGGTTAGGGTTAGAGCTAGGGTTTAGGGTTAGTGTTAGGTTTAAGGTTTGGGTTAGGCTTAGGATTAGGATTAGGGTTAGGGTTAGGTTTAGGGTTAGGGTTTGTGTTAGGGTTAGGATTAGGGTTAGGGTTTGAGTTAGGGTTAGGGTTTGGTTTCGGGTTAGTTTTAGGATTAGGGATAGGGTTTAGGTTTAGGGTTAGGGTTATTGTTTGTGTTAAGTTTAGAGTTAGGGTTAGGTTTGGGTTAAAATTACGGATAGGGTTTGGTTTATGGTTAGGGTTAGGTTTAGTTTTAGGTTTTGGTTTGGGTTTAGGGTTAGGGTTTGGGTTCGGGTTCGGGTTATGGTTAGGGTTAGGGTTATTGTTTGGGTTAAGTCTAGGTTTAGGGTTAGGGTTAGGAATATGGTTAGGGTTAGGGTTATGGTTAGGGTTTGGTTTAGGTTTTGGGTTAGGGTTAAGGTTAGGGTTAGGGTTATTGTTTGGTTTAAGGTTAGGCTTAGGGTTGGGGTTGGGTTAGGATTAGGGATAGGGTTAGGGTTAGGGTTAGGTTTAAGGTTAGGGTTAGCGTTAGGGTTTGGGTTAAGGGTAGGGTTAGGGTTACGGGTAGGAATAGGGTTAGGGTTATGGTTAGGGTTAGGGTTCGGGTTAGGGTTAGGGTTAGCGTTAGGGTTAGGGTTTGGGATAGGAATAGGTTTAGGGTTAGGATTTGGTTTTGGGTTAGGGTTAGGGTTTGGATTAATGTTTGTGGTTAGGGCTTAGGGGTTAGGTTTAGGGTTAGGGTTAGGGTTAGGGTTTGGCTTAGGTTTAGGGTTACGGTGTGGGTTTGGGTTAGGGATAGGGTTAGGGTTTGGGTTTGGGTTAGGTTTAGTGTTAGGGTTAGGGTTAGGGTTTGGGTTAGGGTAAGGGTTAGGAATAGGGATAACGTTATTTTTAGGGTTTGGTTTAGGGTTTGGGTTAGGGTTCGGTTTACGTTTTGCGTTAGGGTTAGAGTTAGGGTTAGGGTTTGGGTTAGGGTTAGGGTTAGGGTTAGGGTTAGGAATAGGGTTAGGGTTAGGGTTAGGGTTAGGGTTCGGGTTAGGGTTAGCGTTAGGGTTACGGTTTAGGATATGAATAGGTTTAGGGTTAGGATTTGGTTTTGGGTTAGGGTTAGGGTTAGGGTTTGGATTAATGTTTTTGGTTAGGGCTTAGGGGTTAGGTTTAGGGTTAGGGTTAGGGTTAGGGTTTGGCTTAGGGTTAGGGTTACGGTGTGGGTTTGGGTTAGGGATAGTGTTAGGGTTTGGGTTTGGGTTAGGTTTAGTGTTAGGGTTAGGGTTAGGGTTTGGGTTAGGGTTAGGGTTAGGAATAGGGTTATCGTTATTTTTAGGGTTTGGTTTAGTGTTTGGGTTAGGGATCGGTTTACGTTTGGGGTTAGGGTTAGAGTTAGTGTTAGGGTTTGGGTTAGGGTTAGGGTTAGGGTTAGGGTTAGGGTTTAGGGTTAGTGTTAGGTTTAGGGTTTGGGTTATTGTTAGGATTAGGATTAGGGTTAGGGTTAGGTTTAGGGTTAGGGTTTGTGTTAGGGTTAGTGTTATGGTTTGGGTTTGAGTTAGGGTTAGGTTTTGGATTAGGGTTAGGGTTAGGCTTAGGGTTAGGGTTTAGGGTTAGGGTTAGGGTTATTGTTTGTATTAAGTTTATGGTTATGGTTACGGTTGTGTTAGGATTAGGGATAGGGTTAGTGTTAGGATTAGCGTTTGTTTTAGGCTTAGGTTTAGGTTTAGGTTTAGGTTTTGGTTTATGTTTAGTGTTAGCGTTAGGGTTAGGGTTAGAGATAGGGTTAGGGTTAGGGTTAGGGTTTGAGTTAGGGTTAGGTTTAGGGTTACGGTTTGATGTAGGTATAGGATTAGGGTTAGGGTTAGGATTAGGGTTAGGTTTAGGGATAGGTTTAGAGTTAGGATTAGGGTTTTGTTTTTTGTTAGGTTTAGGGTTAGGGTTTGGGTTAGTGTTAGGGTTAGGGTTAGTGTTCGGGTTAGGGTTTGGTTTAGGGTTAGGGTTAGGGTTAGGGTTAGGGTTTGAGTTAGGGTTAGGATTAGGGTTAGGGTTTGATGTAGGTTTAGGATTAGGGTTAGGGTTAGGATTAGGGTTAGGTTTAGGGATAGGTTTAGAGTTAGGATTAGGGTTTTGGTTTGGGTTAGGTTTAGGGTTAGGGTTTGGGTTAGTGTTAGGGTTAGGGTTAGTGTTAGGGTTAGGGATTGGTTTAGGGTTAGGATTAGGTTTACGTTTAAGTTTTGGTTTAGGTTTAGGGTTAGACTTAGTGTTTGGGTTCGGGTTAGAGTTATGGTTATGGTTAGGGTTTGAGTTAGGGTTATGTTAGATTTAGGGTTAGGGTTTGGGTTAGGGTTAGGGTTAGGGTTTGAGTTTGAGTTAGGTTTATGGTTACCATTAGGGTTAAGGTTAGGGTTAGGGTTATGGTTTGGGTTACGGTTATGGTTAGGGTTAGGGTTAGGGTTTGGGTTAGGGTTAGGGTTAGGGTTAGGTTTAGGTTCTGATTTGGTTTAGTGTTAGGGTTAGGGTTAGTATTAAGTTTAGGGTTTGCGTTAGGGGTAGGGTTAGGGATAGGGTTACGAATAGGGTTAAGTTTAGGGTTTGGGTTTGGGTTAGGTTTAGGGTTAGGTTTAGGTTAGGGTTAGGGTTAGGGTTTGGGTTTGGGTTAATGTTTGTGGTTAGGGCTTAGGGGTGAGGATTAGGGTTAGGAATAGGGTTAGGGTTTGGCTTAGGGTTAGGGTTACGGGGTGGGTTTGGTTTAGGGATAGGGTTAGTGTTTGGGTTTGGGTTAGGGTAAGGTTTAGGTTTAGGGTTAGGGCTTTGGTTTGGGATAGGTTTAGGTTTAGGGATAGGGTTAGGATTTGAGATAGGGTTAGGGTAAGTTATAGGCTTAAGGTTATTGTTAGGATTTGGGTTAGTGTTTGGGTTAGGGTCCGGTTTAGGTTTTAGGTTAGGGTTAGAATTAGGGTTAGGTTTTGTGTTAGGGTTAGGGTTAGGGTTAGAGCTAGGGTTTAGGGTTAGTGTTAGGTTTAAGGTTTGGGTTAGGCTTAGGACTAGGATTAGGGTTAGGGTTAGGTTTAGGGTTAGGGTTTGTGTTAGGGTTAGGATTAGGGTTAGGGTTTGAGTTAGGGTTAGGGTTTGGTTTCGGGTTAGTTTTAGGATTAGGGATAGGGTTTAGGTTTAGGGTTAGGGTTATTGTTTGTGTTAAGTTTAGAGTTAGGGTTAGGTTTGGGTTAAAATTACGGATAGGGTTTGGTTTATGGTTAGGGTTAGGTTTAGTTTTAGGTTTTGGTTTGGGTTTAGGGTTAGGGTTTGGGTTCGGGTTCGGGTTATGGTTAGGGTTAGGGTTATTGTTTGGGTTAAGTCTAGGTTTAGGGTTAGGGTTAGGAATATGGTTAGGGTTAGGGTTATGGTTAGGGTTTGGTTTAGGTTTTGGGTTAGGGTTAAGGTTAGGGTTAGGGTTATTGTTTGGTTTAAGGTTAGGCTTAGGGTTGGGGTTGGGTTAGGATTAGGGATAGGGTTAGGGTTAGGGTTAGGATTTGGTTTAGGTTTAGGTTTAGGTTTTGGTTTAGGTTTAGTGTTTGGGTTAGGGTTTGGGTTTGGGTTAGGGTTAGGGTTAGGGTTAGGGTTATTGTTTGGTTTAAGGTTAGGGTTAGGGTTAGGGTTAGGAATATGGTTAGGGTTAGGGTTATGGTTAGGGTTTGGTTGAGTGTTTGGGTTAGGGTGAGGTTTAGGTTTTGGGTTAGCGTTAGGGTTAGGGTTAGGGTTTGGGTTAGGGTTAGGGTTAGGGTTAAGGTTAGGGTTAGGGTTAGTTTTTGGGTTAGGGTTAGGGTTAGGATTAGGGTTAGGGTTAGGTTTAAGGTTAGGGTTTGGGTTAGGGTTAGGGTTAGGGTTTGAGTTAGGGTTAGCGATAGGTTTAGGGTTGGGGTTAGGGATAGGGTTAGGGTTAGGGTTAGTGTTAGGGATTGGATTAGGGTTAGGGTTAGGGTTTGGGTTAAGGTTAGGGTTAGGTTTAGGGTTAGAAATAGGGTTAGGGTTAGGGTTAGGGTTAGGGTTAGCGTTAGGGTTAGGGTTTGGGATAGGGATAGGGTTAGAGTTTGGTTTTTGGGTTAGGGTTAGGGTTAGAGTTAGGGTTACGGTTTGAGTTAGTGTTAGGGTTAGGGTTAGAGTTAGGGTTTAGGGTTAGTGTTAGGTTTGGGGTTTGGGTTAGGGTTAGGATTAGGATTAGGGTTAGGGTTAGGTTTAGGGTTAGGGTTTGTGTTAGGGTTAGGGTTAGGGTTTAGGGTTAGGGTTAGGGTTAGGGTTAGGGTTATCGTTATTGTTTGGTTTAAGGTTAGGCTTAGGGTTAGGGTTGGGTTAGGATTAGGGATAGGGTTAGGATTACGGTTAGGGTTTGGTTTAGGTTTAGGGTTAGGTTAAGTTTAGGTTTTGGTTTAGGTTTAGTGTTTGGTTTAGGGTTTGGGTTCGGGTTAGGGTTTGGGTTAGGGTTAGGGTTAGGGTTAGGGTTTGGGTTAGGGTTAGGGTTAGGGTTAGGGTTTGGGTTAGGGTTAGGTTTAGGTTTAGGTTTTGACTTGGTTTAGTGTTAGGGTTAGGGTTAGTGTTAACTTTAGGGTTTGGGTTAGGGTTAGGGTTAGGGATAGGATTATGAATAGGGTTAAGTTTAGCGTTTGGGTTTGGGTTAGGTTTAGGGTTAGGGTTAGGTTTAGGTTAGGGTTAGGATTAGGGTTTGGGTTAAGATTACGGTTAGGGTTAGGGTTAGGAAAAGGGTTAGGGTTAGGGTTAGGGTTAGGGTTAGCATTAGGGTTAGGGTTTGGGATAGGTATAGGGTTAGGGTTTGGTTTTTGGGTTAGGCTTAGGGTTAGAGTTAGGGTTACGGTGTGGGTTTGGGTTAGGGATAGGGTTAGTGTTTGGGTTTGGGTTAGGGTTAGGTTTAGGTTTAGGGTTAGGGTTTGGGTATGGGTTAGGTTTAGAGTTAGGGATAGGTTTAGGGTTTGGGTTAGGGTTAGGGTTAGTTATAGGGTTAAGGTTATTGTTAGGTTTTGGGTTAGGGTTTGGGTTAGGGTTCGGTTTAGGTTTTGGGTTAGGGTTAGAGTTAGGGTTTAGAGTTAGTGTTAGGTTTAGGGTTTGGGTTAGGGTTAGGATTAGGATTAGGGTTAGGGTTAGGTTTAGGGTTAAGGTTAGGGTTATTGTTTGTGTTAAGTTTAGGGTTAGGGTTAGTGTTGGGTTAGGATTTGGGATAGGGTTAGGTTTTGGGTTAGGTTTAGGGTGAGGTTTAGGTTTTGATTTGGTTTAGTGTTAAGGTTAGGGTGAGTGTTAAGTTTAGGGTTTGGGTTAGGGTTACGGTTAGGGATAGGGTTACGAATAGAGTAAAGTTTAGGATTTGCGTTTGGGTTATGTTTAGGTTTAGGGTTAGGGTTAGGGTTAGGTTTAGTTTAGGGTTAGGGTTAGGGTTTGGGTTAAGGTTAGGGTTACGGTTAGTTTTAGGAATAGGGTTAGGGTTAGGGTTAGGGTTAGGGTTAGCGTTGGGTTTAGGGTTTGGGATAGGGATAGGGTTAGGGTTTGGTTTTGGGTTATGGTTAGGGTTAGGGTTTGGGTTAATGTTTGTGGTTAGAGATTAGGGTTTAGGTTTAGGGTTTGGGTTAGGGTTCGGTTTAGGTTTTGGTTTAGGGTTATAGTTAGGGTTAGGGTTTGGGTGAAGGTTAGGGTTAGGGTTAGAGTTAGGGTTTAGGGTTAGTGTTAGGTTTGGGGTTTGGGTTAGGGTTAGGATTAGGATTAGGGTTAGGGTTAAGTTTGGGGTTAGGGTTTGTGTTAGGGTTAGGGTTAGGGTTAGCGTTTGAGTTAGGGTTAGGGTTTGGGTTAGCGTTAGGGTTAGGGTTAGGGTTAGGGTTAGGGTTTAGGGTTAGGGTTAGGGTTATTGTTTGCGTTAAGTTTAGCGTTATGGTTAGCGTTGGGTCAGGATTAGGGATAGCGTTAGGCTTAGGGATAGGTTTTTGTTTAGGGTTATGTTTAGGTTCAGGTTTGGGTTTAGGTTTAGTGTTAGGGTTAGGGTTTGAGTTCGGGTTAGGGTTAGGGTTAGGGTTAGGGTTAGGGTTAGGATTTGTGTTCCGGTTAGGTTTAGGTCTTCATTTGGGTTTGTGTTAGGGTTAGGGTTAGTGATAAAGTTAGGGTTATTGTTAGGTTTAGGATTAGTGTTAGGGTTAGTGTTAGGGTTACGGTTTGGTTTAGGGTTAGGCTTAGGTTTAGGGTTTGGCTTAGGGTTAGGGTTACGGTGTGGGTTTGGTTTAGGGATAGGGTTAGGGTTAGGATTAGAGTTAGGTTTAGTGTTTTGGTTTGGGTTAGGGTTAGGCTTAAGGTTTGGTTTAGTGTTAGGGTTAGGGTTAGTGGTAGATGTAGGGTTTGGGTGAGCGTTAGGGTTAGTATTAGGGTTACGTTTATGGTTAAGTTTAGGGTTTGGTTTCGGTTAGGTTAAGGGTTATGGTTAGGGTTAGGTTTAGTGTTAGGGTTAGGGTTAGGGTTAAGGTTTGGGTTAGGTTAGGGTTAGGAATACGGTTAGGGTTAGGGTTAGGGTTTGGGTTAGGGTTAATGTTTGGGGTTAGGGTTAGCGTTTGGGTTTGTGTTAGGTTTAGGTTTAGGTTTAGGTTTAGGGTTTGGGTTTGGGTTAGGGTTAGGGTTAGGAATAGGGTTAGGGTTAGGGTTAGGGTTTGGGTTAGGGTTAATGTTTGGGGTTAGGGTTAGCGTTTGGGTTTGTGTTAGGGGTAGGTTTAGGTTTAGGGTTAGGGTTTGGGTTTGGGTTAGTGTTAGGGTTAGGGTTAGGGTTAGGGTTAGGGTTAGGGTTAGGTTTAGGGATAGGATTAGAGTTAGGGTTAGGGTTTTGGTTTGGGTTAGGGTTAGGGTTAGAGTTAGGGTTAGGGTTAGCGTTATGGTTAATGTTTGGGTAGGGATAGGTTTAGGGTTAGGGTTTGGTTTTGGGTTAGGGTTAGGGTTAGGGTTTGGCTTAGGGTTAGGGTTACGGTGTGTGTTTGGTTTAGGGATAGGGTTTGGGTTTGGGTTAGTGTTAGGTTTAGGTTTAGGGTTAGGGTTTGGGTTTGGGTTAGGTTTAGGGTTAGGGTTAGGGTTAAGGTTTGGGTTAGGGTTAGGGTTAGGAATAGGGTTAAGGTTATTGTTAGGGTTTGGATTAATGTTTGGGTTAGGGTTAGCTTTAGGTTTAGGGTCAGGGTTTGGGTTTGGTTTAGGTTTAGGTTTAGGGTTAGGGTTAGGGTTAGATTTAAGGTTAGGGTTAGGGTTAGGTTTAGTGTTAGGGTTTGAGTTAGGGTTACGATTTCGGGTTAGGGTTAGGGTTAGGGTTATTGTTTGTGTTAAGTTTAGGTTTAGGGTTAGGGTTGTGTTAGGATTACGGATAGGGTTAGGGTTAGGATTATGGTTATGGTTAGGGTTAGGGTTAGGGTTAGGCTTTGGGTTAGGGTTTGGTTTAGGGTTAGGGTTATGTTTAGGTTTAGGTTTTGTTTTAGGTTTAGTGTTAGTGTTAGGGTTTGGGTTCGGTTTAGGGTTAGGGTTAGGGTTATTGTTTGTGTTAAGGTTAGGGTTAGGGTTTGGGTTAGGAATATGGTTAGGGTTAGGTTACGGTTAGGGTTTGATTTCGGGATTGTGTTAGGGTTAGGTTTAGGTTTTGGGTTAGGGTTAGGGTTTCAGTTAGGGTTAGGGTTAGTTTTTGGGTTTGGGTTAGGGTTAGGAATAGGGTTAGGGTAAGGTTTAGTGTTAGGTTTTGGGTTAGGGTTAGGATTAGAATTAGGGTTTGAGTTAGGGTTAGGGTTAGGGTTGTGGTTTGGGACAGGTTTAGGGTTAGGGTTAGGGTTAGGGTTAGGATTTGGGTTAGGGTTAGGTTTAGGGTTTAGGGTTTAGGGTTAGTGTTAGGTTTAGGGTTTGGGTTAAGATTAGGGATAGGGTTAGGGTTAGGGTTAGGGTTTGGTTTAGGGTTAGGGTTAAGTTTATGTGTAGGTTTTGGTTTAGGTTTAGTGTTAGGGTTAGGGTTTGGGTTCTGGTTAGGTTTAGGTTTAACGTGAGGGTTAGGGTTAGGGTTGGAGTTAGGGTTAGGGTTTAGGGTTAGGGTTAGGGTTATTGTTTGGGTTAAGGTGAGCGTTAGGATTAGGGTTAGGAATATGTTTAGTGTTAGGGTTAGTGTTAGGGTTTGGTTTAGTGTTTGGGTTAGGGTTAGGTTTAGGTTTTGTGTTAGGGTTAGGGTTAGGGTTAGGGTTTGTGTTAGGGTTAGGTTTAGGGTTAAGGTTAGTGTTTGGGTTAGGTTTATGGTTACTTTTTGGGTTAGGGTTAGGGTTAGGGTTTGAGTTAGGGTTAGTTTTAGGGTTAGGGTTAGATTTTGGTTTAGGATTAGGGTTATGGCTAGGCGTTGGTTTTGGGTTGCGGTTAGGGTTAGGTTTAGGATTAGGTTTAGGGTTAGGGTTAGGATTAGGGTTAGGTTTAGTGTTTGGGTTAGGGTTAGGGTTAGGGTTAGGGTTAGTGTAAGGGTTAGGGTTAGGATTAGGGTTAGGGTTAGGGTTAGGATTAGAGTTAGGTTTAGAGTTTTGGTGTGGGTTACGGTTAGGGTTAGGGTTTGGGTTAGTGTTAGGGTTAGGGTTAGTGTTATTGTTAGGATTTGTGTTAGGTTTAGGGTTAGTATTAGGGTTACGATTAGGGTTAAGTTTAGGGTTTGTGTTTGGTGTAGGTTTAGGTTTAGGGTTAGGGTTAGGGTTAGGGTTTAGGTTTAGTGTTAGGTTTAGGGTTTGGGTTAAGGTTAGTGTTAGGGTTAGGGTTTGAATTAGGTTTAGGGTTAGATTTAGGGTTAGGTTTTGGGGTAGGGTTAGGTTTAGGGTTAGGGTTAGGATTAGGGTTAGGGTTAGGGATATGATTAGAGTTAGGGTTTGGGTTTTGGTTTGGGTTAGGTTTAAGGTTAGGGTTTGGATTAGTGTTACGGTTATGGTTAGTATTAGGGTTAGGGTTTGGTTTAGGGTTAGGATTAGGGTTACTTTTAGGTTTTGGGTTAGGTTTAGGGTTAGGTTTAGGGTTAGGGTTTGGGTTAGGGTTAGGGTTAGGATAAGGGTTTGAGTTTGTGTTAGGTTTAGGGTTAGCATTAGGGTTAAGGTTAGGGTTAGGGTTAGGGTTTGGGTTAGGGTTAGTGTTAGGTTTAGGTTTTGATTTGAGTTAGTGTTAGGGTTAGGGTTAGTGTTATGTTTAGGGTTTGGTTTAGGGTTAGGGTTAGGGTTACCATTAGGGTTAAGTTTAGGGTTTGGATTTCGGTTAGGTTTAGGGTTAGGGTTAGGGTTAGAGTTAGGGTTAGGGTTTGCGTTAAGGTTAGGGTTAGGGTTAGGAATAGGGTTAGGGTTAGGGTTAGGTTTAGGGTTAGGGTTTGGTTTTGGGTTAGGGTTAGGGTTAGGGTTTGGCTTAGGGTTAGGGTTACGGTGTGGGTTTGGTTTAGGGATAGGGTTAGGGTTTGGGTTTGGGTTAGGGTTAGGTTTAGTTTTAGGGTTAGGGTTTGGGTTTGGGTTAGGTTTAGGTTTAGGGTTAGGGTTAGGATTTGGGTTAGGGTTAGGGTTAGGAATATGGTTAAGGTTATTGTTAGGGTTTCGATTAGTGTTTGGGTTAGGGTTAGCTTTAGGTTTAGGGTTAGGGTTTGGGTTTGGGTTAGGTTTAGGGTTAGGGTTAGGGTTAGGGTTAGGTTTAAGGTTAGGGTTAGCGTTAGGGTTTGGGTTAAGGTTAGGGTTAGGGTTACGGTTAGGAATAGGGTTAGGGTTATGGTTAGGGTTAGGGTTCGGGTTAGGGTTAGGGTTAGCGTTAGGGTTAGGGTTTGGGATAGGAATAGGTTTAGGGTTAGGATTTGGTTTTGGGTTAGGGTTAGGGTTTGGATTAATGTTTGTGGTTAGGGCTTAGGGGTTAAGTTTAGGGTTAGGGTTAGGGTTAGGGTTTGGCTTAGGGTTAGGGTTACGGTGTGGGTTTGGGTTAGGGATAGGGTTAGGGTTTGGGTTTGGGTTAGGTTTAGTGTTAGGGTTAGGGTTAGGGTTTGGGTTAGGGTTAGGGTTAGGAATAGGGATAACGTTATTTTTAGGGTTTGGTTTAGGGTTTGGGTTAGGGTTCGGTTTACGTTTTGCGTTAGGGTTAGAGTTAGGGTTAGGGTTTGGGTTAGGGTTAGGGTTAGGGTTAGGGTTAGGAATAGGGTTAGGGTTAGGGTTAGGGTTGGGGTTCGGGTTAGGGTTAGCGTTAGGGTTACGGTTTAGGATATGAATAGGTTTAGGGTTAGGATTTGGTTTTGGGTTAGGGTTAGGGTTAGGGTTTGGATTAATGTTTTTGGTTAGGGCTTAGGGGTTAGGTTTAGGGTTAGGGTTAGGGTTAGGGTTTGGCTTAGGGTTAGGGTTACGGTGTGGGTTTGGGTTAGGGATAGTGTTAGGGTTTGGGTTTGGGTTAGGTTTAGTGTTAGGGTTAGGGTTAGGGTTTGGGTTAGGGTTAGGGTTAGGAATAGGGTTATCGTTATTTTTAGGGTTTGGTTTAGTGTTTGGGTTAGGGTTCGGTTTACGTTTTGGGTTAGGGTGAGAGTTAGTGTTAGGGTTTGGGTTAGGGTTATGGTTAGGGTTAGGGTTAGGGTTTAGGGTTAGTGTTAGGTTTAGGGTTTGGGTTATTGTTAGGATTAGGATTAGGGTTAGGGTTAGGTTTAGGGTTAGGGTTTGTGTTAGGGTTAGTGTTATGGTTAGGGTTTGAGTTAGGGTTAGGTTTTGGATTAGGGTTAGGGTTAGGCTTAGGGTTAGGGTTTAGGGTTAGGGTTAGGGTTATTGTTTGTATTAAGTTTATGGTTATGGTTACGGTTGGGTTAGGATTAGGGATAGGGTTAGTGTTAGGATTAGCGTTTGTTTTAGGCTTAGGTTTAGGTTTAGGTTTAGGTTTTGGTTTATGTTTAGTGTTAGCGTTAGGGTTAGGGTTAGAGATAGGGTTAGGGTTAGGGTTAGGGTTTGAGTTAGGGTTAGGTTTAGGGTTACGGTTTGATGTAGGTATAGGATTAGGGTTAGGGTTAGGATTAGGGTTAGGTTTAGGGATAGGTTTAGAGTTAGGATTAGGGTTTTGTTTTTTGTTAGGTTTAGGGTTAGGGTTTGGGTTAGTGTTAGGGTTAGGGTTAGTGTTCGGGTTAGGGTTTGGTTTAGGGTTAGGGTTAGGGTTAGGGTTAGGGTTTGAGTTAGGGTTAGGATTAGGGTTAGGGTTTGATGTAGGTTTAGGATTAGGGTTAGGGTTAGGATTAGGGTTAGGTTTAGGGATAGGTTTAGAGTTAGGATTAGGGTTTTGGTTTGGGTTAGGTTTAGGGTTAGGGTTTGGGTTAGTGTTAGGGTTAGGGTTAGTGTTAGGGTTAGGGATTGGTTTAGGGTTAGGATTAGGTTTACGTTTAAGTTTTGGTTTAGGTTTAGGGTTAGACTTAGTGTTTGGGTTCGGGTTAGAGTTATGGTTACGGTTAGGGTTTGAGTTAGGGTTATGTTAGATTTAGGGTTAGGGTTTGGGTTAGGCTTAGGGGTAGGGATTGAGGTTGAGTTAGGGTTATGGTTCTCATTAGGGTTAAGGTTAGGGTTAGGGTTATGGTTTGGGTTAGGGTTATGGTTAGGGTTAGGGTTAGGGTTTGGGTTAGGGTTAGGGTTAGGGTTAGGTTTAGGTTCTGATTTGGTTTAGTGTTAGGGTTAGGGTTAGTATTAAGTTTAGGGTTTGCGTTAGGGGTAGGGTTAGGGATAGGGTTACGAATAGGGTTAAGTTTAGGGTTTGGGTTTGGGTTAGGTTTAGGGTTAGGTTTAGGTTAGGGTTAGGGTTAGGGTTTGGGTTTGGGTTAATGTTTGTGGTTAGGGCTTAGGGGTGAGGATTAGGGTTAGGAATAGGGTTAGGGTTTGGCTTAGGGTTAGGGTTACGGGGTGGGTTTGGTTTAGGGATAGGGTTAGTGTTTGGGTTTGGGTTAGGGTTAGGTTTAGGTTTAGGGTTAGGGTTTTGGTTTGGGTTAGGTTTAGGTTTAGGGATAGGGTTAGGGTTTGAGTTAGGGTTAGGGTTAGTTATAGGCTTAAGGTTATTGTTAGGATTTGGGTTAGTGTTTGAGTTAGGGTTCGGTTTAGGTTTTAGGTTAGAGTTAGAATTAGGGTTAGGTTTTGTGTTAGGGTTAGGGTTAGGGTTAGAGCTAGGGTTTAGGGTTAGTGTTAGGTTTAAGGTTTGGGTTAGGCTTAGGATTAGGATTAGGGTTAGGGTTAGGTTTAGGGTTAGGGTTTGTGTTAGGGTTAGGATTAGGGTTAGGGTTTGAGTTAGGGTTAGGGTTTGGTTTCGGGTTAGTTTTAGGATTAGGGATAGGGTTTAGGTTTAGGGTTAGGGTTATTGTTTGTGTTAAGTTTAGAGTTAGGGTTAGGTTTGGGTTAAAATTACGGATAGGGTTTGGTTTATGGTTAGGGTTAGGTTTAGTTTTAGGTTTTGGTTTGGGTTTAGGGTTAGGGTTTGGGTTCGGGTTCGGGTTATGGTTAGGGTTAGGGTTATTGTTTGGGTTAAGTCTAGGTTTAGGGTTAGGGTTAGGAATATGGTTAGGGTTAGGGTTATGGTTAGGGTTTGGTTTAGGTTTTGGGTTAGGGTTAAGGTTAGGGTTAGGGTTATTGTTTGGTTTAAGGTTAGGCTTAGGGTTGGGGTTGGGTTAGGATTAGGGATAGGGTTAGGGTTAGGGTTAGGTTTAAGGTTAGGGTTAGCGTTAGGGTTTGGGTTAAGGTTAGGGTTAGGGTTACGGGTAGGAATAGGGTTAGGGTTATGGTTAGGGTTAGGGTTCGGGTTAGGGTTAGGGTTAGCGTTAGGGTTAGGGTTTGGGATAGGAATAGGTTTAGGGTTAGGATTTGGTTTTGGGTTAGGGTTAGGGTTTGGATTAATGTTTGTGGTTAGGGCTTAGGGGTTAGGTTTAGGGTTAGGGTTAGGGTTAGGGTTTGGCTTAGGTTTAGGGTTACGGTGTGGGTTTGGGTTAGGGATAGGGTTAGGGTTTGGGTTTGGGTTAGGTTTAGTGTTAGGGTTAGGGTTAGGGTTTGGGTTAGGGTTAGGGTTAGGAATAGGGATAACGTTATTTTTAGGGTTTGGTTTAGGGTTTGGGTTAGGGTTCGGTTTACGTTTTGCGTTAGGGTTAGAGTTAGGGTTAGGGTTTGGGTTAGGGTTAGGGTTAGGGTTAGGGTTAGGAATAGGGTTAGGGTTAGGGTTAGGGTTAGGGTTCGGGTTAGGGTTAGCGTTAGGGTTACGGTTTAGGATATGAATAGGTTTAGGGTTAGGATTTGGTTTTGGGTTAGGGTTAGGGTTAGGGTTTGGATTAATGTTTTTGGTTAGGGCTTAGGGGTTAGGTTTAGGGTTAGGGTTAGGGTTAGGGTTTGGCTTAGGGTTAGGGTTACGGTGTGGGTTTGGGTTAGGGATAGTGTTAGGGTTTGGGTTTGGGTTAGGTTTAGTGTTAGGGTTAGGGTTAGGGTTTGGGTTAGGGTTAGGGTTAGGAATAGGGTTATCGTTATTTTTAGGGTTTGGTTTAGTGTTTGGGTTAGGGTTCGGTTTACGTTTTGGGTTAGGGTTAGAGTTAGTGTTAGGGTTTGGGTTAGGGTTAGGGTTAGGGTTAGGGTTAGGGTTTAGGGTTAGTGTTAGGTTTAGGGTTTGGGTTATTGTTAGGATTAGGATTAGGGTTAGGGTTAGGTTTAGGGTTAGGGTTTGTGTTAGGGTTAGTGTTATGGTTAGGGTTTGAGTTAGGGTTAGGTTTTGGATTAGGGTTAGGGTTAGGCTTAGGGTTAGGGTTTAGGGTTAGGGTTAGGGTTATTGTTTGTATTAAGTTTATGGTTATGGTTACGGTTGTGTTAGGATTAGGGATAGGGTTAGTGTTAGGATTAGCGTTTGTTTTAGGCTTAGGTTTAGGTTTAGGTTTAGGTTTTGGTTTATGTTTAGTGTTAGCGTTAGGGTTAGGGTTAGAGATAGGGTTAGGGTTAGGGTTAGGGTTTGAGTTAGGGTTAGGTTTAGGGTTACGGTTTGATGTAGGTATAGGATTAGGGTTAGGGTTAGGATTAGGGTTAGGTTTAGGGATAGGTTTAGAGTTAGGATTAGGGTTTTGTTTTTTGTTAGGTTTAGGGTTAGGGTTTGGGTTAGTGTTAGGGTTAGGGTTAGTGTTCGGGTTAGGGTTTGGTTTAGGGTTAGGGTTAGGGTTAGGGTTAGGGTTTGAGTTAGGGTTAGGATTAGGGTTAGGGTTTGATGTAGGTTTAGGATTAGGGTTAGGGTTAGGATTAGGGTTAGGTTTAGGGATAGGTTTAGAGTTAGGATTAGGGTTTTGGTTTGGGTTAGGTTTAGGGTTAGGGTTTGGGTTAGTGTTAGGGTTAGGGTTAGTGTTAGGGTTAGGGATTGGTTTAGGGTTAGGATTAGGTTTACGTTTAAGTTTTGGTTTAGGTTTAGGGTTAGACTTAGTGTTTGGGTTCGGGTTAGAGTTATGGTTATGGTTAGGGTTTGAGTTAGGGTTATGTTAGATTTAGGGTTAGGGTTTGGGTTAGGGTTAGGGTTAGGGTTTGAGTTTGAGTTAGGTTTATGGTTACCATTAGGGTTAAGGTTAGGGTTAGGGTTATGGTTTGGGTTAGGGTTATGGTTAGGGTTAGGGTTAGGGTTTGGGTTAGGGTTAGGGTTAGGGTTAGGTTTAGGTTCTGATTTGGTTTAGTGTTAGGGTTAGGGTTAGTATTAAGTTTAGGGTTTGCGTTAGGGGTAGGGTTAGGGATAGGGTTACGAATAGGGTTAAGTTTAGGGTTTGGGTTTGGGTTAGGTTTAGGGTTAGGTTTAGGTTAGGGTTAGGGTTAGGGTTTGGGTTTGGGTTAATGTTTGTGGTTAGGGCTTAGGGGTGAGGATTAGGGTTAGGAATAGTGTTAGGGTTTGGCTTAGGGTTAGGGTTACGGGGTGGGTTTGGTTTAGGGATAGGGTTAGTGTTTGGGTTTGGGTTAGGGTTAGGTTTAGGTTTAGGGTTAGGGTTTTGGTTTGGGTTAGGTTTAGGTTTAGGGATAGGGTTAGGGTTTGAGTTAGGGTTAGGGTTAGTTATAGGCTTAAGGTTATTGTTAGGGTTTGGGTTAGTGTTTGGGTTAGGGTTCGGTTTAGGTTTTAGGTTAGGGTTAGAATTAGGGTTAGGTTTTGTGTTAGGGTTAGGGTTAGGGTTAGAGCTAGGGTTTAGGGTTAGTGTTAGGTTTAAGGTTTGGGTTAGGCTTAGGATTAGGATTAGGGTTAGGGTTAGGTTTAGGGTTAGGGTTTGTGTTAGGGTTAGGATTAGGGTTAGGGTTTGAGTTAGGGTTAGGGTTTGGTTTCGGGTTAGTTTTAGGATTAGGGATAGGGTTTAGGTTTAGGGTTAGGGTTATTGTTTGTGTTAAGTTTAGAGTTAGGGTTAGGTTTGGGTTAAAATTACGGATAGGGTTTGGTTTATGGTTAGGGTTAGGTTTAGTTTTAGGTTTTGGTTTGGGTTTAGGGTTAGGGTTTGGGTTCGGGTTCGGGTTATGGTTAGGGTTAGGGTTATTGTTTGGGTTAAGTCTAGGTTTAGGGTTAGGGTTAGGAATATGGTTAGGGTTAGGGTTATGGTTAGGGTTTGGTTTAGGTTTTGGGTTAGGGTTAAGGTTAGGGTTAGGGTTATTGTTTGGTTTAAGGTTAGGCTTAGGGTTGGGGTTGGGTTAGGATTAGGGATAGGGTTAGGGTTAGGGTTAGGATTTGGTTTAGGTTTAGGTTTAGGTTTTGGTTTAGGTTTAGTGTTTGGGTTAGGGTTTGGGTTTGGGTTAGGGTTAGGGTTAGGGTTAGGGTTATTGTTTGGTTTAAGGTTAGGGTTAGGGTTAGGGTTAGGAATATGGTTAGGGTTAGGGTTATGGTTAGGGTTTGGTTGAGTGTTTGGGTTAGGGTGAGGTTTAGGTTTTGGGTTAGCGTTAGGGTTAGGGTTAGGGTTTGGGTTAGGGTTAGGGTTAGGGTTAAGGTTAGGGTTAGGGTTAGTTTTTGGGTTAGGGTTAGGGTTAGGATTAGGGTTAGGGTTAGGTTTAAGGTTAGGGTTTGGGTTAGGGTTAGGGTTAGGGTTTGAGTTAGGGTTAGGGATAGGTTTAGGGTTTGGGTTAGGGATAGGGTTAGGGTTAGGGTTAGTGTTAGGGATTGGATTAGGGTTAGGGTTAGGGTTTGGGTTAAGGTTAGGGTTAGGTTTAGGGTTAGAAATAGGGTTAGGGTTAGGGTTAGGGTTAGGGTTAGCGTTAGGGTTAGGGTTTGGGATAGGGATAGGGTTAGAGTTTGGTTTTTGGGTTAGGGTTAGGGTTAGAGTTAGGGTTACGGTTTGAGTTAGTGTTAGGGTTAGGGTTAGAGTTAGGGTTTAGGGTTAGTGTTAGGTTTGGGGTTTGGGTTAGGGTTAGGATTAGGATTAGGGTTAGGGTTAGGTTTAGGGTTAGGGTTTGTGTTAGGGTTAGGGTTAGGGTTTAGGGTTAGGGTTAGGGTTAGGGTTAGGGTTATCGTTATTGTTTGGTTTAAGGTTAGGCTTAGGGTTAGGGTTGGGTTAGGATTAGGGATAGGGTTAGGATTACGGTTAGGGTTTGGTTTAGGTTTAGGGTTAGGTTAAGTTTAGGTTTTGGTTTAGGTTTAGTGTTTGGTTTAGGGTTTGGGTTCGGGTTAGGGTTTGGGTTAGGGTTAGGGTTAGGGTTAGGGTTTGGGTTAGGGTTAGGGTTAGGGTTAGGGTTTGGGTTAGGGTTAGGTTTATGTTTAGGTTTTGACTTGGTTTAGTGTTAGGGTTAGGGTTAGTGTTAACTTTAGGGTTTGGGTTAGGGTTAGGGTTAGGGATAGGATTATGAATAGGGTTAAGTTTAGCGTTTGGGTTTGGGTTAGGTTTAGGGTTAGGGTTAGGTTTAGGTTAGGGTTAGGATTAGGGTTTGGGTTAAGATTACGGTTAGTGTTAGGGTTAGGAAAAGGGTTAGGGTTAGGGTTAGGGTTAGGGTTAGCATTAGGGTTAGGGGTTGGGATAGGTATAGGGTTAAGGTTTGGTTTTTGGGTAAGCCTTAGGGTTAGAGTTAGGGTTCCGGTGTGGGATTGGGTTAGGGATAGGGTTAGTGTTTGGGTATGGGTTAGGGTTAGGTTTAGGTTTAGGGTTAGGGTTTGGGTATGGGTTAGGTTTAGAGTTAGGGATAGGTTTAGGGTTTGGGTTAGGGTTAGGGTTAGTTATAGGGTTAAGGTTATTGTTAGGTTTTGGGTTAGGGTTTGGGTTAGGGTTCGGTTTAGGTTTTGGGTTAGGGTTAGAGTTAGGGTTTAGAGTTAGTGTTAGGTTTAGGGTTTGGGTTAGGGTTAGGATTAGGATTAGGGTTAGGGTTAGGTTTAGGGTTAAGGTTAGGGTTATTGTTTGTGTTAAGTTTAGGGTTAGGGTTAGTGTTGGGTTAGGATTTGGGATAGGGTTAGGTTTTGGGTTAGGTTTAGGGTGAGGTTTAGGTTTTGATTTGGTTTAGTGTTAAGGTTAGGGTGAGTGTTAAGTTTAGGGTTTGGGTTAGGGTTACGGTTAGGGATAGGGTTACGAATAGAGTAAAGTTTAGGATTTGCGTTTGGGTTATGTTTAGGTTTAGGGTTAGGGTTAGGGTTAGGTTTAGTTTAGGGTTAGGGTTAGGGTTTGGGTTAAGGTTAGGGTTACGGTTAGTTTTAGGAATAGGGTTAGGGTTAGGGTTAGGGTTAGGGTTAGCGTTGGGTTTAGGGTTTGGGATAGGGATAGGGTTAGGGTTTGGTTTTGGGTTATGGTTAGGGTTAGGGTTTGGGTTAATGTTTGTGGTTAGAGATTAGGGTTTAGGTTTAGGGTTTGGGTTAGGGTTCGGTTTAGGTTTTGGTTTAGGGTTATAGTTAGGGTTAGGGTTTGGGTGAAGGTTAGGGTGAGGGGTAGAGTTAGGGTTTAGGGTTAGTGTTAGGTTTGGGGTTTGGGTTAGGGTTAGGATTAGGATTAGGGTTAGGGTTAAGTTTGGGGTTAGGGTTTGTGTTAGGGTTAGGGTTAGGGTTAGCGTTTGAGTTAGGGTTAGGGTTTGGGTTAGCGTTAGGGTTAGGGTTAGGGTTAGGGTTAGGGTTTAGGGTTAGGGTTAGGGTTATTGTTTGTGTTAAGTTTAGGGTTATGGTTAGGGTTGGGTCAGGATTAGGGATAGGGTTAGGGTTAGGGATAGGTTTTTGTTTAGGGTTATGTTTAGGTTCAGGTTTGGGTTTAGGTTTAGTGTTAGGGTTAGGGTTTGAGTTCGGGTTAGGGTTAGGGTTAGGGTTAGGGTTAGGGTTAGGATTTGTGTTACGGTTAGGTTTAGGTTTTCATTTGGGTTTGTGTTAGGGTTAGGGTTAGTGATAAAGTTAGGGTTACTGTTAGGTTTAGGATTAGTGTTAGGGTTAGTGTTAGGGTTACGGTTTGGTTTAGGGTTAGGCTTAGGTTTAGGGTTTGGCTTAGGGTTAGGGTTACGGTGTGGGTTTGGTTTAGGGATAGGGTTAGGGTTAGGATTAGAGTTAGGTTTAGTGTTTTGGTTTGGGTTAGGGTTAGGCTTAAGGTTTGGTTTAGTGTTAGGGTTAGGGTTAGTGGTATATGTAGGGTTTGGGTGAGCGTTAGGGTTAGTATTAGGGTTACGTTTATGGTTAAGTTTAGGGTTTGGTTTCGGTTAGGTTAAGGGTTATGGTTAGGGTTAGGTTTAGTGTTAGGGTTAGGGTTAGGGTTAAGGTTTGGGTTAGGTTAGGGTTAGGAATACGGTTAGGGTTAGGGTTAGGGTTTGGGTTAGGGTTAATGTTTGGGGTTAGGGTTAGCGTTTGGGTTTGTGTTAGGTTTAGGTTTAGGTTTAGGTTTAGGGTTTGGGTTTGGGTTAGGGTTAGGGTTAGGAATAGGGATAGGGTTAGGGTTAGGGTTTGGGTTAGGGTTAATGTTTGGGGTTAGGGTTAGCGTTTGGGTTTGTGTTAGGGTTAGGTTTAGGTTTAGGGTTAGGGTTTGGGTTTGGGTTAGTGTTAGGGTTAGGGTTAGGGTTAGGTTTAGGGATAGGATTAGAGTTAGGGTTAGGGTTTTGGTTTGGGTTAGGGTTAGGGTTAGAGTTAGGGTTAGGGTTAGCGTTATGGTTAATGTTTGGGTAGGGATAGGTTTAGGGTTAGGGTTTGGTTTTGGGTTAGGGTTAGGGTTAGGGTTTGGCTTAGGGTTAGGGTTACGGTGTGTGTTTGGTTTAGGGATAGGGTTTGGGTTTGGGTTAGTGTTAGGTTTAGGTTTAGGGTTAGGGTTTGGGTTTGGGTTAGGTTTAGGGTTAGGGTTAGGGTTAAGGTTTGGGTTAGGGTTAGGGTTAGGAATAGGGTTAAGGTTATTGTTAGGGTTTGGATTAATGTTTGGGTTAGGGTTAGCTTTAGGTTTAGGGTCAGGGTTTGGGTTTGGTTTAGGTTTAGGTTTAGGGTTAGGGTTAGGGTTAGGTTTAAGGTTAGGGTTAGGGTTAGGGTTTGGGTTAAGTTTAGGGTTAGGGGTAGGGTTAGGAATAGGTTTAGGGTTAGGGTTAGGGTTAGGGTTAGGGTTAGCGTCATGGTTAGGGTTTGGGATTTGGATAGGTTTAGGGTTAGGATTTGGTTTTGGGTTAGGGTTAGGGTTAGGTTTAGGTTTTGTGTTAGGGTTAGGGTTTGGGTTAGGGTTAGGGATAGGTTTAGGGTTAGGGTTTGAGTTAGGGTTAGGGTTACGGTGTGCGTTTGGGTTAGGGATAGGGTTAGGGTTTGGATTTGGGTTTGGGTTAGGTTTAGGTTTAGGGTTACGATTTGGGTTTGTGTTAGGTTTAGGGTTAGGGATAGGGTTAGGTTTAGGGTTAGGGATAGGGTTAAGGTTTGGGTTAGGGTTAGGGTGAGGTTTAGGTTTTGATTTGGTTTAGTGTTGGGATTAGGGTTAGTGTTAATTTTAGGGTTTAGGTTAGGGTTAGGGTTAGGGATAGGGTTACGAATATGGTTAAGTTTAGGGTTTGCGTTTGGGTTATGGTTAGGATTAGGGTTAGGGTTAGGGTTAGGTTTAGTTTAGGGTTAGGGTTAGGGTTTGGGTTAAGGTTAGGGTTAGGGTTAGGGTTAGGATTGGGTTAGGGTTAGGGTTAGGGTTTGGGATAGGGATAGGGTTAGGGTTTGGTTTTTGGGTTAGGGTTAGGGTTAGGTTTTGGGTTAATGTTTGTGGTTAGGGCTTAGGGGTAAAGTTTAGGGTTAGGGTTAGGGTTAGGGTTTGGCTTAGGATTAGGGTTATGGGGTGGGTTTGGGTTAGGGATAGGGTTAGTGTTTGGGTTTGTGTTAGGGTTAGGTTTAGGTTTAGGTTTAGGGTTTTAGTTTGGGTTACGTTTAGGGTTAGGGATAGGGTTAGGGTTTGGGTTAGGGTTAGGGTTAATTTTAGGTTTAGGGTTAGGGTTTGGGTTTGGATTTGGGTTAGGTTTAGGGTTAGGGATAGGGGTAGGGTTTGGGTTAGGGTTAGGGTTAGTTATAGAGTTAAGGTTATTTTTAGGGTTTGGGTTAGGGTTTGGGTTAGGGTTCGGTTTAGGTTTTGGGTTAGGGTTAGAGTTAGGGTTAGGGTTTGGGTTACGGTTAGGGTTAGAGTTAGAGTTAGGCTTTAGGGTTAGTGTTAGGTTTGGGGTTTGGGTTAGGGTTAGGATTAGGATTAGGGATAGGGTCAAGTTTAGGGTTATGGTTTGTGTTAGGGTTAGGGTTAGGGTTTGAGTTAGGGTTAGGGTTTGGGTTAGGGTTAGGGTTAAGGTTTAGGGTTAGGGTTAGGGTTATTGTTTGTGTTATGTTTAGGGTTATGGTTAGGGTTGGGTTAGGATTAGTGATAGGGTTAGGGTTAGGATTAGGGTTTGGTTTAGGGTAAGGGTTAGATTTAGGTTCAGGTTTTGGTTTTGGTTTAGTGTTAGGGTTAGGGTTTGGGTTCGGGTTCGGGTTAGGGTTAGGGTTAGGATTTGTGTTACGGTTAGGTTTAGGTTTTCTTTTGGGTTAGTGTTAGGGTTAGGGTTAGTGTTAAGGTTAGGGTTACTGTTAGGTTTAGGATTAGTGTTAGGGTTAGTGTTAGGGTTAGGGTTTGGTTTAGGGTTAGGATTTGAGTTAGGGTTAGCGTTAGGGTTAGGATTAAGATTATGGTTAGGGTTAGGGTTTGCGTTAGGGTTAGGGTTAGGGTTAGGATTAGAGTTAGGTTTAGGGTTTTGGTTTGTGTTAGGGCTAGGCTTAAGGTTTGGTTTAGTGTTAGGGTTAGGGATAGTGTTAGATTTAGGGTTTGAGTTAGCATTAGGGTTAGTATTAGGGTTACGTTTATGGTTAAGTTTAGGGTTTGGATTTCGGTTAGGATTAGGGTTAGGGTTAGGGTTAGGTTTAGGTTTTTATTTGGTTTAGTGTTAGGATTAGAGTTAGTGTTAAGTTTAGGGTTTGCGTTAGGGTTAGGGGTAGGGATAGGATTACGAATAGGGTTATGCTTAGGTTTTGGGTTAGGTTTAGGGTTAGGGTTAGTGTTTGGGTTAGGGTTAGAGTTATGGTTTGGGTTAGGGTTAGGGTTAGGTTTAGGGTTTGGGTTAGGTTTAGGGTTAGGTTCAGGTTTTTATTTGGTTTAGTGTTAGGATTAGGGTTAGTGTTAAGTTTAGGGTTTGCGTTAGGGTTAGGGGTAGGGATAGGATTACGAATAGGGTTAAGTTTAGGGTTTGGGTTTGGGTTAGGTTTAGGGTTAGGGTTAGGGTTTGGTTTAGGTTAGGGTTAGGGTTAGATTTTGGGTTAAGGTTAGGGTTAGGGTTAGGGTTAGGAATAGGGTTAGGGTTAGGGTTAGGGTTAGGGTTAGCGTTAGGTTTAGGGTTTATGATAGGCATAGGGATCGGGTTTGGTTTTGGGTTAATGTTTGTGGTTAGGGATAGGGCTTATGTTTAGGGTTAGGGTTAGGTTTAGGGTTAGGGATAGGTTTAGGGTTAGGGTTACGGTGTGTGTTTGGGTTAGGGATAGGGTTAGGGTTTGGATTTGGGTTCGGGTTAGGTTTAGATTTAGGGTTAGGGTTTGGATTTGGGTTAGGTTTAGGGTTAGGGATAGGGTTAGGTTTTGGGTTAGGATTAGGGTTAGTTATAGGGTTAAGGTTATTGTTAGGGTTTGGGTTAGGGTTTGGGTTAGGGTTCGGTTTAGGTTTTGGGTTAGGGTTAGAGTTAGGGTTAGGTTTTGGGTTAGGGTTAGGATTAGGATTAGGGTTAGGGATAGGTTTAGGTTTAGGTTTTGGGTTAGGGTTAGGGTTAGGGTTAGTGTTTGAGTTAGGGTTAGGGTTAGGGTTAGGTTTACGGTTAGGGTTAGAGTTTAGGGTTAGGGTTAGGGTTATTGTTTGTGTTAACTTTAGGGTTAGGGTTAGGGTTAGGTTAGAATTAGGGATAGGGTTAGGGTTAGGGTTAGGGTTTGTTTTAGGGTTAGGGTAAGGTTTAGGTTTAGGATTTGTTTTAGGTTTAGTGTTAGTGTTAGGGTTTGGGTTCGGGTTAGGGTTAGGGATAGGGTTAGGGTTATTTTTTGCGTTAAGGTTAGGGTTAGGGTTAGGGTTAGGAATATGGTTAGGTTTAGGGTTACGGTTAGGGTTTGGTTACGCATTGGGTTAGGGTTAGTTTTAGGTTTTGGGTTAGGGTTAGGTTTACGGTTAGGGTTTGGGTTAGGGTTAGGGTTAGGGTTAATTTTAGGGTTTGGGTTAGGTTTAGGTTTAGGGTTAGGGTTAATTTTAGGGTTTGGGTTACGGTTAGGGTTTGGATTAGGGTTAGAGTTAGGTTTAGTGTTAGGATTTGGGTTAGGGTTAGGGTTAGGGTTAGGGTTTGAGTTAGGGTTAGGGTTAGGGTTATGGTTTGGTTTAGGGTTAGGGTTAGGGTTAGGTTTTGGGTCAGGGTTAGTATTAGGGTTACGTTTAGTGTTAAGTTTAGGGTTTGTATTTCGGTTAGGTTTATGGTTAGGGTTAGGGTTAGGTTTGGGGTTAGGGTTGGGGTTCGGGTTGGGGTTGGGGTTAGGTTAGGGTTAGGAATAGGGTTCGGGTTAGGATTAGGGTTTGGCTTATGGTTAGCGTTAGGGTTAGGGTTAGGGTTTTCGTTTGGGTTAGCTTTAGGGTTAGGGTTTGGGTTAATGTTTGGTGTTAGGGTTAGGGTTTGTGTTTGGGTTAGGGTCAGCTTTAGGTTTAGAGTTAGGATTTGGGTTTGGTTTAGTTTTAGGGTTAGTGTTAGGGTTAGGGTTAGGGTTTGGGTTTAGGTAAGGGTTAGGTTTAGGTTTAGGTTTAGGGTATGGGTTTGGGTTAGGGTTAGGTTTAGGGTTAGGGTTTGAGTTAGGGTTAGGGTTTAGGGTTAGGTTTAGGGTTATTGTTTGTGTTAAGTTTAGGGTTAGGGTTAGGGTGGGGTTAGGATTAGAGATAGGGTTAGGGTTAGGGTTAGGGTTTGGTTTAGGGTTAGGGTTTGATTTAGGTTTAGGTTTTGTTTTAGGTTTAGTGTTAGTGTTAGGGTTTGGGTTTGATTTAGGGTTAGGGTTAGGGTTAGGGTTAGGGTTAGGGTTAGGGTTTGGTTTAGGTTTAGGGGTTAGTGTTAGGGTTAGGGTTTGGGTTAGGGTTAGGGTTAGTTTTTGGGTTAGGGTTAGGGTTAGGATTAGGGTTAGGGTTAGGATTAGGGTTAGGGTTAGGTTTAGGAATAGGGTTTGGGTTAGGGTTAGGGTTAGGGTTTGGGTTAGGGTTAGGGTTAGTTTTTGGGTTAGGGTTAGGTTTAGGTTTAGGGTTTGGGTTAGGGTTAGGGTTATGGTTAGGGGTTGAGTTTGGGTTAGGGTTAGGGTTAGGGTTTGGGTTACGGTTAGGGTTAGGGTTACGTTTAGGTTTTGAGTTAGGTTTAGTGTTAGGGTTAGGTTTTGCGTTCGAGTTAGGGTTAGGGTTAGGGTTAGGGTTTAGGGTGAGTGTTAGGTTTAGGGTTTGGGTTAAGTTTAGGGATAGGGTTAGGGTTAGGGTTAGGGTTTGGTTTAGGGTTTGGGTTAAGATTATGTGTAGGTTTTGGTTTAGGTTTAGTGTTAGTGTTAGGGTTTGGGTTCGGGTTAGGTTTAGGGTTAGGGTGAGGGTTAGTGTTAGGGTTGGGGTTAGGGTTAGGGTTTAGGGTTAGGGTTAGGGTTATTGTTTGGTTTAAGTTTAGGGTTAGGATTAGGGTGAGGAATATGTTTAGTGTTAGGGTTAGGGTTAGGGTTTGGTTTAGTGTTTGGGTTAGGGTTAGATTTAGGTTTTGTGTTAGGGTTAGTGTTAGGGTTAGGGTTAGGGTTAGGGTTAGGGTTAGGGTTAGGGTTAGGGTTTGAGTTAGCGTTAGGGTTAGGTTTAGGGTTAGGGTTTGGGTTAGGGTTAGGGTTATGGTTAAGGTTAGGGTTTGGGTTGGGTTTAGGGTTACTTTTTGGGTTAGGGTTAGGGTTAGGATTACTGTTAGGGTTAGGTTTAGGCTTAGGGTTTGGGTTAAGGTAAGGGTTAGGGTTAGAGTTAGGGTTTGAGTTAGGGTTAGGGTTAGGGTTAGGGTTAGGGTTAGGGTTAGGGTTAGTTTTTGGGTTAGGGTTAGGGTTAGGTTTAGGGTTAGGGTTAGGATTAGGGTTAGGGTTAGGTTTAGGAATAGGGTTTGGGTTAGGGTTAGGGTTAGGGTTAGGGTTAGGGTTAGGGTTTGAGTTAGCGTTAGGGTTAGGTTTAGGTTTAGGGTTTGGGTTAGGGTTAGGGTTATGGTTAGGGGTTGGGTTTGGGTTAGGGTTAGGGTTAGGGTTTGGGTTACGATTAGGGTTAGGGTTACGTTTAGGTTTTGAGTTAGGTTTAGTGTTAGGGTTAGGTTTTGCGTTCGAGTTAGGGTTAGGGTTAGGGTTAGGGTTAGTTTTTGGGTTAGGGTTAGGTTTAGGTTTAGGGTTTGGGTTAGGGTTAGGGTTATGGTTAGGGGTTGAGTTTGGGTTAGGGTTAGGGTTAGGGTTTGGGTTACGGTTAGGGTTAGGGTTACGTTTAGGTTTTGAGTTAGGTTTAGTGTTAGGGTTAGGTTTTGCGTTCGAGTTAGGGTTAGGGTTAGGGTTAGGGTTTAGGGTGAGTGTTAGGTTTAGGGTTTGGGTTAAGTTTAGGGATAGGGTTAGGGTTAGGGTTAGGGTTTGGTTTAGGGTTTGGGTTAAGATTATGTGTAGGTTTTGGTTTAGGTTTAGTGTTAGTGTTAGGGTTTGGGTTAGGGTTAGGTTTAGGGTTAGGGTGAGGGTTAGTGTTAGGGTTGGGGTTAGGGTTAGGGTTTAGGGTTAGGGTTAGGGTTATTGTTTGGTTTAAGTTTAGGGTTAGGATTAGGGTGAGGAATATGTTTAGTGTTAGGGTTAGGGTTAGGGTTTGGTTTAGTGTTTGGGTTAGGGTTAGATTTAGGTTTTGTGTTAGGGTTAGTGTTAGGGTTAGGGTTAGGGTTAGGGTTAGGGTTAGGGTTAGGGTTAGGGTTTGAGTTAGCGTTAGGGTTAGGTTTAGGGTTAGGGTTTGGGTTAGGGTTAGGGTTATGGTTAAGGTTAGGGTTTGGGTTGGGTTTAGGGTTACTTTTTGGGTTAGGGTTAGGGTTAGGATTACTGTTAGGGTTAGGTTTAGGCTTAGGGTTTGGGTTAAGGTAAGGGTTAGGGTTAGAGTTAGGGTTTGAGTTAGGGTTAGGGTTAGGGTTAGGGTTAGGGTTAGGGTTAGGGTTAGTTTTTGGGTTAGGGTTAGGGTTAGGATTAGGGTTAGGGTTAGGATTAGGGTTAGGGTTAGGTTTAGGAATAGGGTTTGGGTTAGGGTTAGGGTTAGGGTTAGGGTTAGGGTTAGGGTTAGGGTTAGGGTTTGAGTTAGCGTTAGGGTTAGGTTTAGGTTTAGGGTTTGGGTTAGGGTTAGGGTTATGGTTAGGGGTTGGGTTTGGGTTAGGGTTAGGGTTAGGGTTTGGGTTACGATTAGGGTTAGGGTTACGTTTAGGTTTTGAGTTAGGTTTAGTGTTAGGGTTAGGTTTTGCGTTCGAGTTAGGGTTAGGGTTAGGGTTAGGGTTTAGGGTTAGTGTTAGGTTTAGGGTTTGGGTTAAGTTTAGGGATAGGGTTAGGGTTAGGGTTAGGGTTTGGTTTAGGGTTAGGGTTAAGATTATGTGTAGGTTTTGGTTTAGGTTTAGTGTTAGGGTTAGGGTTTGGGTTCGGGTTAGGTTTAGGGTTAGGGTGAGGGTTAGTGTTAGGGTTGGGGTTAGGGTTAGGGTTTAGGGTTAGGGTTAGGGTTATTGTTTGGTTTAAGTTTAGGGTTAGGATTAGGGTGAGGAATATGTTTAGTGTTAGGGTTAGGGTTAGGGTTTGGTTTAGTATTTGGGTTAGGGTTAGATTTAGGTTTTGTGTTAGGGTTAGTGTTAGGGTTAGGGTTAGGGTTAGGGTTAGGGTTAGGGTTAGGGTTTGAGTTAGCGTTATAGTTAGGTTTAGGGTTAGGGTTTGGGTTAGGGTTAGGGTTATGGTTAAGGTTAGCGTTTGGGGTGGGTTTAGGGTTACTTTTTGGGTTAGGGTTAGGGTTAGGATTACTGTTAGGGTTAGGTTTAGGCTTAGGGTTTGTGTTAAGGTTAGGGTTAGGGTTAGAGTTAGGGTTTGAGTTAGGGTTAGTTTTAGGGTTAGGGTTAGGGTTTGGGTTAGGCTTAGGGTTAGGGTTAGGCGTTGGGTTTGGGTTGCAGTTAGGGTTATGGTTAGGATTAGGTTTAGGGTTAGGTTTAGGATTAGGATTAGGTTTAGTGTTTGGGTTAGGGTTAGGGTTAGGCTTAGTGTAAGGGTTAGGGTTAGGATTAGGGTTAGGGTTAGGGTTAGGATTAGAGTTAGGATTAGAGTTTTGGTTTGGGTTAGGGTTAGGGTTAGGGTTTGGGTTAGTGTTAGGGTTAGGGTTAGTGTTATTGTTAGGATTTGGATTAGGGTTAGGGTTAGTATTAGGGTTACGATTAGGGTTAAGTTTAGGGTTTGTGTTTGGTGTAGGTTTAGGGTTAGGGTTAGGGTTAGGGTTAGGGTTTAGGTTTAGTGTTAGGTTTAGGGTTTGGGTTAAGGTTAGTGTTAGGGTTAGGATTTGAATTAGGTTTAGGGCTAGGTTTAGGGTTAGGTTTTGGGGTAGGGTTAGGGTTAGGGTTAGGGTTAGGATTAGGGTTAGGGTTAGGGACATGATTAGAGTTAGGGTTAGGGTTTTGGTTTGGGTTAGGGTTAGCGTCAGGGTTAGGGTTAGCGTTAGGTTTAGGTTTTATGATAGGGATAGGGTTCGGGTTTGGTTTTGGGTTAATGTTTGTGGTTAGGGCTTACTGGTTAAGTTTATGGTTAGGGTTAGGTTTAGGGTTACGGATAGGTTTAGGGTTAGGGTTTGGGTTAGGGTTAGGGTTACGGTGTGCGTTTGGGTTAGGGATAGGTTTGGGGTTTGGTTTTGGGTTCGGCTTAGGTTTAGGTTTAGGGTTAGGATTTGGGTTTGGGTTAGGTTTAGGGTTAGGGATAGGGTTAGGTTTTGGGTTAGGGTTAGGGTTAGTTATAGGGTTAAGGTTACTGTTAGGGTTTGGCTTATGGTTTGGGTTAGGGTTCGGTTTAGGTTTTGGGTTAGGGTTAGAGTTATGGTTAGGGTTTGGGTTAGGGTTAGGTTTAGGATTAGGGTTAGGGATAGGTTTAGAGTTAGGGTTTGGGTTAGGGTTAGGGTTAGTGTTTGAGTTAGGGTTAGGGTTAGGGTTAGGGTTAGGGTTTGGGTTAAGGTTAGGGTTAGGTTAGGGTTAGGAATAGGTTTAGGGTTAGGGTTACGGTTTATGTTAGGTTTAGCGTTAGGGTTAGGGTTTGGGTTAGGGTTAGGGTTAGGGTTAGAGTTTGCGTTTGGGTTAGGGTTAGGGTTAGGGTTAGGGTTTGGGTTAATGTTTGGGGTCAGGTTTAGGGTTTGGGTTTGGGTTAAGTTTAGGTTTAGGTTTAGGGTTAGTGTTTTTGTTTGGGTTAGTGTTAGAGTTACGGTTAAGGTTAGGGTTAGGGTTAGGGCTAGAGTTAGGAATAAGGTTAGGGTTAGGATTAGGGTTAGGGTTTGGTTTAGTGTTTTATGTTAGGGTTATCGTTAGATTTTGGGTTGGGATTAGGGTTAGGGTTAGGGTTTTGGTTAGGTTTAGGGGTTAGTGTTAGGGTTAGGGTTAGGGTTAGGGTTAGTTTTTGGGTTAGGGTTAGGGTTAGGATTAGGGTTAGGGTTAGGTTTAGGGATAGGGTTTGGGTTAGGGTTAGGGTTAGGGTTAGGGTTAGGGTTAGGGTTTGAGTTAGGGTTTGGGTTAGGTTTAGGGATAGGATTTGGGATAGGGTTAGGGTTAGGGTTAGGGTTAGGGTTAGTGTAAGGGTTAGGGTTAGGATTAGGGTTAGGATTAGGGTTAGGATTAGAGTTAGGATTAGAGTTTTGGTTTGGGTTAGGGTTAGGGTTAGGGTTTGGCATAGTGTTAGGGTTAGGGTTATTGTTATTGTTAGGATTTGGGTTAGGGTTAGGGTTAGTATTACGGTTACGATTAGGGTTAAGTTTATGGTTTGTGTTTGGTGTAGGGTTAGGGTTAGGGTTAGGGTTAGGGTTAGGGTTTATGTTTAGTGTTAGATTTAGGGTTTGGGTTAAGGTTAGTGTTAGGGTTAGGGTTTGAATTAGGTTTAGGGTTAGGTTTAGGGTTAGGTTTTGGCGTAGGGTTAGGTTTAGGGCTAGGGTTAGGATTAGGGTTAGGGTTAGGTTTAGGGATAGGGTTTGGGTTAGGGTTAGGGTTAGGGTTAGGGTTAGGGTTTGAGTTAGGGTTTGGGTTAGGTTTAGGGATAGGATTTGGGATAGGGTTAGGGTTAGAGTTAGGGTTAGGGTTAGTGTAAGGGTTAGGGTTAGGATTAGGGTTAGGATTAGGGTTAGGATTAGAGTAAGGATTAGAGTATTGGTTTGGGTTGGGGTTAGGGTTAATTTTAGGGTTTCGGTTAGGCTTACGTTTAGGGTTAGGGTTAATTTTAGGCTTTCGTTTATGGTTAGGGTTAGGATTAGGGTTAGAGTTAGGTTTAGTGTTAGGGTTTGGGTTAGGGTTAGGGTTAGGGTTAGGGTTTGAGTTAGGGTTAGGGTTAGGTTTATGGTTTGGTTTAGGGTTAGGGTTAGGGTTAGGTTTTGGGTTAGGGTTAGTATTAGGGTTACTTTTAGTGTTAAGTTTAGGGTTTGTATTTCGGTTAGGTTTATGGTTAGGGTTAGGGTTAGGTTTAGGGTTAGGGTTAGGGTTTGGGTTACGGTTAGGGTTAGGTTAGGGTTAGGAATAGGGTTCGGGTTAGGATTAGGGTTTGGCTTATGGTTAGCGTTAGGGTTAGGGATAGGGTTTTCGTTTGGGTTAGGTTTAGGGTTAGGGTTTGGGTTAATGTTTGGTGTTAGGGTTAGGGTTTGTGTTTGGGTTAGGGTCAGCTTTAGGTTTAGAGTTAGGATTTGGGTTTGGTTTAGTTTTAGGGTTAGTGTTAGGGTTAGGGTTAGGGTTTGGGTTTGGGTAAGGGTTAGGTTTAGGTTTAGGTTTAGGGTATGGGTTTGGGTTAGGGTTAGGTTTAGGGTTAGGGTTTGAGTTAGGGTTAGGGTTTAGGGTTAGGTTTAGGGTTATTGTTTGTGTTAAGTTTAGGGTTAGGGTTAGGGTGGGGTTAGGATTAGAGATAGGGTTAGGGTTAGGGTTAGGGTTTGGTTTAGGGTTAGGGTTTGATTTAGGTTTAGGTTTTGTTTTAGGTTTAGTGTTAGTGTTAGGGTTTGGGTTTGGTTTAGGGTTAGGGTTAGGGTTAGGGTTAGGGTTAGCGTTAGGGTTAGGGTTAGGGTTAGGCTTTGGTTTAGGTTTAGGGGTAAGTGTTAGGGTTAGGGTTTGGGTTAGGGTTAGGGTTAGTTTTTGGGTTAGGGTTAGGGTTAGGATTAGGGTTAGGGTTAGGATTAGGGTTAGGGTTAGGTTTAGGAATAGGGTTTGGGTTAGGGTTAGGGTTAGGGTTTGGGTTAGGGTTAGGGTTTGAGTTAGCGTTAGGGTTAGGTTTAGGTTTAGGGTTCGGGTTAGGGTTAGGGTTATGGTTAGGGGTTGAGTTTGGGTTAGGGTTAGGGTTAGGGTTTGGGTTACGGTTAGGGTTAAGATTATGTGTAGGTTTTGGTTTAGGTTTAGTGTTAGGGTTAGGGTTTGGGTTCGGGTTAGGTTTAGGGTTAGGGTGAGGGTTAGTGTTAGGGTTGGGGTTAGGGTTAGGGTTTAGGGTTAGGGTTAGGGTTATTGTTTGGTTTAAGTTTAGGGTTAGGATTAGGGTGAGGAATATGTTTAGTGTTAGGGTTAGGGTTAGGGTTTGGTTTAGTGTTTGGGTTAGGGTTAGATTTAGGTTTTGTGTTAGGGTTAGTGTTAGGGTTAGGGTTAGGGTTAGGGTTAGGGTTAGGGTTAGGTTTTGAGTTAGCGTTAGGGTTAGGTTTAGGGTTAGGGTTTGGGTTAGGGTTAGGGTTATCGTTAAGGTTAGGGTTTGGGTTGGGTTTAGGGTTACTTTTTGGGTTAGGGTTAGGGTTAGGATTACTGTTAGGGTTAGGTTTAGGCTTAGGGTTTGGGTTAAGGTTAGGGTTAGGGTTAGAGTTAGGGTTTGAGTTAGGGTTAGTTTTAGGGTTAGGGTTAGGGTTTTTGTTAGGCTTAGGGTTAGGGTTAGGCGTTGGGTTTGGGTTGCAGTTAGGGTTATGGTTAGAATTAGGTTTAGGGTTAGGTTTAGGATTAGGATTAGGTTTAGTGTTTGGGTTAGGGTTCGGGTTAGGCTTAGTGTAAGGGTTAGGGTTAGGATTAGGGTTAGGGTTAGGGTTAGGATTAGAGTTAGGATTAGAGTTTTGGTTTGGGTTAGGGTTAGGGTTAGGGTTTGGGTTAGTGTTAGGGTTAGGGTAAGTGTTATTGTTAGGATTTGGATTAGGGTTAGGGTTAGTATTAGGGTTACGATTAGGGTTAAGTTTAGGGTTTGTGTTTGGTGTAGGTTTAGGGTTAGGGTTAGGGTTAGGGTTAGGGTTTAGGTTTAGTGTTAGGTTTAGGGTGTGGGTTGAGGTTAGTGTTAGGGTTAGGATTTGAATTAGGTTTAGGGCTAGGTTTAGGGTTAGGTTTTTTGGGTAGGGTTAGGGTTAGGGTTAGGGTTAGGATTAGGGTTAGGGTTAGGGATATGATTAGAGTTAGGGTTAGGGTTTTGGTTTGGGTTAGGGTTAGCGTCAGGTTTAGGGTTAGCGTTAGGTTTAGGTTTTATGATAGGGATAGGGTTCGGGTTTGGTTTTGGGTTAATATTTGTGGTTAGGGCTTACTGGTTAGGTTTATGGTTAGGGTTAGGTTTAGGGTTACGGATAGGTTTAGGGTTAGGGTTTGGGTTAGGGTTAGGGTTACGGTGTGCGTTTGGGTTACAGATAGGTTTAGGGTTTGGATTTGGGTTCGGGTTAGGTTTAGGTTTAGGGTTAGGATTTGGGTTTGGGTTAGGTTTAGGGTTAGGGATAGGGTTAGGTTTTGGATTAGGGTTAGCGTTAGTTATAGGGTTAAGTTTATTGTTAGGGAATGCCTTATGGTTTGGGTTAGGGTCCGGTTAAGGTTTTGGGTAAGGGTTAGAGTAATGGTAAGGGTTCGGGTTAGGGTTAGCTTTAGGATTAGGGTTAGGGATAGGTTTAGGGTTAGGGTTTGGGTTAGGGTTAGGGTTAGTGTTTGGTTTAGTGTTTTATGTTAGGGTTATCGTTAGATTTTGGGTTGGGATTATGGTTAGGGTTAGGGTTTGGGTTAGGTTTAGGGGTTAGTGTTAGGGTTAGGGTTAGGGTTAGGGTTAGGGTTAGGGTTAGGGTTAGGGTTTATGTTTAGTGTTAGATTTAGGGTTTGGGTTAAGGTTAGTGTTAGGGTTAGGGTTTGAATTAGGTTTAGGGTTAGGTTTAGGGTTAGGTTTTGGCGTAGGGTTAGGTTTAGGGTTAGGGTTAGGATTAGGGTTAGGGTTAGGTTTAGGGATAGGG
>CM069541.1:6580000-6582500 GCA_035773235.1 Eospalax fontanierii
GTTAGTGTTATTTTTAGGATTTGGATTAGGGTTAGGGTTAGTATTAGGGTTACGATTCGGGTTAAGTTTAGGGTTTGTGTTTGGTGTAGGTTTAGGGTTAGGGTTAGGGTTAGGGTTAGGGTTAGGGTTAGGGTTTAGGTTTAGTGTTAGGTTTAGGGTTTGGGTTAAGGTTAGTGTTAGCGTTAGGGTTTGAATTAGGTTTAAGGCTAGGTTTAGGGTTAAGTTTTGGGGTAGGGTTAGGGTTAGGGTTAGGGTTAGGGTTAGGATTAGGGTTAGGGTTAGGGATATGATTAGAGTTAGGGTTAGGGTTAGCGTTAGGGTTAGGGTTAGCGTTAGGTTTAGGTTTTATGATAGGGATAGGTTTCGGGTTTGGTTTTGGGTTAATGTTTGTGGTTAGGGCTTAGGGGTTAGGTTTATGGTTAGGGTTAGGTTTAGGGTTAGGGATAGGTTTAGGGTTAGGGTTTGGGTTAGGGTTAGGGTTACGGTGTGCGTTTGGGTTAGGGATAGGGTTAGGGTTTGGATTTGGGTTCGGGTTAGGTTTAGGTTTAGGGTTAGGATTTGGGTTTGGGTTAGGTTTAGGGTTAGGGATAGGGTTAGGTTTTGGGTTAGGGTTAGGGTTAGTTATAGGGTTAAGGTTACTGTTAGGGTTTGGGTTATGGTTTGGGTTAGGGTTCGGTTTAGGTTTTGGGTTAGGGTTAGAGTAATGGTTAGGGTTTGGGTTAGGGTTAGGTTTAGGATTAGGGTTAGGGATAGGTTTAGGGTTAGGGTTTGGGTTAGGGTTAGGGTTAGGGTTAGGGTTAGTGTAAGGGTTAGGGTTAGGATTAGGGTTAGGAATAGGGTTAGGATTAGAGTTAGGATTAGAGTTTTGGTTTGGGTTAGGGTTAGGGTTAGGGTTTGGCTTAGTGTTGGGGTTAGGGTTATTGTTATTGTTAGGATTTGGGTTAGGGTTAGGGTTAGTATTACGGTTACGATTATGGTTAAGTTTATGGTTTGTGTTTGGTGTAGGGTTAGGGTTAGGGTTAGGGTTAGGGTTTAGGTTTAGTGTTAGATTTAGGGTTTGGGTTAAGGTTAGTGTTAGGGTTAGGGTTTGAATTAGGTTTAGGGTTAGGTTTAGGGTTAGGTTTTGGCGTAGGGTTAGGTTTAGGGTTAGGCTTAGGATTAGGGTTAGGTTTAGGGATATGATTAGAGTTAGGGTTAGGGTTTTGGTTTGGGTTAGGGTTAGGGTTAGGGTTAGGGTTAGCGTTAGGTTTAGGGTTTATGATAGGGATAGGGTTCGGGTTTGGTTCTGGGTTAATTTTTGTGGTTAGGGCTTAGGGGTTAGGTTTATGGTTAGTGTTAGGGTTAGGTTTAGGGTTAGGGATAGGTTTAGGGTTAGGGTTTGGGTTAGGGTTAGGGTTAGGTTGTGCGTTTGGGTTAGGGATAGGGTTAGGGTTTGGATTTGGGTTCGGGTTAGGTTTAGGCTTAGGGTTAGGTTTTCGGTTTGGGTTAGGTTTAGGGTTAGGGATAGTGTTAGGTTTTGGGTTAGGGTTAGGGTTAGTTATAGGGTTAAGGTTATTGTTAGGGTTTGGGTTATGGTTTGGGTTAAGGTTCGGTTTAGGTTTTGGGTTAGGGTTAGAGTTAGTGTTAGGGTTTGGGGTAGGGTTAGGATTAGGATTAGGGTTAGGGATAGGTTTAGGGTTAGGGTTTGGGTTAAGGTTAGGGTTAGGGTTAGTGTTTGAGTTAGGGCTAGGTTTAGGGTTAGGGTTAGGGTTTGGGTTAAGGTTAGGGTTAGGTTAGGGTTAGGAATAGGGTTAGGGTTAGGGTTACGGTTTACGTTAGGGTTAGCGTTAGGGTTAGGGTTTGGGTTAGGGTTAGGGTTAGGGTTAGGGTTTGCGTTTTGGTTAGGGTTAGGGTTAGGGTTTGGGTTAATGTTTGGGGTTAGGGTTAGTGTTTGGGTTTGGGTTAAGGTTAGGTTTAGGTTTAGGGTTAGGGTTTTTTTTGGGTTAGTGTTAGAGTTAGGGTTAGTGTTAGGGTTAGGGCTAGAGTTAGGAATAGGGTTAGAGTTAGGATTAGGGTTAGGGTTTGGTTTAGGGTTTGGGTTAGGGTTAGGGTTAGGAATATGGTTAGGGTTAGGGTTACGGTTAGGGTTTGGTTTCGGGATTGGGTTAGGTTTAGTTTTAGGTTTTGGGTTAGGGTTAGTGTTAGGGTTAGGGTTTGGGTTAGGGTTAGGTTAGGGTTAATTTTAGGGTTTGGGTTAGGGTTATGTTTAGGGTTAGGGTTAATTTTAGGGTTTGGGTTAGGGGTAGGGTTAGGATTAGGGTTAGAGTTAGGTTTAGTGTTAGGGTTTGGGTTAAGGTTAGGGTTAGGGTTAGGGTTTGAGTTAGGGTTAAGGTTAGGGTTATGGTTTGGGTTAGGGTTAGCGTTAGGGTTAGGCTTAGGGTTAGGGATAGTATTAGGGTTACGTTTACTGTTAAGTTTAGGGTTTGGAATTCGGTTAGGTTTATGGTTAGGGTTAGGGTTA
>CM069541.1:6587500-6592500 GCA_035773235.1 Eospalax fontanierii
GTTAGGGTTTGGCTTATGGTTAGCGTTAGGGTTAGGGTTTGGGTTAGAGTTAGGGTTAGGGTTAGGGTTAGGGTTAGGGTTAGGGTTTGGGTTTGGGTAAGGGTTAGGTTTAGGTTTAGGTTTAGGGTATGGGTTTGTGTTAGGGTTAGGGATAGGGTTTGTTTTCAGTTAATGTTAGGGTTAGGGTTAGGGTTAGGGTTAGGGTAGGGTTAGGTTTAGGGTGAGGGTTAGGATTAGGGTTAGGTTTAGTGTTTGGGTTAAAGTTAGGGTTAGGGTTAGGGTTAGGGTTAGGGTTAGGATTAGGGTTAGGGTTAGGATTAGAGTTAGGATTATAGTTTTGGTTTGGGTTAAGGTTAGGATTAGGGTAAGGGTTAGTCGTTGGGTTTGGTTTAGGTTTAGGGTTAGGGTTAGAATTAGGGTTAGTGTTAGGGTTAGGTGTAGTGTTAGGATTAGAGTTTTGGTTTGGGTTATGTTTAGGCTTAGGGTTTGGGATAGGATTAGAGTTAGGGTTAGGGTTTTGTTTTAGGTTAGGGTTAGGTTTAGGGTTAGGGTTTGGTTTAGTGTTAGGGTTAGTGTTAGGGTTAGGGTTTGGGTTAGGGTTAGGATTTGGGTTACGTTTATGTTTTGGGTTAGGTTTAGGGTTAGGATTAGGGTTTATGTTCGGGTTAGTGTTATGGTTATGGTTAGGGTTTGAGTTAGGGTTAGGGTTAGGGTTAGGGTTTGAGTTTGAGTTAGGTTTAGGGTTAGTATTAGGGTTAAGGTTAGGGTTAGGGTTATGGTTTGGGTTAGGGTTAGGGTTAGGGTTAGGGTTAGGAATTGGGTTAGGGTTAGTGTTAGGTTTAGGTTTTGATTTGGTTTAGTGTTAGGGTTAGGGTTAGGGTTAAGTTTAGGGTTTGGGTTTGGGTTATGGTTAGGGATAGGGTTACGAATAGGGTTAAGTTTAGGGTTTGGGTTTGGGTTAGGTTTAGGGTTAGGGTTAGGTTTAGGTTAGGGTTAGGGTTAGGGTTTGGGTTAATGTTTGTGGTTAGGGCTTAGGGGTTAGGGTTAGGGTTAGGAATAGGGTTAGGGTTAGGGTTAGGGTTAGGGTTAGCGTTAGGGTTAGGGTTTGGGATAGGGATAGGGTTAGGGTTTGGTTTTTGGGTTAGGGTAAGGGTTAGGGTTTGGGTTAATGTTTGCGGTTAGGGCTTAGGGGTTAGGTTTAGGCTTAGGGTTAGGATTAGGGTTAGGGTTTGGCTTAGGGTTAGGGTTACAGGGTGGGTTTGGGTTAGGGATAGGGGTAGTGTGTGGGGTTCGGTTAGGGTTAGGTTTAGGTTTAGGGTTAGGGTTTGGTTTTGGGTTAGGTTTAGATTTAGGGATAGGGTTAGGGTTTGGGTTAGGGTTAGGGTTAGTTATAGGCTTAAGGTTATTGTTAGGGTTTGGGATAGGGTTTGGGTTAGGGTTCGGTTTAGTTTTTGGGTTAGGGTTAGAGTTAGGGTTAGAGTTTGGATTAGGTTTAGGTTAGAGTTTCTGTTAGGGTTAGGTTTAGGGTTAGGGTTTGAGTTAGGGTTAGGGTTTGGGGTTAGGGTTAGGGTTAGGTTTAGGATTTGGGTTAGGGTTAGGATTAGGATTAGGGTTAGGGTTAGGTTTAGGTTAGGGTTTGTGTTAGGGTTAGGTTTAGGGTTAGGGTTTGAGTTAGGGTTAGGGTTTAGGGTTAGGGTTAGGGTTATTGTTTGTGTTAAGTTTAGGGTTAGGGTTAGGGTTGGGTTAGGGTTTGGTTTAGGGTTAGGGTTATGTTTACGTTTAGGTTTTGTTTTAGGTTTAGTGTTAGTGTTAGGGTTTGGGTTCGGTTTAGGGTTAGGGTTAGGGTTAGGGTTATTGTTTGGGTTAAGCTTAGGGTTAGGTTTAGGTTTTGGGTTAGGGTTAGGGTTTCGGTTAGGGTTAGGGTTAGTTTTTGGGTTAGGGTTAGGGTTAGGATTAGGATTAGGTTTAGGTTTAGGGTTAGGTTTTGGGTTAGGGTTAGGGTTAGGGTTAGGGTTTGAGTTAGGGTTAGGGTTAGGGTTATGGTTTGGGATAGGGTTAGGGTTAGGGTTACGGTTAGGGTTAGGATTTGGGTTGGGGTTAGGTTTAGGTTTTGATTTGGGTTAGTGTTAGGGTTAGGGTTAGTGTTAAGGTTAGGGTTTGTGTTAGGGTTAGGGTTAGATTTAGGTTTAAGCTTAGGGTTAGGGTTTAGGTTTAAGGTTAGTGTTACGGCTAGGGTTAGGGCTTGTGTTAGGGTTACTGTTAGGGTTAGGATTTGGGTTAGTGTTAGCGTTAGGGTTAGGATGAGGATTAGGGTTAGGGATAGGTTTAGGGTTAGGGTTAGGGTTTGGGTTAGGGTTAGGGTTAGGGTTAGTGTTTGAGTTAGGGTTAGGGTTAGGGTTAGGGTTAGGGTTTGGGTTAAGGTTAGCGTTAGGTTAGGGTTAGGAATAGGGTTAGGGTTAGGTTTACGGTTTACGTTAGGGTTAGCGCTAGGGTTAGGGTTTGGGTTAGGGTTAGGGTTAGGGTTAGGGTTTGCGTTTGGGTTAGGGTTAGGGTTAGGGTTTGGGTTAATGTTTGGGGTTAGGGTTAGGGTTTGTGTTTGGGTTAAGGTTAGGTTTAGGTTTAGGGTTAGGGTTTTTGTTTGGGTTAGTGTTAGATTTAGGGTTACGGTTAGGGTTAGGGTTAGGGTTAGGGTTAGGATTAGGGTTAGGGATAGGTTTAGGGTTAGGGTTAGGGTTAGGGTTAGGGTTAGGGTTAGGGTTAGTATTAGGGTTACGTTTAGTGTTAAGTTTAGGGTTTGGAATTCGGTTAGGTTTATGGTTAGGGTTAGGGTTAGGTTTAGGTTCAGGGTTAGGGTTAGGGTTAGGGTTTGGGTTACGGTTAGGGTTAGGTTAGGGTTAGGAATAGGGTTAGGGTTAGGGTTAGGATTTGGCTTATGGTTAGCGTTAGGGTTAGGGTTTGGGTTAGAGTTAGGGTTAGGGTTAGGGTTTTCGGTTGGGGTAGGGTTGGGTTTAGGGTTAGGGTTAGGGTTAGGGTTAGGGTTAGTGTTAGGGTTAGGATTTGGCTTATGGTTAGCGTTAGGGTTAGGGTTTGGGTTAGAGTTAGGGTTAGGGTTAGGGTTTTCGGTTGGGTTAGGGTTAGGTTTAGGGTTAGGGTTAGGGTTAGGGTTAGGGTTAGGGTTTGGTTTCGGTAAGGGTTAGGTTTAGGTTTAGTTTTAGGGTATGGGTTTGGGTTAGGGTTAGGGATAGGGTTTGGTTTCAGTTAATGTTAGGGTTAGGGTTAGGGTTAGGGTTAGGGTTAGGTTTAGGGTGAGGGTTAGGATTAGGGTTAGGTTTAGTGTTTGTGTTAGGGTTAGGGTTAGGGTTAGGGTTAGGGTTAGGGTTAGGGTTAGGATTAGGGTTAGGGTTAGGATTAGAGTTAGGATTATAGTTTTGGTTTGGGTTAAGGTTAGGGTTAGTGTTAGGGTTATTCGTTGGGTTTGGTTTAGGGTTAGGGTTAGGGTTAGAATTAGGGTTACGGTTAGGGTTAGGATTAGAGTTAGGATTAGAGTTTTGGTTTGGGTTATGTTTAGGGTTAGGGTTTGGGATAGGATTAGAGTTAGGCTTAGGGTTTTGTTTTGCGTTAGGGTTAGGGTTTGGGTTAGTGTTAGCGTTAGGGTTAGTGTTAGGGTTATTGTTTGGGTTAGGGTTAGGATTAGGGTTACGTTTAGGTTTTGGGTTAGGGTTAGGGTTAGTTTTAGGTTTTGATTTGGTTTAGTGTTAGGGTTAGGGTTAGTATTAAGTTTAGGGTTTGCATAAGGGTCAGGGTTAGGTTTAGGATTAAGAATAGGGTTAAATTTAGGGTTTGTGTTTGGGTTAGGTTTAGGGTTAGGGTTAGGGTTAGGTTTAGATTTGGGTTAGGGTTAGGGTTTGGGTTTGGGTTAATGTTTGTGGTTAGGGCTTAGGGGTTAGGGTTAGGGTTAGGAATAGGGTTAGGGTTAGGGTTACGGTTAGGGTTAGCGTTAGGGTTAGGGTTTGGGATAGGGATAGGTTTAGGGTTTGGTTTTTGGATTAGGGTTAGGTTTAGGGTTTGGGTTAATGTTTGTGTTTAGGGCTTAGGGGTAAAGTTTAGGGTTAGGTTTGGGGTTACGGTTTGGCTTACGGTGAGGGTTAGGGGGTGGGTTTGGGTTAGGGATAGGGTTAATGTTTGGGTTTGGGTTAGAGTTAGGTTTAGGTTTAGGGTTAGGGTTTGGGTTTGGGTTAGGTTTAGGGTTAGGGATACGGTTAGGGTTTGGGTTAGGGTTAGGGTTAGTTATAGGGTTAAGTTTATTGTTTGGGTTTGTGTTAGGGTTTGGGTTAGGGTTCGGTTTAGGTTTTGGGTTAGGGTTAGAGTTAGGGTTAGCGTTTGTGTTAGGTTTAGGGTTAGGATTAGAGTTAGGGTTTAGGGTTAGTGTTAGGTTTAAGGTTTGGGTTAGGGTTAGAATTAGGATTAGGGTTAGGATTTGGGTTCGGATTAGAATTATGGTTATGGTTAGGGTTTGAGTTAGGGTTATGTTAGGTTTAGGGTTAGTGTTTGGGTTAGGGTTAGGGTTAGGGTTTGAGTTTTAGTTAGGTTTAGGGTTACCATTAGGGTTAAGGTTAGGGTTAGGGTTATGGTTTGGGTTAGGGGTAGGGTTAGGGTTAGGGTTTGGGTTAGGGTTAGGGTTAGGTTTAGGTTTGATTTGGTTTAGTGTTAGGGTAAGGTTAGTGTTAAGTTTAGGGTTAGGGTTAGGGTTAGGTTTAGGTTAGGGTTAGGGTTAGGGTTTGGGTTAAGGTTAGGGTTGGGGTACCGGTTAGGATTTGGGTTAGGGTTAGGGTTAGGGTTAGGGTTAGCTTTAGGGTTTGGGTTTGGGATAGGGATAGGGATAGGGTTAGCGTTTGGTTTTTGGGTTAGGGTTAGGGTTAGGGTTTGAGTTAGTGTTAGGGTTTGGGTTCGGGTTAGGGTTAGGGTTAGGGATAGGGTTTAGGGTTAGGGTTATTGTCTGT
>CM069541.1:6605000-6610000 GCA_035773235.1 Eospalax fontanierii
TAGTTTTAGGGTTAGGGTTAGGTTTAAGGTTAGGGTTACTGTTAGGTTTAGGATTAGTGTTAGGGTTAGTGTTAGGGTTAGAGTTTGGGTTAAGGTTAGGATTTGGGTTAGGGTTCGCGTTAGGGTTAGGATTAGGATTATGGTTAGGGTTAGGGTTCGGGTTAGGTTTAGGGTTAGGGTTAGGGTTAGGATTAGAGTTAGGGTTAGGGTTTTGGTTTGGGTTACGGTTAGGCTTAGGGTTTGGTTTAGTGTTAGGGTTAGGGTTAGTGTTAGGTTTAGGGTTTGGGTTAGGGTTAGGGTGAGTATTAGGGTTACGTTTAGGGTTAAATTTATGGTTTAGATTTCGGTTAGGTTTAGGGTTAGTGTTAGGGTTAGGTTTAGGGTTAGGGTTAGGGTTAGGGTTTGGGTTAAGGTTAGGTTTAGGTTAGGGTTAGGAATAGGGTTAAGGTTAGGGTCAGTGTTAGGGTTAGGGTTATGGTTAGGGTTATTGTTTGTGTTACGTTTAGGGTTAGGGTTAGGGTTGGGTTAGGATTATGGTTAGGGTTAGGGTTAGGGTTAGGGTTTGGTTTAGGGCTAGGTTTAGGTTTTGATTTGGTTTAGTGTTAGGGCTAGGGGTAGTGTTAAGTTTAGGGTTAGAGTTAGGGTTAGGTTTAGGTTAGGTTTAGGGTTAGGGTTTGGGTTAAGGTTAGAGTTAGGGTTAGGGTTAGGGTTAGGGTTAGGGTTAGGGTTAGGGTTAGGTTTAGGTTTTGGGTTAGGGTTAGGGTTAGGGTTATGGTTTGGGTTAGGGTTAGGTTTAGGGTTAGGGTTTGGGTTAGGTTTAGGGCTAGGTTTAGGTTTTGATTTGGTTTAGTGTTAGGGTTAGGGTTAGTGTTAAGTTTAGGGTTAGGGTTAGGGTTAGGTTTAGGTTAGGTTTAGGGTTAGGGTTTGGGTTAAGGTTAGAGTTAGGGTTAGGGTTAGGGTTAGGAATAGGGTCTGGGATAGGGATTGGGTTAGGGTTTCGTTTTTGGGTTAGGGTTAGGGTTAGGGTTCGAGTTAGGGTTAGGGTTTGGGTTCGGATTAGGGTTGGGGTTAGGGATAGGGTTTAGGGTTCGGGTTAGTGTTATTGTTTGTGTTAAGTTTAGGGTTAGGTTTAGGGTTGGGTTAGGATTAGGGATAGGGTAAGGGTTAGGGTTAGGGTTTGGTTTAGGGTTAGGGTTAAATTTCGGTTTAGGTTTAGGTTTTGGTTTAGGTTTAGTGTTAGGGTTAGGGTTTGGGTTCGGGTTAGGGTTAGGGTTAGGGTTATTGTTTGGGTTAAGGTTAGGGTTAGGGTTAGGAATATGGTTAGGGTTAGGGTTATGGTTAGGGTTTGGTTTAGGATTTGGGTTTAGGGTTAGGTTTAGGTTTTGGGTTAGGGTTAGGGTAAGGGTTAGGGTTAGGGTTTGGGTTAGGGTTAGTGTTAAGGTTAGGGTTTGGGTTAGGCTTAGGGTCACGGTTAGGTTTAGGGATTGGATTAGGGTTAGGGTTAGGGTTAGGGTTAGGGTTAGGGTTAGGGTTAGGGTTAGGGTTAGGTTTAGGTTTTGGGTTAGGGTTAGGGTTAGGGTTAGGGTTTGGGTTAGGGTTAGGGTTAGGGTTTAGTTTAGGGTTAGGGTTAGGTTTAGGGTTAGAGTTAGGTTTAGGGATTGGATTAGGGTTAGGGTTAGGGTTAGGGTTAGGGTTAGGGTTAGGGTTAGGTTTAGGATTTGGGTTAGGGTTAGGTTTAGGTTTTCTTTTGGGTTAGTGTTAGGGTTAGGGTTAGGTTTAAGGTTAGGGTTACTGTTACGTTTAGGATTAGTGTTAGGGTTATTGTTAGGGTTAGGGTTTGGGTTAAGGTTAGGATTTGGGTTAGGGTTCACGTTAGGGTTAGGATTAGGATTATGGTTAGGGTTAGGGTTCGGGTTAGGTTTAGGGTTAGGGTTAGGGTTAGGATTAGAGTTAGGTTTAGGGTTTTGGTTTGGGTTACGATTAGGCTTAGGGTTTGGTTTAGTGTTAGGTTTAGGGTTAGTGTTAGGTTTAGGGTTTGGGTTAGGGTTAGGGTGAGTATTAGGGTTACGTTTAGGGTTAAGTTTATGGTTTAGATTTCGGTTAGGTTTAGGGTTAGTGTTAGGGTTAGGTTTAGGGTTAGGGTTACGGTTAGGCTTTGGGTTAAGGTTAGCGTTAGGTTAGGGTTAGGAATAAGGTTAAGCTTAGAGTCAGGGTTAGGGTTAGGTTTATGATTAGGGTTATTGTTTGTGTTACGTTTAGTGTTAGGGTTAGGGTTGGGTTAGGATTAGGGATAGGGTTAGGGTTAGGGTTAGGGTTTGGTTTAGGGTTAGGGTTAGGTTTAGGTTTTCCTTTGGGTTAGTGTTAGGGTTAGGGTTAGTGTTATGGTTAGGCTTACTGTTAGGTTTAGGATTAGTGTTAGGGTTAGGGTTAGGGTTAGGGTTTGCGTTAGGGTTAGGATTTGGGTTAGGGTTAGCGTTAGGGTTAGGATTAGGATTATGGTTAGGGTTCGGGGTAGGTTTAGGGTTAGTGTTAGGGTTAGGTTTAGGTTTCGGGTTAGGGTTAGGGTTAGGATTAGAGTTAGGGTTAGGTTTTTGGTTTGGGTTAGGGTTAGGTTTAAGGTTTGGTTTAGTGTTAGGGTTAGGGTTACTGATAGCTTTAGGGTTTGGGTTAGAGTTACGATTAATATTAGGGTTACGTTTAATGTTAAGTTTAGGGTTTGGATTTCGGTTAGGTTTAGTTTTAGGGTTAGGTTTGGGGTTAGGGTAAGGGTTAGGGTTAGGGTTTGTGTTAGGGTTAGGATTTGGGTTAGGGTTAGCGTTAGGGTTAGGATTAGGATTATGGTTAGGGTTCAGTGTAGGTTTAGGGTTAGTGTTAGGGTTAGGTTTAGGTTAGGGTTTGGGTTAAGGTTAGGGTTAGGGTTAGGGTTTGAGTTAGGGTTAGGGTTTGGGTTAGGGTTAGGGTTAGGTTTAGCGTTAGAGTTCAGGATTAGGGTTAGGGTTATTGTTTGTGTTAAGTTTAATGTTAGGGTTAAGGTTGGGTTAGGATTAGGGATAGGGTTAGGGTTAGGGTTAGGATTCGGGTTTGGTTTATGGTTAGGGTTAGGTTTAGGTTTAGGTTTTGGTTTAGGTTTAGTGTTAGGGTTAGGGTTTGGGTTCGGGTTAGGGTTAGTTATAGGGTTAAGTTTATTGTTAGGGTTTGGGTTAGGGTTTGGGTTAGGGTTCGGTTTAGGTTTTGGGTTAGGTTTAGACTTAGGGTTAGGGTTTGTGTTAGGGTTAGGGTTAGGATTATAGTTAGGGTTTAGGGTTAGTGTTAGGTTTAAGGTTTGGGTTAGTGTTAGGATTAGGATTAGGTTTAGGGTTTCGGTTCGGTTTAGAATTATGGTTATGGTTAGGGTTTGATTTAGGGTTATGTTAGGTTTAGAGTTAGGGTTTGGGTTAGGGTTAGGGTTAGGGTTTGACTTTGAGTTAGGTTTGGGGTTAGCATTAGGGTTAAGGTTAGGGTTAGGATTATGGTTTGGGTTAGGGTTAGGGTTAGGGTTAGGGTTAGCGTTAGGGTTAGGTTAGCTTTAGGTTTTGATTTGGTTTATTGTTACGGTTAGGGTTAGTGTTAAGTTTAGGGTTAGTGTTAGGGTTAGGTTTAGGTTAGGGTTAGGGTTAGGGTTTGGGTTAAGGTTAGGGTTAGGTTTAGGGTTAGGGTTAGGGTTAGGGTTAGGGTTAGGGTTAGGGTTAGGGTTAGCATTAGGGTTAGGGTTTGGGATAGGGATAGGTTTAGGGTTTCGTTTTTGGGTTAGGGTTAGGGTTAGCATTTGATTTAGGTTTAGGGTTTGTGTTCGGGTTATGGTTAGGGTTAGGGATAGGGTTTAGGGTTAGGGTTAGGGTTATTGCTTGTGTTAAGATTAGGCTTAGGGTTAGGGTTGGTTTAGGATTACAGATAGGGTTAGCTTTAGGGTTAGGGTTTGGTTTAGGGGTAGGGTTAGGTTTCGGTTTAGGTTTAGGTTTTGGTTTAGGTTTAGTGTTAGGGTTAGGGTTTGGGTTCGGGTTAGGGTTAGGGTTAGGGTTTGGGTTTGGGTTAATGTTTGTGGTTAGCGCTTAGGGGTTAGGGTTATGGTTAGGAATAGGGTTAGGGTTAGGGTTAGGGTTAGGGTTAGGTTTAGGTTTTGATTTGGTTTAGTGTTAGGATTAGGGTTAGGGTTAGGGTTAGGGTTAGGGTTAGGGTTTGAGTTTGAGTTAGGTTTGGGGTTAGCATTAGGGTTAAGGTTAGGGTTAGGGTTATGGTTTGGGTTAGGGTTAGGGTTAGGGTTAGGGTTTGGGTTAGGTTTAGGGCTAGGTTTAGGTTTTGATTTGGTTTAGTGTTAGGGTTAGTGTTAAGTTTAGGGTTAGGGTTAGGGTTAGGTTTAGGTTAGGTTTAGGGTTAGGGTTTGGGTTAAGGCTAGGGTTAGGGTTAGAGTTAGGGTTAGGAATAGGGTTTGGGATAGGGATAGGGTTAGGGTTTCGTTTTTGGGTTAGGGTTAGGGTTACGGTTTGAGTTAGGGTTAGGGTTTGGGTTCGGATTAGGGTTAGGGTGACGGATAGGGTTATTGTTTGTGTTAAGGTTAGGGTTAGGTTTAGGGTTGGGTTAGGATTACGGATAGGGTAAGGGTTAGGGTTAGGGTTTGGTTTAGGGTTAGGGTTAAATTTCGGTTTAGGTTTAGGTTTTGGTTTAGGTTTAGTGTTAGGGTTAGGGTTTGGGTTCGGGTTAGGGTTAGGGTTAGGGTTAGGGTTATTGTTTGGGTTAAGGTTAGGGTTAGTGTTAGGAATATGGTTAGGGTTAGGGTTATGGTTAGGGTTTGGTTTAGGATTTGGGTTAGGGTTAGGTTTAGGTTTTGAGTTAGGGTTAGGGTAAGGGTTAGGGTTAGGGTTTGGGTTAGGGTTAGGGTTAGGGTTAAGGTTAGGGTTTGGGTTAGGCTTAGGGTTAGGGTTAGGTTTAGGGATTGGATTAGGGTTAGGGTTAGGGTTAGGGTT
>CM069541.1:6612500-6615000 GCA_035773235.1 Eospalax fontanierii
TAGGGTTTGTGTTCGGGTTAGGGTTAGGGTTAGGGATAGGGTTTAGGGTTAGGGTTAGGGTTATTGTTTGTCTTAAGATTAGGCTTAGGGTTAGGGTTGGTTTAGGATTACAGATAGGGTTAGCTTTAGGGTTAGGGTTTGGTTTAGGGTTAGGGTTAGTTTTCGGTTTAGGTTTAGGTTTTGGTTTAGGTTTAGTGTTAGGGTTAGGGTTTGGGTTCGGGTTAGGGTTAGGGTTAGGGTTTGGGTTTGGGTTAATGTTTGTGGTTAGGGCTTAGGGGTTAGGGTTAGGGTTAGGGATAGGGTTAGGGTTAGGGGTAGGGTTAGGGTTTGTGTTAGGTGTAGGTTTTGATTTGGTTTAGTGTTAGGATTAGGGTTAGGGTTAGGGTTAGGGTTAGGGTTTGAGTTTGAGTTAGGTTTGGGGTTAGCATTAGGGTTAAGGTTAGGGTTAGGGTTATGGTTTGGGTTAGGGTTAGGGTTAGGGTTAGGGTTTGGTTTAGGTTTAGGGCTAGGTTTAGGTTTTGATTTGGTTTAGTGTTAGTGTTAGGGTTAGTGTTAAGTTTAGGGTTAGGGTTAGGGTTAGGTTTAGGTTAGGTTTAGGGTTAGGGTTTGGGTTAAGGCTAGGGTTAGGGTTAGGGTTAGGGTTAGGAATAGGGTTTGGGATAGGGATAGGGTTAGGGTTTCATTTTTGGGTTAGGGTTAGAGTTAGGGTTTGCGTTAGGGTTAGGGTTTGGGTTCAGATTAGGGTTAGGGTTAGGGATAGGGTTTAGGGTTCGGGTTAGGGTTATTGTTTGTGTTAAGTTTAGGGTTAGGTTTAGGGTTGGGTTAGGATTAGGGATAGGGTAAGAGTTAGGGTTAGGTTTTGGTTTAGGGTTAGGGTTAAATTTCGGTTTAGGTTTAGGTTTTGGTTTAGGTTTAGTGTTAGGGTTAGGGTTTGGGTTCGGGTTAGGGTTAGGGTTAGGGTTAGGGTTATTGTTTGGGTTAAGGTTAGGGTTAGGGTTAGGAATATGGTTAGGGTTAGGGTTATGGTTAGGGTTTGGTTTAGGATTTGGGTTAGGGTTAGGTTTAGGTTTTGGGTTAGGGTTAGGGTAAGGGTTAGGGTTAGGGTTTGGGTTAGGGTTTGGGTTAGGGTTGGAGAGTGTTAGGCTTTGGGTTAGGGCTAGGGTTAGGGTTAGGGATGGGATTAGGGTTAGGGTTAGGGTTAGTGTTAGGGTTAGGGTTAGGGTTAGGGTTAGGTTTTGGGTTAGGTTTAGGGTTAGGGTTTGGGTTAGGGTTAGGTTTAGGGTTTAGTTTAGGGTTAGGGTTAGGTTTAGGGTTAGGGTTAGGTTTAGGGATTGGATTAGGGTTAGGGTTAGGGTTAGGGTTAGGGTTAGGTTTAGGTTTAGGATTTGGGTTAGGGTTAGGTTTAGGTTTTCTTTTGGTTTAGCGTTAGGGTTAGGGTTAGTTTTACGGTTAGGGTTACTGTTAGGTTTAGGATTAGTGTTAGGGTTAGTGTTAGGGTTAGGGTTTGGGTTAAGGTTAGGATTTGGGTTAGGGTTCGCGTTAGGGTTAGGATTAGGATTATGGTTAGGGTTAGGGTTCGGGTTAGGTTTAGGGTTAGGGTTAGGGTTAGGATTAGAGTTGGGTTTAGGGTTTTGGTTTGGGTTACGGTTAGGCTTAGTGTTTGGTTTAGTGTTAGGGTTAGGGTTAGTGTTAGGTTTAGGGTTTGGGTTAGAGTTAGGGTGAGTATTAGGGTTACGTTTAGGGTTAAGTTTATGGTTTAGATTTCGGTTAGGTTTAGGGTTAGTGTTAGGGTTAGGTTTAGGGTTAGGGTTACGGTTAGGGTTTTGGTTAAGGTTAGGGTTAGGTTAGGGTTAGGAATAGGGTTAAGGTTAGGGTCAGGGTTAGGGTTAGGGTTATGGTTAGGGTTATTGTTTGTGTTACGTTTAGGGTTAGGGTTAGGGTTGGGTTAGGATTAGGGATAGGGTTAGGGTTAGGGATAGGCTTTGGTTTAGGGTTAGGGATAGGTTTAGGTTTTCATTTGAGTTAGTGTTAGGGTTAGGGTTAGTGTTATGTTTAGGGTTACTGTTAGGTTTAGGATTAGTGTTAGGGTTAGCGTTAGGGTTAGGGTTTGCGTTAGGGTTAGGATTTGGGTTAGGTTTAGCGTTAGGGTTAGGATTAGGATTATGGTTAGGGTTCGGGGTAGGTTTAGGGTTAGTGTTAGGGTTAGGTTTAGGTTTCGGGTTAGGGTTAGGGTTAGGATTAGAGCTAGGGTTAGGTTTTTTGTTTGGGTATGGGTTAGGTATAAGGTTTGGTTTTGTGTTAGTGTTAGGGTTACTGATAGGTTTTGGGTTTGGGTTAGGGTTACGATTTATGTTAGGGTTACGGTTAATGTTTAGGTTAGGGTTTGGATTTTGGTTAGGTTTAGGGTTAGGGTTAGGTTTAGGGTTAGGGTTAGGGTTAGGGTTTGTGTTAGGGTTAGGATTTGGGTTAGGGTTAGCGTTAGGGTTAGGATTAGGATTAT
>CM069541.1:6620000-6622500 GCA_035773235.1 Eospalax fontanierii
GGTTAGGGTTCGGGGTAGGTTTAGGGTTAGTGTTAGGGTTAGGTTTAGGTTTCGGGTTAGGGTTAGGGTTAGGATTAGAGTTAGGGTTAGGTTTTTGGTTTGGGTTAGGGTTAGTTTTAAGGTTTGGTTTAGTGTTAGGGTTAGGGTTACTGATAGCTTTAGGGTTTGGGTTAGAGTTACGATTAATATTAGGGTTACGTTTAATGTTAAGTTTAGGGTTTGGATTTCGGTTAGGTTTAGTTTTAGGGTTAGGTTTGGGGTTAGGGTTAGGGTTAGGGTTAGGGTTTGTGTTAGGGTTAGGATTTGGGTTAGGGTTAGCGTTAGGGTTAGGATTAGGATTATGGTTAGGGTTCAGTGTAGGTTTAGGGTTAGTGTTAGGGTTAGGTTTAGGTTAGGGTTTGGGTTAAGGTTAGGGTTAGGGTTAGGGTTTGAGTTAGGGTTAGGGTTTGGGTTAGGGTTAGGGTTAGGTTTAGCGTTAGGGTTCAGGATTAGGGTTAGGGTTATTGTTTGTGTTAAGTTTAATGTTAGGGTTAAGGTTGGGTTAGGATTAGGGATAGGGTTAGGGTTAGGGTTAGGATTCGGGTTTGGTTTATGGTTAGGGTTAGGTTTAGGTTTAGGTTTTGGTTTAGGTTTAGTGTTAGGGTTAGGGTTTGGGTTCGGGTTAGGGTTAGTTATAGGGTTAAGTTTATTGTTAGGGTTTGGGTTAGGGTTTGGGTTAGGGTTCGGTTTAGGTTTTGGGTTAGGTTTAGACTTAGGGTTAGGGTTTGTGTTAGGGTTAGGGTTAGGATTAGAGTTAGGGTTTAGGGTTAGTGTTAGGTTTAAGGTTTGGGTTAGTGTTAGGATTAGGATTAGGTTTAGGGTTTCGGTTCGGTTTAGAATTATGGTTATGGTTAGGGTTTGATTTAGGGTTATGTTAGGTTTAGAGTTAGGGTTTGGGTTAGGGTTAGGGTTAGGGTTTGACTTTGAGTTAGGTTTGGGGTTAGCATTAGGGTTAAGGTTAGGGTTAGGATTATGGTTTGGGTTAGGGTTAGGGTTAGGGTTAGGGTTAGCGTTAGGGTTAGGTTAGGTTTAGGTTTTGATTTGGTTTATTGTTACGGTTAGGGTTAGTGTTAAGTTTAGGGTTAGTGTTAGGGTTAGGTTTAGGTTAGGGTTAGGGTTAGGGTTTGGGTTAAGGTTAGGGTTAGGGTTAGGGTTAGGGTTAGGAATAGGGTTAGGGTTAGGGTTAGGGTTAGGGTTAGCATTAGGGTTAGGGTTTGGGATAGGGATAGGTTTAGGGTTTCGTTTTTGGGTTAGGGTTAGGGTTAGCATTTGATTTAGGTTTAGGGTTTGTGTTCGGGTTAGGGTTAGGGTTAGGGATAGGGTTTAGGGTTAGGGTTAGGGTTATTGTTTGTGTTAAGATTAGGCTTAGGGTTAGGGTTGGGTTAGGATTACAGATGGGGTTAGCTTTAGGGTTAGGGTTTGGTTTAGGGTTAGGGTTAGGTTTCGGTTTAGGTTTAGGTTTTGGTTTAGGTTTAGTGTTAGGGTTAGGGTTTGGGTTCGGGTTAGGGTTAGGGTTAGGGTTTGGGTTTGGGTTAATGTTTGTGGTTAGCGCTTAGGGGTTAGGGTTATGGTTAGGAATAGGGTTAGGGTTAGGGTTAGGGTTAGGTTTAGGTTTTGATTTGGTTTAGTGTTAGGATTAGGGTTAGGGTTAGGGTTAGGGTTAGGGTTAGGGTTTGAGTTTGAGTTAGGTTTGGGGTTAGCATTAGGGTTAAGGTTAGGGTTAGGGTTATGGTTTGGGTTAGGGTTAGGGTTAGGGTTAGGGTTTGGGTTAGGTTTAGGGCTAGGTTTAGGTTTTGATTTGGTTTAGTGTTAGGGTTAGTGTTAAGTTTAGGGTTAGGGTTAGGGTTAGGTTTAGGTTAGGTTTAGGGTTAGGGTTTGGGTTAAGGCTAGGGTTAGGGTTAGAGTTAGGGTTAGGAATAGGGTTTGGGATAGGGATAGGGTTAGGGTTTCGTTTTTGGGTTAGGGTTAGGGTTACGGTTTGAGTTAGGGTTAGGGTTTGGGTTCGGATTAGGGTTAGGGTTACGGATAGGGTTATTGTTTGTGTTAAGTTTAGGGTTAGGTTTAGGGTTGGGTAAGGATTACGGATAGGGTAAGGGTTAGGGTTAGGGTTTGGTTTAGGGTTAGGGTTAAATTTCGGTTTAGGTTTAGGTTTTGGTTTAGGTTTAGTGTTAGGGTTAGGGTTTGGGTTCGGGTTAGGGTTAGGGTTAGGGTTAGGGTTATTGTTTGGGTTAAGGTTAGGGTTAGTGTTAGGAATATGGTTAGGGTTAGGGTTATGGTTAGGGTTTGGTTTAGGATTTGGGTTAGGGTTAGGTTTAGGTTTTGAGTTAGGGTTAGGGTAAGGGTTAGGGTTAGGGTTTGGGTTAGGGGTAGGGTTAGGGTTAAGGTTAGGGTTTGGGTTAGGCTTAGGGTTAGGGTTAGGTTTAGGGATTGGATTAGGGTTAGGGTTAGGGTTAGGGTTAGG
>CM069541.1:6625000-6627500 GCA_035773235.1 Eospalax fontanierii
TTTTTGGGTTAGAGTTAGGGTTAGGGTTTGAGTTAGGGTTAGGGTTTGTGTTCGGGTTAGGGTTAGGGTTAGGGATAGGGTTTAGGGTTAGGGTTAGGGTTATTGTTTGTCTTAAGATTAGGCTTAGGGTTAGGGTTGGGTTAGGATTACAGATAGGGTTAGCTTTAGGGTTAGGGTTTGGTTTAGGGTTAGGGTTAGTTTTCGGTTTAGGTTTAGGTTTTGGTTTAGGTTTAGTGTTAGGGTTAGGGTTTGGGTTCGGGTTAGGGTTAGGGTTAGGGTTTGGGTTTGGGTTAATGTTTGTGGTTAGGGCTTAGGGGTTAGGGTTAGGGTTAGGAATAGGGTTAGGGTTAGGGTTAGGGTTAGGGTTAGTGTTAGGTTTAGGTTTTGATTTGGTTTAGTGTTAGGATTAGGGTTAGGGTTAGGGTTAGGGTTAGGGTTTGAGTTTGAGTTAGGTTTGGGGTTAGCATTAGGGTTAAGGTTAGGGTTAGGGTTATGGTTTGGGTTAGGGTTAGGGTTAGGGTTAGGGTTTGGTTTAGGTTTAGGGCTAGGTTTAGGTTTTGATTTGGTTTAGTGTTAGTGTTAGGGTTAGTGTTAAGTTTAGGGTTAGGGTTAGGGTTAGGTTTAGGTTAGGTTTAGGGTTAGGGTTTGGGTTAAGGCTAGGGTTAGGGTTAGGGTTAGGGTTAGGAATAGGGTTTGGGATAGGGATAGGGTTAGGGTTTCATTTTTGGGTTAGGGTTAGAGTTAGGGTTTGAGTTAGGGTTAGGGGTTGGGTTCAGATTAGGGTTAGGGTTAGGGATAGGGTTTAGGGTTCGGGTTAGGGTTATTGTTTGTGTTAAGTTTAGGCTTAGGTTTGGGGTTGGGTTAGGATTAGGGATAGGGTAAGGGTTAGGGTTAGGTTTTGGTTTAGGGTTAGGGTTAAATTTCGGTTTAGGTTTAGGTTTTGGTTTAGGTTTAGTGTTAGGGTTAGGGTTTGGGTTCGGGTTAGGGTTAGGGTTAGGGTTAGGGTTATTGTTTGGGTTAAGGTTAGGGTTAGGGTTAGGAATATGGTTAGGGTTAGGGTTATGGTTAGGGTTTGGTTTAGGATTTGGGTTAGGGTTAGGTTTAGGTTTTGGGTTAGGGTTAGGGTAAGGGTTAGGGTTAGGGTTTGGGGTAGGGTTAGGGTTAGGGTTAAGGTTAGGGTTTGGGTTAGGGTTAGGGGTAGGGGTAGGGGTAGGGATTGAATTAGGGTTGGGGTTAGGGGTAGTGTTAGGGTTAGGGTTAGGGTTAGGGTTAGGTTTTGGGTTAGGTTTAGGGTTAGGGTTTGGGTTAGGGTTAGGGTTAGGGTTTAGTTTAGGGTTAGGGTTAGGTTTAGGGTTAGGGTTAGGTTTAGGGATTGGATTAGGGTTAGGGTTAGGGTTAGGGTTAGGGTTAGGTTTAGGTTTAGGATTTGGGTTAGGGTTAGGTTTAGGTTTTCTTTTGGTTTAGCGTTAGGGTTAGGGTTAGTTTTACGGTTAGGGTTACTGTTAGGTTTAGGATTAGTGTTAGGGTTAGTGTTAGGGTTAGGGTTTGGGTTAAGGTTAGGATTTGGGTTAGGGTTCGCGTTAGGGTTAGGATTAGGATTATGGTTAGGGTTAGGGTTCGGGTTAGGTTTAGGGTTAGGGTTAGGGTTAGGATTAGAGTTGGGTTTAGGGTTTTGGTTTGGGTTACGGTTAGGCTTAGTGTTTGGTTTAGTGTTAGGGTTAGGGTTAGTGTTAGGTTTAGGGTTTGGGTTAGAGTTAGGGTGAGTATTAGGGTTACGTTTAGGGTTAAGTTTATGGTTTAGATTTCGGTTAGGTTTAGGGTTAGTGTTAGGGTTAGGTTTAGGGTTAGGGTTACGGTTAGGGTTTTGGTTAAGGTTAGGGTTAGGTTAGGGTTAGGAATAGGGTTAAGGTTAGGGTCAGGGTTAGGGTTAGGGTTATGGTTAGGGTTATTGTTTCTGTTACGTTTAGGGTTAGGGTTAGGGTTGTGTTAGGATTAGGGATAGGGTTAGGGTTAGGGTTAGGGTTTGGTTTAGGGTTAGGGTTAGGTTTAGGTTTTCATTTGGGTTAGTGTTAGGGTTAGGGTTAGTGTTATGTTTAGGGTTACTGTTAGGTTTAGGATTAGTGTTAGGGTTAGCGTTAGGGTTAGGGTTTGCGTTAGGGTTAGGATTTGGGTTAGGTTTAGCGTTAGGGTTAGGATTAGGATTATGGTTAGGGTTCGGGGTAGGTTTAGGGTTAGTGTTAGGGTTAGGTTTAGGTTTAGGGTTAGGGTTAGGGTTAGGATTAGAGTTAGGGTTAGGGTTTTTGTTTGGGTTAGGGGTAGGTTTAAGGTTTGGTTTAGTGTTAGTGTTAGGGTTACTGATAGCTTTAGGGTTTGGGTTAGGGTTACGATTAATATTAGGGTTACGTTTAATGTTAAGTTTAGGGTTTGCATTTTGGTTAGGTTTAGGGTTAGGGTTAGGTTTAGGGTTAGGGTTAGGGTTAGGGTTTGTGTTAGGGTTAGG
>CM069541.1:6632500-6635000 GCA_035773235.1 Eospalax fontanierii
TGGGTTAGGTTTAGACTTAGGGTTAGGGTTTGTGTTAGGGTTAGGGTTAGGATTAGAGTTAGGGTTTAGGGTTAGTGTTAGGTTTAAGGTTTGGGTTAGGGTTAGGATTAGGATTAGGGTTAGGGTTTGGGTTCGGTTTAGAATTATGGTTATGGTTAGGGTTTGATTTAGGGTTATGTTAGGTTTAGAGTTAGGGTTTGGGTTAGGGTTAGGGTTAGGGTTTGAGTTTGAGTTAGGTTTGGGGTTAGCATTAGGGTTAAGGTTAGGGTTAGGATTATGGTTTGGGTTAGGGTTAGGGTTGGGGTTAGGGTTAGCGTTAGGGTTAGGTTAAGTATAGGTTTTGATTTGGTTTATTGTTAGGGTTAGGGTTAGTGTTAAGTTTAGGGTTAGGGTTAGGGTTAGGTTTAGGTTAGGGTTAGGGTTAGGGTTTGGGTTAAGGTTAGGGTTAGGGTTAGGGTTAGGGTTAGGAATAGGGTTAGGTTAGGGTTAGGGTTAGGGTTAGGGTTAGCATTAGGGTTAGGGTTTGGGATACGGATAGGGTTAGGGTTCGTTTTTGGGTTAGAGTTAGGGTTAGGGTTTGAGTTAGGGTTAGGGATTGTGTTCGGGTTAGGGTTAGGGTTAGGGATAGGGTTTAGGGTTAGGGTTAGGGTTATTGTTTGTGTTAAGATTAGGCTTAGGGTTAGGGTTGGGTTAGGATTACAGATAGGGTTAGCTTTAGGGTTAGGGTTTGGTTTAGGGTTAGGGTTAGTTTTCGGTTTAGGTTTAGGTTTTGGTTTAGGTTTAGTGTTAGGGTTAGGGTTTGGGTTCGGGTTAGGGTTAGGGTTAGCGTTTGGGTTTGGGTTAATGTTTGGGGTTAGGGCTTAGGGGTTAGGGTTAGGGGTAGGAATAGGGGTAGGGTTAGGGTTAGGGTTAGTGTTAGGTTTAGGTTTTGATTTGGTTTAGTGTTAGGATTAGGTTTAGGGTTAGGGTTAGGGTTAGGGTTTGAGTTTGAGTTAGGTTTGGCGTTAGCATTAGGGTTAAGGTTAGGGTTAGGGTTATGGTTTGGGTTAGGGTTAGGGTTAGGGTTAGGGTTTGGTTTAGGTTTAGGGCTATGTTTAGGTTTTGATTTGGTTTAGTGTTAATGTTAGGGTTAGTGTTAAGTTTAGGGTTAGGGTTAGGGTTAGGTTTAGGTTAGGTTTAGGGTTAGGGTTTGGGTTAAGGCTAGGGTTAGGGTTAGGGTTAGGGTTAGGAATAGGGTTTGGGATAGGGATAGGGTTAGGGTTTCATTTTTGGGTTAGGGTTAGAGTTAGGGTTTGAGTTAGGGTTAGGGTTTTGGTTCAGATTAGGGTTAGGGTTAGGGATAGGGTTTAGGGTTCGGGTTAGGGTTATTGTTTGTGTTAAGTTTAGGGTTAGGTTTAGGGTTGGGTTAGGATTAGGGATAGGGTAAGGGTTAGGGTTAGGGTTAGGGTTAGGGTTAGGGTTAAATTTACGTTTAGGTTTAGGTTTTGGTTTAGGTTTAGTGTTAGGGTTAGGGTTTGGGTTCGGGTTAGGGTTAGGGTTAGGGTTAGGGTTAGGGTTATTGTTTGGGTTAAGGTTAGGGTTAGGGTTAGGAATATGGTTAGGGTTAGGGTTATGGTTAGGGTTTGGTTTAGGTTTTGGGTTAGGGTTACGGTAAGGGTTAGGGTTAGGGTTTGCGTTAGGGTTAGGGTTAGGGTTAAGGTTAGGGTTTGGGTTAGGCTTAGGGTTAGGGTTAGGTTTAGAGATTGGATTAGGGTTAGGGTTAGGGTTAGTGTTAGGGTTAGGGTTAGGGTTAGGGTTAGGTTTTGGGTTAGGGTTAGGGTTAGGGTTAGGGTTTGGGTTAGGGTTAGGGTTAGGGTTTAGTTTAGGGTTAGGGTTAGGTTTAGGGTTAGGGTTAGGTTTAGGGATTGGATTAGGTTTAGGGTTAGGGTTAGGGTTAGGGTTAGGGTTAGGTTTAGGATTTGGGTTAGGGTTAGGTTTAGGTTTTCTTTTGGGTTAGTGTTAGGGTTAGGGTTAGTTTTACGGTTAGGGTTACTGTTAGGTTTAGGATTAGTGTTAGGGTTAGTGTTAGGGTTAGGGTTTGGGTTAAGGTTAGGATTTGGGTTAGGGTTCGCGTTAGGGTTAGGATTAGGATTATGGTTAGGGTTAGGGTTCGGGTTAGGTTTAGGGTTAGGGTTAGGGTTAGGATTAGAGTTGGGTTTAGGGTTTTGGTTTGGGTTACGGTTAGGCTTAGTGTTTGGTTTAGTGTTAGGGTTAGGGTTAGTGTTAGGTTTAGGGTTTGGGTTAGGGTTAGGGTGAGTATTAGTGTTACGTTAAGGGTTAAGTTTATGGTTTAGATTTCGGTTCGGTTTAGGGTTAGTGTTAGGGTTAGGTTTAGGGTTAGGGTTAGGGTTAGGGTTTGGGTTAAGGTTAGGGTTAGGTTAGGGTTAGGAATAGGGTTAAGGTTAGGGTCAGGGTTAGGGTTAGGGTTATGATTAGGGTTATTGTTTGTGTTACGTTTAGG
>CM069541.1:6637500-6642500 GCA_035773235.1 Eospalax fontanierii
AGGTTTAGGGTTAGGAATAGGGTGAGGGTTAGGGTTAGGGTTAGGGTTAGGGTTAGCATTAGGGTTAGGGTTTGGGATAGGGATAGGGTTAGGGTTTCGTTTTTGGGTTAGAGTTAGGGTTAGGGTTTGAGTTAGGGTTAGGGTTTGTGTTCGGGTTAGGGTTAGGGTTAGGGATAGGGTTTAGGGTTAGGGTTAGGGTTATTGTTTGTGTTAAGATTAGGCTTAGGGTTAGGGTTGGGTTAGGATTACAGATAGGGTTAGCTTTAGGGTTAGGGTTTGGTTTAGGGTTAGGGTTAGTTTTCGGTTTAGGTTTAGGTTTTGGTTTAGGTTTAGTGTTAGGGTTAGGGTTTGGGTTCGGGTTAGGGTTAGGGTTAGGGTTTGGGTTTGGGTTAATGTTTGTAGTTAGGGCTTAGGGGTTAGGGTTAGGGTTAGGAATAGGGTTAGGGTTAGGGTTAGGGTTAGTGTTAGGTTTAGGTTTTGATTTGGTTTAGTGTTAGGATTAGGGTTAGGGTTAGGGTTAGGGTTAGGGTTTGAGTTTGAGTTAGGTATGGGGTTAGCATTAGGGTTAAGGTTAGGGTTAGGGTTATGGTTTGGGTTAGGGTTAGGGTTAGGGTTAGGGTTTGGTTTAGGTTTAGGGCTAGGTTTAGGTTTTGATTTGGTTTAGTGTTAGGGTTAGGGTTAGTGTTAAGTTTAGGGTTAGGGTTAGGGGTAGGTTTAGGTTAGGTTTAGGGTTAGGGTTTGAGTTAAGGCTAGGGTTAGGGTTAGGGTTAGGGTGAGGAATAGGGTTTGGGATAGGGATAGGGTTAGGGTTTCGTTTTTGGGTTAGGGTTAGAGTTAGGGTTTTAGTTAGGTTAGGGTTTGGGTTCGGAATAGGGTTAGGGTTAGGGATAGGGGTTAGGGTTCGGGTTAGGGTTATTGTTTGTGTTAAGTTTAGGGTTAGGTTTAGGGTTGGGTTAGGATTAGGGATAGGGTAAGGGTTAGGGTTAGGGTTTGGTTTCGGGTTAGGGTTAAATTTCGGTTTAGGTTTAGGTTTTGGTTTAGGTTTAGTGTTAGGGTTAGGGTTTGGGTTCGGGTTAGGGTTAGGGTTAGGGTTAGGGTTATTGTTTGGGTTAAGGTTAGGGTTAGGGTTAGGAATATGGTTAGGGTTAGGGTTATGGTTAGGGTTTGGTTTAGGATTTGGGTTAGGGTTAGGTTTAGGTTTTGGGTTAGGGTTAGGGTAAGGGTTAGGGTTAGGGTTTGGGTTAGGGTTAGGGTTAGGGTTAAGGTTAGGGTTTGGGTTAGGCTTAGGGTTAGGGTTAGGTTTAGGGATTGGATTAGGGTTAGGGTTAGGGTTAGGGTTAGGGTTAGGGTTAGGGTTAGGGTTAGGTTTTGGGTTAGGGTTAGGGTTAGGGTTAGGGTTTGGTTTAGGTTTAGGGTTAGGGTTTAGTTTAGGGTTAGGGTTAGGTTTAGGGTTAGGGTTAGGTTTAGGGATTGGATTAGGGTTAGGGTTAGGGTTAGGGTTAGGGTTAGGGTTAGGGTTAGGGTTAGGTTTAGGATTTGGGTTAGGGTTAGGTTTAGGTTTTCTTTTGGGTTAGTGTTAGGGTTAGGGTTAGGTTTAAGGTTAGACTTACTGTTAGGTTTAGGATTAGTGTTAGGGTTAGTGTTAGGGTTAGGGTTTGGGATAAGGTTAGGATTTGGGTTAGGGTTCGCGTTAGGGTTAGGGTTTGGTTTAGTGTTAGGGTTAGGGTTCGGGTTAGGGTTAGGGTTAGGGTTAGGGTTAGGATTAGAGTTAGGGTTAGGAATAGGGTTAAGTTTATGGTTTAGATTTCGGTTAGTTTTAGGGTTAGTGTTAGGGTTAGGTTTAGGGTTAGGGTTAGGGTTAGGGTTTGGGTTAAGGTTAGGGTTAGGTTAGGGTTAGGAATAGGGTTAAGGTTAGGGTCAGGGTTAGGGTTAGGGTTATGGTTAGGGTTATTGTTTGTGTTACGTTTAGGGTTAGGGATAGGGTTGGGTTAGGATTAGGGATAGGGTTAGGGTTAGGGTTAGGGTTTGGTTTAGGGTTAGGGTTAGGTTTAGGTTTTCATTTGGGTTAGTGTTAGGGTTAGGGTTAGTGTTATGGTTAGGGTTACTGTTAGGTTTAGGATTAGTGTTAGGGTTAGCGTTAGGGTTAGGGTTTGCGTTAGGGTTAGGATTTGGGTTAGGGTTAGCGTTAGGGTTAGGATTAGGATTATGGTTAGGGTTCGGGGCAGGTTTAGGGTTAGTGTTAGGGTTAGGTTTAGGTTTCGGGTTAGGGTTAGGGTTAGGATTAGAGTTAGGGTTAGGTTTTTGGTTTGGGTTAGGGTTAGGTTTAAGGTTTGGTTTAGTGTTATGGTTAGGGTTACTGATAGCTTTAGGGTTTGGGTTAGGGTTAGGATTAATATTAGAATTACGTTTAATGTTAAGTTTAGGGTTTTTATTTCGGTTAGGTTTAGGGTTAGGGTTAGGGTTAGGGTTAGGGTTTGGGTTAAGGTTAGGGTTAGGTTAGTGTTAGGAATAGGGTTAGGGTTAGGGTTAGGGTTTGGGTTAGGGTTAGGGTTAGGGTTAGGGTTAGGGTTTGCCTTTGGATTAGGGTTAGGGTTAGGGTTTGGGTTAGGGGTAGGTTTAGTGTTTGGGTTAGGGTTAGGGTTAGGGTTAGGGTTAGGATTAGGGTTAGGGTTAGGGTTAGGATTAGAGTTAGGATTAGAGTTTTGATTTGGGTTTGGTTTAGGGTGAGGGTTAGGGTTAGTCGTTGGGTTTGGTTTAGGGTTAGGGTTAGGGTTAGCATTGGGGTTAGGGCTAGGGTTAGGATTAGGGTTAGGTTTAGTGTTTGGGTTAGGGTTAGGGATAGGGTTAGTGTTAGGGTTAGGATTAGGGTTAGGGTTAGGGTTAGGATTAGAGTTAGGATTAGAGTTTTGCTTTGGGTTAGGTTTAGTGTTAGTGTTAGAGTTAGGGTTTGATTTAGGGTTTGGGTTAGGGTTCGGTTTAGGTTTTGTGTTAGGTTTAGCGTTAGGGTTAGGGTTAGGGTTAGGTTTAGGGTTAGGGTTAGGTTTAGGGTTATGGTTTGGGTTAAGGTTAGGGTTAGGGTTAGGGTTTGAGTTAGGGTTAGGGTTTGGGTTAGGGTTAGGGTTACGTTTAGCGTTAGGGTTCAGGATGAGGGTTAGGGTTATTGTGTGTGTTAAGTTTAATGTTAGGTTTAAGGTTGGTTTAGGATTAGTGATAGGGTTATGGTTGGGGTTAGGATTCGGGTTTGGTTTATGGTTAGGGTTAGGTTTAGGTTTAGGTTTTGGTTTAGGTTTAGTGTTAGGGTTAGGGTTTGGGTTCGGGTTAGGGTTAGTTATAGGGTTAAGGTTATTGTTAGGGTTTGGGTTAGGGTTTGGGTTAGGGTTCGGTTTAGGTTTTGGGTTAGGTTTAGACTTAGGGTTAGGGTTTGTGTTAGGGTTAGGGTTAGGATTAGAGTTAGGGTTTAGGGTTAGTGTTAGGTTTAAGGTTTGGGTTAGGGTTATGATTAGGATTAGGGTTAGGGTTTGGGTTCGGGTTAGAATTATGGTTATGGTTAGGGTTTGATTTAGGGTTATGTTAGGTTTAGAGTTAGGGTTTGGTTTAGGGTTAGGGTTAGGGTTTGAGTTTGAGATAGGTTTGGGGTTAGCATTAGGGTTAAGGTTAGGGTTAGGATTATGGTTTGGGTTAGGGTTACGGTTAGGGTTAGCGTTAGCGTTAGGGTGAGGCTTAGGTTTAGGTTTTGATTTGGTTTATTGTTAGGGATAGGGTTAGTGTTAAGTTTAGGGTTAGGGTTAGGGTTAGGTTTAGGTTAGGCTTAGGGTTAGGGTTTGGGTTAAGGTTAGGGTTAGGGTTAGGGTTAGGGTTAGGAATAGGGTGAGGGTTAGGGTTAGGGTTAGGGTTAGGGTTAGCAATAGGGTTAGGGTTTGGGATAGGGATAGGGTTAGGGTTTCGTTTTTGGGTTAGGGTTAGGGTTAGGGTTTGAGTTAGGGTTAGGGTTAGGGTTAAGGTTAGGGTTTGGGTTAGGCTTAGGGTTAGGGTTAGGTTTAGGGATTGTATTAGGGTTACGGTTAGGGTTAGGGTTAGGTTTAGGTTTTGGGTTAGGGTTAGGGTTAGGGTTTGGGTTAGGGTTAGGGTTAGGGTTTAGTTTAAGGTTAGGGTTAGGTGTATGGTTAGCGTTAGGTTTTGGGATTGGACTAGGGTTAGGGTTAGGGTTCGGGTTAGGGTTAGGGTTAGGGTTAGGGATAGGGTTAGGTTTAGGATTTGGGTTAGGGTTAGGTTAAGGTTTTCTTTTGGGTTAGTGTTAGGGTTAGGGTTAGTTTTAAGGTTAGGGTTACTGTTAGGTTTAGGATTAGTGTTAGGGTTAGTGTTAGGGTTAGGGTTTGGGTTAAGGTTAGGATTTGGGTTAGGGTTCGCGTTAGGGTTAGGATTAGGATTATGGTTAGGGTTAGGGTTCGGGTTAGGTTTAGGGTTAGGGTTAGGGTTAGGATTAGAGTTAGGGTTAGGTTTTTGGTTTGGGTTACGGTTAGGCTTAGTGTTTGGTTGAGTGTTAGGGTTAGGGTTAGTGTTAGGTTTAGGGTTTGGGTTAGGGTTAGGGTGAGTATCAGGGTTACGTTTAGGGTTAAGTTTAGGGTTTAGATTTCGGTTAGGTTTAGGGTTAGTGTTAGGGTTAGGTTTAGGGTTAGGGTTAGGGTTAGGGTTTGGGTTAAGGTTAGGGTTAGTTTAGGGTTAGGAATAGGGTTAAGGTTAGGGTCAGGGTTAGGGTTAGGGTTATGGTTAGGGTTATTGTTTGTGTTACGTTTAGGGTTAGGGTTAGGGTTGGGTTAGGATTAGGGATAGGGTTAGGGTTAGGGTTAGGGTTTGGTTTAGGGTTAGGGTTAGGGTTAGGTTTTCATTTGGATTAGTGTTAGGGTTAGGGTTAGTGTTATGGTTAGGGTTACTGTTAGGTTTAGGATTAGTGTTAGGGTTAGGGTTAGGGTTTGCGTTAGGGTTAGGATTTGGGTTAGGCT
>CM069541.1:6647500-6665000 GCA_035773235.1 Eospalax fontanierii
TTAGGGTTAAGTTTAGGGTTTGTGTTTGGTATAGGTTTAGGGTTAGGGTTAGCGTTAGTGTTAGGGTTTAGGGTTAGTGTTATTTTTAGGGTTTGGGTTAGGGTTAGGGTTAGGGTTAGGGTTAGGGTTTGGGTTAGTGTTAGGGTTAGGGTTAGTGCTAGGGTTAGGGTTAGTGTTAGGGTTAGGGTTGGGTTTAGGGTTAGGATTAGGTTTACATTTAGGTTTTGGGTTAGCTTTAGGGTTAGGGTTAGGGTTTGGGTTCGGGTTAGAGTTATGGTTATGGTTAGGTTTTGAGTTAGGGTTATGTTAGGTTTAGGGTTAGGGTTTGGGTTAGGGTTAGGGTTAGGGTTTGGGTTAGGGTTTGGGTTAGGGTTAGGGTTAGGGTTACCATTAATGTTTCGGTTAGGGTTAGGGTTATGGTTAGGGATTTGGTTAGGGTTAGTGTTTGGGTTAGGGTTAGGTTTGGGTTTAGTATTAGGGTTTGGGTTTGTGTTAGGTTTAGGGTTAGGTTTAGGGTTAGGGTTTGGGTTAGGTTTAGATTTAGGGTTACGGTTAGGGTTAGGTTTTGGGTTAGGGTTTGGTTTGTGTTAGAGTTAGGGTTCGGTTTAGGATTAGGGTTTGGGTTAGGTTTACGGTTAAGGTTATGGTCAGGATTAGGTTTAGGGTTAGGGTTAGTGTTAGGGTTAGTGGTTAGGTGTTAGGGTTAGTTTTAGGGTCTGTGTTACAGTTAGGGTTAGGGTTAGGGTTAGGGTTACGGTTAGGGATAGAGTTAGGGTTAGGGTTAGGTTTAGGATTAGGGTTTGGGATAGGGTTAAGTGTAGTGTGAGTGTTTGAGTTAGGGTGAGGCTTTTCGTCAGGGTTAGCTTTAGCGTTAGGGTTTGGATTTGGGTTAGGTTTAGGGTTAGGGTTAGGGTTAGGGTTAGCTTTAGTGTTAGGGTTTGGGTTAGATTTAGTGTTAGGGTTAGGGTTAGACTTACCGTTAGGATTAGAGTTATGGTTAGGTGTTAGGTGTTAGGGTTAGGGGTAGGGATTGGGTTACGGTTACGGTTAGGGTTAGGGTTAGGTTTAGGCTTATTCTTAGGGTTTGGGTTAGGGTTAGATTTAGTGTTAGGGTTAGGGTTTGGATTTGGATTAGGGTTAGGATTAGGGTTAGCGTTAGCGTTAGGGTTTGGGTTTTGTTAGGGTTATGGTTAGGGTTAGGATTTGGGTGAGGTTTAGGGTCAGGGTTAGGGTCAAGTTGATGGTTAAGTTTAGGGTTAGGGTAAGAGATAGGGTTAGGTTTTGGGTTAGGGTTAGGATTAGGGTTAGCGTTAGGGTTAGGGTTTGGGTTTTGTTAGGGTTATGGTAAGGGTTAGGATTTGGGTTAGGATTAGGGTTAGGGTTAGGGTCAAGTTTAGGGTTAAGTTTAGGGTTAGGGTAAGAGATAGGGTTAGGTTTTGGTTAGAGTTAGGGTTTGGGTTTGGGTTAGGGTTACGTTTATTGTTAGGGTTTGGGTTAGGTTTAGGGTTAGGGTTAGGGTTAGGGGTTAGGTATTAGGGTTAGGTTTAGGTTTTGGGTTACGGTTAGGGTTAGGGTTAGGTTTTGGGTTAGGGTTAGGGGTTAGGTGTTAGAGTTAAGGTTAGGGTTTGGGTTTGGGTTTGGGTTAGGGTGAAGGTTTGGGTTAGAGTTAGCGTTAAGTTTAGGGTTTAGGTTTGGGTTAGTGTTAGGGTTTGGGGTAGGATTTGGGTTAGGTTTAGGGTTAGGGTTAGGTTTAGTGTTTGGGTTAGGTTTAGGGTTAGGGTTAGGGTTTATGTGTGGGTTTGGGTTAGGGTTAGTTTTTGGGTTAGGGTTAGTGTTAGGATAAGGGTTAGGTTTAGGGTTAGGGTTAGGGTTAGGGTTTGAGTTAGGGTTAGGGTTAGGTTTAGGGTTAGGGTTTGTGTTAGGGTTAGGGTTATGTTTAGGGGTTGGGTTTGGGTTAAGGTTAGGGTTAGGTTTAGGGTTAGGGTTAGGGTTTGGGTTTCGGTTAGGATTAGGGTTACGTTTTGTTAGGGTTAGGGTTAGGGTTTGGGTTAGGGTTAGGGTTAGGGTTAGTCTTTGGGTTAGGGTTAGGTTTACGGTTAGGTTTAGGTTTATGGTTAGGGTTAGGGTTAGGGGATAGGTTTAGGTTTAGGGTTAGGTTTAGGGTTAGGGTTAGGGTTACGGTTTGGGTTAGGGTTAGGATTAGGATAAGGGTTAGGGTTAGAGTTAGGGTTAGGGGTTAGGTCCTAGGGTTCGGGGTAGGGTTTGGTTTACGGTTAGAGTTATGGTTAGGGTTAGGGTTTGGATATGAGTTAGGGTTAGGGTTAAAATTAGGGTTAGGGTTTGTGTTTGGGTTTGTTTTAAGGTTAGGGTTAGGGGTTGGGTTACGGTTAGGGTTAGGGTTAGGGTTAGGGTTAGGGTTAGGGTTTGGGTTAAGGTTAGGTTTAGGGTTAGGGTTAGGGTTATGGTTAAGGTTTGGTTTAGTGTTAGGTTTTGGGTTTGTGTTAGGGTTATTGTTAGGTTTAGGGGTAGAGTTAGGTTTTGGGTTAGGGTTAGGTTTAGGGTTAGGGTTTGGGTTAGGGATTGCTTTAGGGTTAGAGTTACGGTTTGGGTTAGGGTTGGGGGTGGGGTTAGGGTTTGGTTTGTGTTAGGGTTAGGGTTACAGTTGGCGTTAGGGTTAGGGTTTGGGTTAGGTTTAGGTTTAGGGTTAGGGTTTGGGTTAGGGTTAGGGTTAGGGTTAGTCTTTGGTTTACGGATAGGGTTAGGGTTAGGTTTTGGGTTTTGGTTAGGGTTAGGTTTACGGGTTAGGTTTAGGTTTAGGGTTAGTTTTAGGGTTAAGTTTAGGGTGAGGGATACGTTTAGGGTTAGGGTGAGGGTTTGGGTTAGGGTTAAGGTTTCGGTTAGGGTTGGGGTAGGGTTTGGGTTTGGTTTAGGATTAGTATTAGGGTTAGTCTTTGGTTTACGGTTAGGGTTAGGGTTAGGTTTAGTGTTTTGGTTAGGTTTAGGGTTACGGGTTAGTTTTAGGTTTAGGGTTAGGGTTTGGGTTTGTGTTAGGGTTAGGGTTGGGGTTAGGTTTAGGGTTTGGGTTAGGGTTAGGGTTAGGGATTGGGTTAGGATTTGGGTTGGGGTTACGGTTAGGGTTAGGCTATGGGTTAGGGTTTGGGGTAGCGTTAGGTTGAGGATTTGTGTTAGGAATAGGGTTTGGGTTAGGTTTAGGGTTAGGATTAGGTTTTGCGTTAGGGTTAGGTTTAGGGTTTGGGTTAGGTTTAGGGTTAGGGTTTGGGTTAGGGTTAGGGATAGGGTTAGGGTTAGAGTTTGGGTTAGGATTGGGATTAGGTTTAGGGTTAGGGTTAGGGTGATGGTTTGGGTTTGGGTTAGGGTTAGTGTTAAGGTTAGGGTTTGCGTTTGGGTTAGGGTTAAGTTTAAGTTTAGGGTTAGGTTTACGGTTATGCTTTGGTTTTGGGTTAGGGATACGGTTACGGTTAGGGTTTGGGTTAGGGTTAGGGTTAGGGTTATGTTTAAGGTTAGGGTTAGGTATAGGTTTTGGGTTAGGTTGCGGATTAGGGTTAGGATTAGGGTTAGGATTTGGATTAGGGTTAAGGTTAGGGTTTGGATTAGGGTTAGGGTTAGGGTTAGGGTTAGGGTAAGGGTTTGGATTTGAGTTAGGGTTTGGGTTATGGTTAGGGTTTGGGTTAGGGTTAGGGATAGGGTTAGGGTCAAGTTTAGGGTTAAAGTTAGGGTTAGGGCTCGAGTTAGGGTTAGCGTTTGGGTTAGGGTTTGGGTTTGGGTTTGGGTTAGGTTTAGGGTTAGGGTTAGTGTTAGGGTTCGAGTTTGGGTTAGGGTTAGAGTTAATGTTAGGGTTAGGGTTTGGGTTAGGGTTAGGGTTTCGGTTTGGTTTAGGGTTAGGGTTAGGGTTAGGTTTAGGATTTGGGTTAGGTTTAGGGTTAGGGTTAGGTTTAAGGTTAGGATTAGGGTTAGGGTTAGGGTTAGGGTTAGGGTTAGGGTTAGGGTTAGGGTTTGGGTTAAGGTTAGGTTTAGGTTTAGGGTTAGAGTTGGGGTTAGGGGTTAGGTGTTAGGGTTTGGGTTAGGGTTAGGTTTAGGATTTGGGTTAGGTTTAGGGTTTGGGTTAGGTTTAGGGTTAGGATTAGGTTTTGCGTTAGGGTTAGGTTTAGGGTTTGGGTTAGGTTTAGGGTTAGGGTTTGGGTTAGGGTAAGGGATAGGGTTAGGGTTAGGGTTTGGGTTAGGATTGGGATTAGGTTTAGGGTTAGTGTTAGTGTGATGGTTTGGGTTTGGGTTAGGGTTAGTGTTAAGGTTAGGGTTTGCGTTTGGGTTAGGGTTAAGTTTAATTTTAGGGTTAGGTTTAGGGTTATGCTTTGGTTTTGGGTTAGGGATACGGTTACGGTTAGGGTTTGGGTTAGGGTTAGGGTTAGGGTTATGTTTAAGGTTAGGGTTAGGTATAGGTTTTGGGTTTGGTTGCGGATTAGGGTAAGGATTAGGGTTAGGATTTGGATTAGGGTTAAGGTTAGGGTTTGGATTAGGGTTAGGGTTAGGGTTAGGGTTAGGGTAAGGGTTTGGATTTGAGTTAGGGTTTGGGTTATGGTTAGGGTTTGGGTTAGGGTTAGGGATAGGGTTAGGGTCAAGTTTAGGGTTAAAGTTAGGGTTAGGGCTCGAGTTAGGGTTAGCGTTTGGGTTAGGGTTTGGGTTTGGGTTTGGGTTAGGTTTAGGGTTAGGGTTAGTGTTAGGGTTCGAGTTTGGGTTAGGGTTAGAGTTAATGTTAGGGTTAGGGTTTGGGTTAGGGTTAGGGTTTCGGTTTGGTTTAGGGTTAGGGTTAGGGTTAGGTTTAGGATTTGGGTTAGGTTTAGCGTTAGGGTTAGGTTTAAGGTTAGGATTAGGGTTAGGGTTAGGGTTAGGGTTAGGGTTAGGGTTAGGGTTAGGGTTTGGGTTAAGGTTAGGTTTAGGTTTAGGGTTAGAGTTGGGGTTAGGGGTTAGGTGTTAGGGTTAGGGGTAGAGTTTGGTTTACGGTTAGGGGTAGGGTTAGGGTTAGGGTTTGGGTTTGGGTTACGGTTTGGGTTAGGGTTAGGGTTTGAGTTAGGGTTAGGGTTAAGATTAGGTTTAGGGTTTGTGTTTGGGTTTGTCTTAGGGTTAGGGTTTGGGTGAGTGTTAAGGTTTGGATTTGTGTTATGGTTAGGGTTAGGTTTAGGGGTAGAGTTAGGGTTTGTGTTCGGGTTAAGATTATTGTTAGGGTTTCGGTTAGAAATAGGTTTAGGTTTAGGGTTAGGGTTTGGGTTAGGGTTTGGTTTGTGTTACGGTTAGGGTTATGGTTAGGGTTAGGGTTAGGTTTTGGGTTAGGGTTAGGGTTAGGGTTTGGGTTTGGTTTAGGATTAGGGTTAGGGTTAATCTTTGGTTTACGGTTAGGGTTATTGTTAGGTTTAGTGTTAGGGTTAGGGTTAGGGTTACGGGTTAGGTTGAGGTTTACGGTTAGGTTTATGGTTTTGGTTAGGGTTTGTGTTAGGGTTAGGGTTAGGTTTAGGGTTAAGGTTTGGGTTAGGGTTTGGGTTAGGGTTAGGGTTAGGGTTACCGTTAATGTTTCGGTTAGGGTTAGGGTTATGGTTAGGGATTTGGTTAGGGTTAGTGTTTGGGTTAGTGTTAGGTTTGGGTTTAGTATTAGGGTTTGGGTTTGTGTTAGGTTTAGGGTTAGGTTTAGGGTTAGGGTTTGGGTTAGGTTTAGATTTAGGGTTACGGTTCGGGTTAGGTTTTGGGTTAGGGTTTGGTTTGTGTTAGGGTTAGGGTTAGGTTTAGGATTAGGGTTTGGGTTAGGTTTACGTTTAAGGTTATGGTCAAGATTAGGTTTAGGGTTAGGGTTAGTGTTAGGGTTAATGGTTAGGTGTTAGGGTTAGGTTTAGGGTCTGTGTTACAGTTAGGGTTAGGGTTAGGGTTAGGCTTACGGTTAGGGATAGAGTTAGGGTTAGGGTTAGGTTTAGGATTAGGGTTTGGGATAGGGTTAAGTTTAGTGTGAGTGTTTGAGTTAGGGTGAGGCTTTTCGTCAGGGTTAGCTTTAGGGTTAGGGTTTGGATTTGGGTTAGGTTTAGGGTTAGGGTTAGGGTTAGTTTTAGGGTTAGGGTTTGGGTTAGATTTAGGGTTAGGGTTAGGGTTAGACTTAGCGTTAGGATTAGAGTTATGGTTAGGTGTTAGGTGTTAGGGTTAGGGGTAGGGATTGGGTTACGGTTACGGTTAGGGTTAGGGTTAGGTTTAGGCTTATTCTTAGGGTTTGGGTTAGGGTTAGAGTTAGTGTTAGGGTTAGGGTTTGGATTTGGATTAGGTTTAGGATTAGGGTTAGCGTTAGGGTGAGGGTTTGGGTTTTGTTAGGGTTATGGTTAGGGTTAGGATTTGGGTGAGGGTTAGGGTCAGGGTTAGGGTCAAGTTTAGGGTTAAGTTTAGGGTTAGGGTAAGAGATAGGGTTAGGTTTTGGGTTAGGGTTAGGATTAGGGTTAGCGTTAGGGTTAGGGTTTGGGTTTTGTTAGGGTTATGGTAAGGGTTAGGATTTGGGTTAGGATTAGGGTTAGGGTTAGGGTCAAGTTTAGGGTTAAGTTTAGGGTTAGCGTAAGAGATAGGGTTAGGTTTTGGGTTAGGGTTAGGGTTTGGGTTTGGGTTAGGGTTAGCTTTATTGTTAGGGTTTGCGTTAGGTTTAGGGTGACGTTAAGAGTTAGGGCTTAGGTATTAGGGATAGGTATAGGTATTGGGTAACGGTTAGGGTTCGTGTTAGGTTTAGGGTTAGGGTTAGGGGTTAGGTGTTAGAGTTAAGGTTAGGGTTTGGGTTTGGGTTTGGGTTAGGGTGAAGGTTTGGGTTAGGGTTAGCGTTAAGTTTAGGGTTTAGGTTTGGGTTAGTGTTAGGGTTTGGGGTAGGATTTGGGTTAGGTTTAGGGTTAGGGTTAGGTTTAGTGTTTGGGTTAGGTTTAGGGTTAGGGTTAGGGTTTATGTTTGGGTTTGGGTTAGGGTTAGTTTTTGGGTTAGGGTTAGTGTTAGGATAAGGGTTAGGTTTAGGGTTAGGGTTAGGGTTAGGGTTAGGGTTTGAGTTAGGGTTAGGGTTAGGTTTAGGGTTAGGGTTTGTGTTAGGGTTAGGGTTATGTTTAGGGGTTGGGTTTGGGTTAAGGTTAGGGTTAGGTTTAGGGTTAGGGTTAGGGTTTGGGTTTCGGTTAGGATTAGGGTTACGTTTAGGTTAGGGTTAGGGTTAGGGTTTGGGTTAGGGGTACGGTTAGGCTTAGGGTTTGGGTTAGTGTTAGGGTTAGGGTTAAGGTTAGGGTTTGGGTTAGGGTGAGGGTTAGGGATAGTGTTAGGGTTAGGTTTAGGATTTGGGTTAGGTTTAGGGTTTGGGTTAGGTTTAGGGTTAGGATTAGGGTTTGGGTTAGGGGTACGGTTAGGGTTAGGGTTTGTGTTAGGGTTAGGGTTAGGGTTATGTTTAGGGGTTGGGTTTGGGTTAAGGTTAGGGTTAGGTTTAGGGTTAGGGTTAGGGATTGGGTTTCGGTTAGGATTAGGGTTACGTTTAGGTTAGGGTTAGGGTTAGGGTTTGGGTTAGGGGTACGGTTATGGTTAGGGTTTGGGTTAGTGTTAGGGTTAGGGTTAGGGTTAGGGTTTGGGTTAGGGTGAGGGTTAGGGATAGTGTTAGGGTTAGGTTTAGGATTTGGGTTAGGTTTAGGGTTTGGGTTAGGTTTAGGGTTAGGATTAGGGTTTGGGTTAGGGGGACGGTTAGGGTTAGGGTTTGGGTTAGGGTTAGGGTTAGGGTTTGGGTTTCAGTTAGGGTTAGGGTTAGGGTTAGTCTTTGGGTTAGGGTTAGGGTTAGGGTTAGGGTTAGGTTTAGGGTTATGGTTAGGGTTAGGGTTAGGGGTTAGATTTAGCTTTAGGGTTAGGTGTAGGGTTAGGGTTAGGGTTTGTGTTAGGGTTAGGTTCAGGGTTTGGGTTAGTGTTAGGGTTAGGGTTAGCATTAGTGTTTGTGTTAGAGTTAGGGTTATGGTTAGGGTTTGGGTTAAGGTTAGGTTTTGGGTTGGGTTAGGGTTAGGTTTAGGGTTAGTGTTAGTGTGAGCGTTTGGATTTGGGTTAGGGTTAGGATTAGGGTTAGGGTTAGGGTTTGCGTTTGGGTTAGGGTTAAGTTTAGGTTTAGGGTTAGGTTTAGGGGTAGGATTTGGTTTTGGGTTAGGGTTAGGGTTAGGGATACGGTTTGGGTTAGGGTTAGGGATAGGGTTATTGTCAAGTTTAGGGTTAAGTTTAGGGTTCGGGCTAGAGTTAGGGTTAGGGTTAGGGTTTGGGTTTGGGTTAGGGTTACGGTTAGGGTAAGGGTTAGGGTTAGATTAGGGTTTGGGTTAGGGTTAGGGTTAGAGTTAGGGTTAGGGTTTGGGTTAGGGTTAGGATTTGGGTTTGGGTTAGGGTTAGGGTTAGGGTAAGGGTTAGGGTTAGATTAGGGTTTGGGTTAGAATTAGGTTTAGGGTTAGGGTTAGGTTTTGGGGTAGGGTTAGGTTTACGGTTAGGGTTAGGGTTAGGGATAGGGTTTGGGTTAGGGTTAGGGTTAGGTTTAGGGTTAGTGTTAGTGTGAGGGTTTGGATTTGGGTTAGGTTTAGGGTTAGTGTTAGGGTTCGGATTTGGGTTAGGGTTAGAATTAGTGTTAGGGTTAGGTTTTGGGTTAGGGTTAGTGTTTGGGTTTGGTTTAGGGTTAGGGTTAGGGTTAGGGTTAGGGTTAGGTTTAGGGGTAGAGTTTGGTTTTGGGATAGGGTTAGGTTTAGGGATAGGGTTAGGTTTAGGTTTAGGGTTTGTGTTTGGGTTTGTCTTAGCGTTAGGGTTAGGGTTTGGGTGTTAGGGTTTGGGTTTGTGTTAGGGTTAGGGATAGGTTTAGGGGTAGAGTTTGGTTTTGGGATAGGGTTAGTTTTAGGGTTAGGGTTTGGGTTAGGGATAGGTTTAGGGTTAGGGTTAGGGTTTGGGTTAGGGTTATGATTAGGGTTAGGGTTAGGGTGAGGGTTAGGGTCAGGGTTAGGGTTTGGTTTGTGTTAGGGTTAGGGTTTCGGTTAGGGTTAGGGTTTGGGTTAGGTTTAAGGATAGGGTTAGGGTTTGGGTTATTGTAAGGTTTAGGGTTAGATTTTGGGTTAGGGTTGGCGTTAGGGTTTGGGTTTGGTTTAGGATTAGGGTTAGGGTTAGTCTTTGGTTTACGGTTAGGGTTATTGTTAGGTTTAGGGTTAGGGTTACGGGTTATGTTTAGGTTTACGGTTAGGTTTAGGGTTTTGGTTAAGGTTTGTGTTAGGGTGAGGGTTAAGTTTAGGGTTAAGGTTTGGGTGAGGGTTTGGGTTAGGGTTAGGGTTAGGGTTACCGTTAATGTTTGGGTTAGGTTTATGGTTAGGGTTAGGGATTGGGTAAGGGTTAGTGTTTGGGTTAGGGTTAGGGTTGGGTTTAGTGTTAGGGTTTGGGTTTGTGTTAGGGTTAGGGTTAGGTATAGGGTTAGGGTTTGGGTTAGGTTTAGAGTTAGGGTTACGGTTAGGGTTAGGTTTTGGGTTAGGGTTTGGTTTCTGTTAGGGTTAGGGTTATGGTTAGGGTTAGGGTTAGAGTTTCGATTAAGGTTAGTGTTATTGTGAGGTTTTGGGTTTGGGTTAGGGTTAGGGTTAGGGTTTGGGTTAGGATTTGGGTTAGGGTTAGGGTGAGGTTTTGTGTCTGGGTTAGGTTTAGGTTTAGGGTTAGGGTTAGGGTTAGGGTTTGGGTTAGGGTTAGGGTTAGGTTTTGGGTTAGGGATAGGGTTAGGGTTAGTGTTAGTGTTTGTGTTAGGTTTAGGGTTATGGTTAGGGTTTGGGTTAGGGTTAAGGTTTGGGTTAGGGTTCGACTTAGCGTTAGGGTTTTGGTTTTTCTTGTGTTAGGGTTAGGTTTAGGGTTAGGGTTTGGATTTGGGTTAGGGTTAGGGTTAGGTTTAGCTTTAGGTTTAGCGTTTCGGTTAGGATTAGGGTTAGGGTTAGGGTTAGGGTTAGGATTAGCGTTAGGGTTAGAGTTAGGTTTAGGTGTTAGGTTTTAGGGTTTGTGGTAGGGATTGGGTTACGGTTAGTTTTAGTGTTAGGGTTAGGGTTGGGGGTTAGGTATTTGGGTTAGGGTTAGGGTTAGGGTTATTATCAGGGTTAGGGTTAGAGTTAGTGTTAGGGTTAGGGTTTGGATTTGGATTAGGGTTAGGAATAGGGTTAGGGTTAGGGCTAGGGTTTGGGTTTTGTTAGGGTTATGTTTAGGGTTATGGTTTGGGTTAGGGTTAGGGTAAGGGTTAGGGTCACGTTTAGGGTTAAGGTTAGGGTTAGTGTAAGAGATAGGGTTAGGTTTTGGGTTAGGGTTAGGGTTTGGGTTTGGATTAGGGTTAGGGTTAGGTTTTGGGTTAGGGTTTGAGTTAGGGTTAGGGTTAGGGTTATGTTTAGGATTTGGGTTAGGGTTTGGTTTAGGGTTACGGTTACGTTTAGGGTTAGGGTTTTGGTTAGGGTTAGGGTTAGGGTTAATATTAGGTTTAGGATTTGGGTTATGTTTAGGTTTTGGGTTAGGTTTAGGGTTAGGATTAGGGTTTGGGTTAGGGATAGGTTTAGGGTTAGGTTTTCGGTTAGGGTTAGGGTTAGGGTTTGAGTTTGGGTTAGGGTTAGGGTTAGGGTTAGTATTTGGGTTTGGGTTAGGGTTAGGGTTGGTTTAGGGTTATGGTTAGGGTTAGGGTTAGGTGTTAGGTTTAGGTTTAGGGTTAGGTTTAGGGTTAGGGTTAGGGTTTGGGTTAGTGTTAGAGTTAGGCTTTGGGTTAGGGTTAGGGTTAGGTTTAGCGTTAGTGTTTGCATAAGGTTAGGGTTATGGTTAGGGTTTGGGTTAGGGTTAGGGTTTGGGTTAGGGTTAGGGTTAGGGTTAGGGATTGGGTTAGGGTTAGGGTTTGGGTTAGGGTTAGGGTTGAGGTTAGGGTTAGGGTTTGAGTTTGTGTTAGGTTTAGGGTTAGGTTTAGGGTTAGGGTTTGGGTTAGGTTTAGAGTTAGGGTGACTGTTAGGGTTAGGTTTTATGTTAGGGTTTGGTTTGTGTTAGGGTTAGTGTTATGGTTAGGGTTAGGGTTAGAGTTTCGGTTAGGTTTAGGGTTATTGTTAGGGTTTGGGTTTGGGTTAGGCTTAGGGTTAGGGTTTAGGTTTGGATTTGGGTTAGGGTTAGGGTTAGGGTTAGGGATAGGGTTAGGGTTAGCGTTAGTGTTTGTGTTAGGTTTAGGTTTATGGTTAGGGTTTGGGGTAGGGTTAGGGTTTGGATTAGGGTTAGGGTTAGGTTTTGGGTTAGGGATAGGGTTAGGGTTCGCGTTAGTGTTTGTGTTAGGTTTAGGGTTAGGGTTAGAGTTTGGGTTAGGGCTAGGGTTTGGGTTAGGGTTAGGCTTAGGGTTAGGGTTTTGGTTTGTGTTAGGGTTAGGGTTAGGTTTAGGGTTAGGGTTTGGGTTAGGTTTAGGGTTAAGGTTAGGGTTATTATTATATTTAGGATTACGGTTAGGGTTAGGGTTAAGCGTTAGGTGTTAGGGTTATGTTTAGGGTTTGGGTTACAGTTAGGGTTAGGGTCAGTGTTAGGGTTAGGTTTAGGTTTAGGGATAGAATTAGGGTTAGGGTTAGGTTTAGGATTAGGGTTTGGGTTAGGGTTAAGGTTAGGGTTAGGGTTTGGGTAAGGGTGAGGCTTTGCATTAGGGTTAGCTTTAGGGTTAGGGTGTGGATTTGGGTTTGGGTTAGGGTTAGGGTTGGGGTGAGTTTTAGGGTTAGGATTTGGGTTAGATTTAGGGTTAGGGTTAGGGTTAGGATTAGCGTTAGGATTAGAGTTAGGATTAGGTATTAGGTGATAGTGTTAGGGGTAGGGATTTGGTTACGGTTAGGGTTAGGGTTTGGGTTAGGGTTAGGGGTTAGGTGTTAGCGTTAGGGTTAGGTTTAGGGTTATTGTTAGGGTTTGGGTTAGAGTTAGAGTTATTGTTAGGGTTAGGGTTTGGATTTGGATTAGGGTTAGGATTAGGGTTAGGGTTAGGGTTAGGGTTTGGGTTTTGTTAGGTTTACAGTTAGGGTTGGGTTTAGGTTAGGGTTAGGGTTATGGTTAGGGTCAAGCTTAGGGTTAAGGTTAGGGTTAGGGTAAGAGATAGGGTTAGGGTTTGGGTTAGGGTAAGGGTTTGGGTTTGGGTTAGGGTAAGGGTTAGGGTTAGGGTTAGGGTTGGGGTTTGGGTTAGGTTTAGGGTTAGGGTTAATTTTAGGATTTGTGTTAGGGTTAGGGTTAGGGTTAGGGTTAGTGTTTGGGTTAGGGTTACGATTTGGGTTAGGATTAGCGTTAGGTTTAGGGTTAGGGTTAGGGTTAGCATTAGGGTTTGGGTTTGTGTTAGGGTTAGGGTTAGGTTTAGGTTTAGCGTTTGGGTTAGGCTTAGGGTTAGGGTTATGGTTAAAGTTAGGATTAGGGTTAGGGTTAGGGTTAGGTTTAGGGCTTAAGGTTATCGTTAGCGTTATGGTTAGGGTTTGGGTTAGGGTTTGGTTTGTGTTAGGGTTAGGGCAACGGTTAGGGTTAGGTTTAGGGTTTTGGTTAGGGTTATGGTTACGGTTAGAGTTAGGGGTTAGGTTTAGGTTTAGGGTTAGGTTTAGGGTTAGGGTTAGGGTTAGGGTTTGGGTTAGGGTTAGGGTTAGGGTTAGGGTTTAGGTTTGGGTTAGGGTTAGATTTACGGTTAGGGTCAATGTTAGTGTTAGGATTTGGGCTAAGGTTTGTCTTAAATTTAGGGTTAGGTTTTGGGTCACGGTTAGGATTAGGGTAAGGGTTTGGTTTCGGGTTCGTATTAGGGTTAGGGTTAGGGTTTGGGTTTGAGTTAGGGTTAGGTTTAGGGTTAGGGTTAGGGTTTGGGTTAGGGTTAGGTTTAGGGTTAGGGTTAGGTTTAGGTTTAGGGTTAGGGTTAGGGGTTAGGGTTACGGTTAGGTGTAAGTTTAGGGTTAGGATTAGGGTTAGGGTTAGGGTTAGGGTTTGGGTTAGGGTTAGGGTTTGGGTTAGTGTAAGGGTTAGGGTTTGCGTTTGTGTTAGGGTTAGGTTTAGGTTTAGGGTTATTTTTAGGGTTTGGGTTTGGGTTAGGGTTAGGGTTATTGTTAGGGTTTGAGTTAGGGATAGAGTTAGGGTTAGGGTTAGGGTTTGGATTTGGATTAAGGTTAGGATTAGGGTTAGGGTTAGGGTTAGGTTTTGGGTTTTGTTAGGGTTATGGTTAGGGTTAGGTTTTGGGTTAGGTTTAGGGTTAGGGTTAGGGTCAAGTTTAGGGTTAAGGTTAGGGTTAGGGTAAGAGATAGGGTTAGGGTTTGGGTTAGGGTTAGGGTTTGGGTTTGAGTTAGGGTTAGGGTTAGGGTTAGGGTTTGGGTTAGTGTTAGGGTTAGGTTTAGGATTTGGGTTAGGGTTAAGGTTAGGATTAGGGTTAGGGTTAGGGTTAGGGTTAGGGTTCGGGTTAGGCCTTAAGTTTAGCTTTAGCGTTAGGGTTGGGTTTCGGTTAGGCTTTGGTTTGTGTTAGGGTTAGGGCTACGGTTAGGGTTAGGGTTAGGGTTTTGGTTAGGGTTAGGGTTATTATTAGGGTTTGGGTTTTGGTTAGGGTTAGAGTTAGGGTTTGGGTTAGGATTTGGGTTAGGTTTAGGGTTAGGGTTAGGTTTAGTGTTTGGGTTAGGTTTAGGGTTAGGGTTAGGGATAGGGTTTGGGTTAGAGTTAGGGTTTGGGTTAGGATTTGGGTTAGGGTTAGGTTTAGGGTTAGGGTCAAGTTTAGGGTTAAGGTTAGGGTTAGGGCTAGAGTTAGGGTTAGGGTTTGGGTTAGGGTTAGGGTTTCTGTTTGATTTCGGGTTAGGGTTAGGTTTAGGGTAAGGTTTAGTGTTAGGGTTAGGGTTTGGGTTAGAATTAGGTTTAGGGTTAGGATTTGGTGTAGGGTTAGGTTTAGGGTTAGTGTTAGGATTTTGGTTTGGGTTTGGTTAGGCTTAAGGTTTCGGTTTGGGTTAGGGTTAGGGTTAGGCTTAGGGTTAGTGTTAGTATTACGGTTCGGGTTTGGGTTAGGGTTAGAGTTAGAGTTAGGGTTAGGGTTTGGGTTAGGGTTAGCTTTTGTCTTTGTTTTACAGTTAGGGTTAGGGTTAGGGTTAGGGTTTGTGTTAGGGTTAGCGTTAGGGTTTGGATTTGGGTTAGGGTTAGGGTTACGGTTAGTCTTTGGGTTAAGGTTAGGGTTACGGTTATGTTTAGGGTTATGTTTAGGGTTAGGGTTAGGGGTTAGGTTTAGGTTTAGGGTTAGGTTTAGGGTTAGGGTTAGGGTTTGGGTTAGGGTTAGGGTTATGTTTAGTCTTTGGGTTAGGGTTAGTGTTACGGTTAGGTTTAGGGTTAGGGTTGGGGTTTGGGTGAGGGTTAGTGTTAGGGTTTTGGTTTGTCTTAGGGTTAGGGTTAGGTTTAGGGTTAGGGTTTGGGTTAGGTTTAGGATTTGGGTTAGGGTTAGGGTTACGGTTAGGGTTAAGGTTAGGGTTCGCGTTAGGGTTTGGATTTGTGTTAGGGTTGGGTTAGTCTTAGGTTTAGCGTTTGAGTTGGGCTTAGGGTTAGGGTTAGGGTTCAGGTTATGGTTAGGGTTAGGGTTAGGGTTAGGGTTAGGGTTAGGGTTAGGGTTAGGGTTAGGGCTTAAGGTTAGCGTTAGCGTTAGGGTTAGGGTTTGGGTTAGGGGTTGGTTTGTGTTAGGGTTAAGGCAACGGTTAGGGTTAGGGTTAGGGTTTGGGTTAGGCTTAGAGTTAGGGTTAGGGTTTCGGTTTCGGTTAGGGTTAGGGTTAGGGTTTGGATTAGGATTTGGGTTAGGGGTAGGGTTATTGTTAGGTTTAGTGTTTGGGTTAGCTTTAGGGTTAGGGTTAGGCTTAGGGTTTGGATATGGGTTACGGTTAGGTTTTGGGTTAGGAGTTGGGTTAGGGTTAGGGTTAGGGTTAGGTTCAGGGTCTGGGTTTGGTTTAGGGTTAGGGTTTGTGTTAGGATTTGGGTTAGGTTTAGGGTTAATGTTAGGGTTAGGGTTTGGGTTAGGGTTACGGTTAGGGTTAGCATTAGGTTTAGGATTTGGGTTAGGTTTAGGGTTTGGGTTAGGTTTAGGGTTAGGATTAGGGTTCGGGTTAGGGGTAGGTTTAGGGTTAGGTTTTGGGTTAGGGTTAGGGTTAGGTTTTGGGTTAGGCTTAGGGTTAGGGTTAGTGTTAGGGTTAGGGTTTGGGTTAGGGTTAGGGTTAGGTTTAGCGTTAGTGTTTGGGTTAGGGTTAGGGTTATGGTTAGGGTTAGTGTTAGTGTGAGGGTTTGGGTTTCGGTTAGGGTTAGGGTTAGTGTTGGGGTTAGAGTTTGCGTTTGTGTTAGTGTTAGGTTTAGGGTTAGGGTTAGTGTTAGTGTGAGGGTTTGGGTTTCGGTTAGGGTTAGGGTTAGTGTTGGGGTTAGAGTTTGCGTTTGTGTTAGTGTTAGGTTTAGGCTTAGGGTTAGGGTTTGGTTTTGGGTTAGGGTTACTGTTATTGTTAGGTTTGGGTTTGTGTTAGGGTTAGGGTTAGGGTTTGCGTTAGGATTTAGGTTAGGGTTAGGCTTATGGTTTGGGTCAGGTTTAGGGTTAAGTTTAGGTTTTGGGTTAGGCTTAGGGTTTGGGTTAGGGTTAGCTTTAGGGATAGGGTTTGGGTTAGGTGTAGGGTTAAGGTTAGGGTCAGGATTAGGTTTACGGTTAGTGTTAGGGTTAGGGTTAGGTTTAGGGTTACGATTTAGGTTAGGGTTAGGGTTAGGGTTTGTGTTAGGTTTAGGTTTAAGTTTAGGGTTTGGGTTAGGGTTAGGTTTTGGGTTAGGGTTAGGCTTAGGGTTAGGGTTTTGGTTTGTGTTAGGGTTAGGTTTAGGGATAGGGTTTGGGTTAGGTTTAGGGTTAAGGTTAGGGTCAGGATTAGGTTTACGGTTAGGGTTAGGGTTAGGGTTAGTGGTTAGGTGTTAGGGTTAGGGTTAGGGTTAGGGTTAGGGTTAGGGTTAGGGTTAGACTTACCGTTAGGAATAGAGTTATGGTTAGGTGTTAGGTGTTAGGGTTAGGGGTAGGGATTGGGTTACGGTTACGGTTAGGGTTAGGGTTAGGTTTAGGCTTATTCTTAGGGTTTGGGTTAGGGTTAGAGTTAGTGTTAGGGTTAGGGTTTGGATTTGGATTAGGTTTAGGATTAGGGTTATCGTTAGGGTTAGGGTTTGGGTTTTGTTAGGGTTATGGTTAGGGTTAGGATTTGGGTGAGGTTTAGGGTCAGGGTTAGGGTCAAGTTTAGGGTTAAGTTTAGGGTTAGGGTAAGAGATAGGGTTAGGTTTTGGGTTAGGGTTAGGCTTAGGGTTAGGGTTTTGGTTTGTGTTAGGGTTAGGTTTAGGGATAGGGTTTGGGTTAGGTTTAGGGTTAAGGTTAGGGTCAGGATTAGGTTTACGGTTAGGGTTAGGGTTATGGTTAGTGGTTAGGTGTTAGGGTTAGGGTTAGGGTTTGGGTTAGGCTTAGGGTTAGGGTTAGTCTTTGGGTTAGGGTTAGGGTTAGGGTTACGGTTAGGTTTAGGTTTATGGTTAGGTTTAGGGTTAGGGGTTAGGTTTAGGTTTAGCGTTAGGTTTAGGGTTAGAGTTAGGGTTAGGTTTTGGGTTAGGGTTAGGATTAGGATAACGGTTGAGTTAGAGTTTGGGTTAGGGGGAAGGTGTTAGGGTTAAGGGTAGGATTCGGGTTAGGGTTAGGGTTAGTGTGAGGGTTATCTTTTGGGTTTGAGTTAGGGTTAGGGTTAGGATTAGGTTTAGGTTTAGGGTTTGGGTTAGGGTTAGGGTTAGGGTTAGGGTTAGGGTTAGGTTTAGGTTTAGAGTTAGGGTTAGGTTTAAGTTTTTGGTTAGGGTTACAGTTAGGGGTTAGGTTAAGGTTTGGGTTAGGGTTAGGGTTACGGTTAGGGTTTAGGTTTGGGTTAGCGTTAGATTTAGGGTCAGGATTAATGTTAGGGTTAGGGTTTCGCCTGGGGTTTGGGTTAGGGTTAGGGTTTGGTTTTCGGTTAGGGTTAGGTTTAGGGTTAGGGTTTGAGTTAGAGTTAGGGTTAAGATTAGGGTTAGAGTTTGTGTTTGGGTTTTTCTTAGGGTTAGCTTTAGTGTTTTGGTTATGGTTAGGGTTAGGGTAAGGGTTTGGGTTCGGGTTAGGGTTTGGGTTAGGCTTAGGGATTGTGTTTGAGTTAGAGATAGGGTTAGGGTTAGCGTTAGGTTTTGGGTTAAGGTTAGGAGTAGGGTTAGGGTTAGGGTTACGGTTAAGTTTTGGTTTAGTGTTAGGGTTTGGGTTTTTGTTAGGGTTAGGGTTAGGTTTAGAGGTAGAGTTAGGTTTTGGGTTAGGGTTAGGTTTAGGGATAGGGTTTGGGTTAGGGATAGGTTTAGGGTTAGGGTTTGGTTTGTGTTAGGGTTAGGATTACGTTTAGGGTTAGGGTTAGGGTTTGGGTTAGGTTTAGGGTTAGGGTTAGGGTTTGGGTTAGGGTTAGGGTTAAAGTTAGGGTTT
>CM069541.1:6670000-6672500 GCA_035773235.1 Eospalax fontanierii
GGTTTGGGTTAGGGTGAAGGTTTGGGTTAGGGTTAGCGTTAAGTTTAGGGTTTAGGTTTGGGTTAGTGTTAGGGTTTGGGGTAGGATTTGGGTTAGGTTTAGGGTTAGGGTTAGGTTTAGTGTTTGGGTTAGGTTTAGGGTTAGGGTTAGGGTTTATGTTTGGGTTTGGGTTGGGGTTAGTTTTTGGGTTAGGGTTAGTGTTAGGATAAGGGTTAGGTTTAGGGTTAGGGTTAGGGTTAGGGTTAGGGTTTGAGTTAGGGTTAGGGTTAGGTTTAGGGTTAGGGTTTGTGTTAGGGTTAGGGTTATGTTTAGGGGTTGGGTTTGGGTTAAGGTTAGGGTTAGGTTTAGGGTTAGGGTTAGGGTTTGGGTTTCGGTTAGGATTAGGGTTACGTTTAGGTTAGGGTTAGGGTTAGGGTTTGGGTTAGGGGTACGGTTAGGCTTAGGGTTTGGGTTAGTGTTAGGGTTAGGGTTAAGGTTAGGGTTTGGGTTAGGGTGAGGGTTAGGGATAGTGTTAGGGTTAGGTTTAGGATTTGGGTTAGGTTTAGGGTTTGGGTTAGGTTTAGGGTTAGGATTAGGGTTTGGGTTAGGGGTACGGTTAGGGTTAGGGTTTGTGTTAGGGTTAGGGTTAGGGTTATGTTTAGGGGTTGGGTTTGGGTTAAGGTTAGGGTTAGGTTTAGGGTTAGGGTTAGGGATTGGGTTTCGTTTAGGATTAGGGTTACGTTTAGGTTAGGGTTAGGGTTAGGGTTTGGGTTAGGGGTACGGTTAGGGTTAGGGTTTGGGTTAGTGTTAGGGTTAGGGTTAGGGTTAGGGTTTGGGTTAGGGTGAGGGTTAGGGATAGTGTTAGGGTTAGGTTTAGGATTTGGGTTAGGTTTAGGGTTTGGGTTAGGTTTAGGGTTAGGATTAGGGTTTGGGTTAGGGGTACGGTTAGGGTTAGGGTTTGGGTTAGGGTTAGGGTTAGGGTTTGGGTTTCAGTTAGGGTTAGGGTTAGGGTTAGTCTTTGGGTTAGGGTTAGGGTTACGGTTAGGGTTAGGTTTAGGGTTATGGTTAGGGTTAGGGTTAGGGATTAGATTTAGCTTTAGGGTTAGGTGTAGGGTTAGGGTTAGCGTTTGTGTTAGGGTTAGGTTCAGGGTTTCGGTTAGGGTTAGTGTTAGGGTTAGCATTAGTGTTTGTGTTAGAGTTAGGGTTATGGTTAGGGTTTGGGTTAGGGTTAGGTTTTGGGTTGGGTTAGGGTTAGGTTTAGGGTTAGTGTTAGTGTGAGGGTTTGGATTTGGGTTAGGGTTAGGATTAGGGTTAGGGTTAGGGTTTGCGTTTGGGTTAGGGTTAAGTTTAGGTTTAGGGTTAGGTTTAGGGTTAGGATTTGGTTTTGGTTTAGGGTTAGGGTTAGGGATACGGTTTGGGTTAGGGTTAGGGATAGGGTTATTGTCAAGTTTAGGGTAAGTTTAGGGTTGGGGCTAGAGTTAGGGTTAGGGTTAGGGTTTGGGTTTGGGTTAGGGTTACGGTTAGGGTAAGGGTTACGGTTAGATTAGGGTTTGGGTTAGGGTTAGGGTTAGGGTTAGGGTTAGGGTTAGGGTTTGGGTTAGGGTTAGGATTTGGGTTTGGGTTAGGGTTAGGGTTAGGGTAAGGGTTAGGGTTAGATTAGGGTTTGGGTTAGAATTAGGTTTAGGGTTAGGGTTAGGTTTTGGGGTAGGGTTAGGTTTACGGTTAGGGTTAGGGTTAGGGATAGGGTTTGGGTTAGGGTTAGGGTTAGGTTTAGGGTTAGTGTTAGTGTGAGGGTTTGGATTTGGGTTAGGTTTAGGGTTAGTGTTAGGGTTCGGATTTGGGTTAGGGTTAGAATTAGTGTTAGGGTTAGGTTTTGGGTTAGGGTTAGTGTTTGGGTTTGGTTTAGGGTTAGGGTTAGGGTTAGGGTTAGGGTTAGGTTTAGGGGTAGAGTTTGGTTTTGGGATAGGGTTAGGTTTAGGGATAGGGTTAGGTTTAGGTTTAGGGTTTGTGTTTGGGTTTGTCTTAGCGTTAGGGTTAGGGTTTGGGTGTTAGGGTTTGGGTTTGTGTTAGGGTTAGGGATAGGTTTAGGGGTAGAGTTTGGTTTTGGGATAGGGTTAGTTTTAGGGTTAGGGTTTGGGTTAGGGATAGGTTTAGGGTTAGGGTTAGGGTTTGGGTTAGGGTTATGATTAGGGTTAGGGTTAGGGTGAGGGTTAGGGTCAGGGTTAGGGTTTGGTTTGTGTTAGGGTTAGGGTTTCGGTTAGGGTTAGGGTTTGGGTTAGGTTTAAGGATAGGGTTAGGGTTTGGGTTATTGTAAGGGTTAGGGTTAGATTTTGGGTTAGGGTTGGCGGTAGGGTTTGGGTTTGGTTTAGGATTAGGGTTAGGGTTAGTCTTTGGTTTACGGTTAGGGTTATTGTTAGGTTTAGGGTTAGGGTTACGGGTTAGGTTTAGGTTTACGGTTAGGTTTAGGGTTTTGGTTAAGGTTTGTGTTAGGGTTAGGGTTAGGTTTAGGGTTAAGGTTTGG
>CM069541.1:6675000-6680000 GCA_035773235.1 Eospalax fontanierii
AGGATTAGAGTTAGGATTAGGTATTACGTGATAGTGTTAGGGGTAGGGATTTGGTTACGGTTAGGGTTAGGGTTTGGGTTAGGGTTAGGGGTTAGGTGTTAGCGTTAGGGTTAGGTTTAGGGTTATTGTTAGGGTTTGGGTTAGAGTTAGAGTTATTGTTAGGGTTAGGGTTTGGATTTGGATTAGGGTTAGGATTAGGGTTAGGGTTAGGGTTAGGGTTTGGGTTTTGTTAGGTTTACAGTTAGGGTTGGGTTTAGGTTAGGGTTAGGGTTATGGTTAGGGTCAAGTTTAGGGTTAAGGTTAGGGTTAGGGTAAGAGATAGGGTTAGGGTTTGGGTTAGGGTAAGGGTTTGGGTTAGGGTAAGGGTTTGGGTTTGGGTTAGGGTAAGGGTTAGGGTTAGGGTTAGGGTTAGGGTTTGGGTTAGGGTTAGGGTTAGGGTTAATTTTAGGATTTGTGTTAGGGTTAGGGTTAGGGTTAGGGTTAGTGTTTGGGTTAGGGTTAGGATTTGGGTTAGGATTAGCGTTAGGTTTAGGGTTAGGGTTAGGGTTAGCATTAGGGTTTGGGTTTGTGTTAGGGTTAGGGTTAGGTTTAGGTTTAGCGTTTGGGTTAGGGTTTGGGTTAGGGTTTGGTTAAAGTTAGGATTAGGGTTAGGGTTAGGGTTAGATTTAGGGCTTAAGGTTATCGTTAGCGTTATGGTTAGGGTTTGGGTTAGGGTTTGGTTTGTGTTAGGGTTAGGGCAACGGTTAGGGTTAGGTTTAGGGTTTTGGTTAGGGTTATGGTTACGGTTAGAGTTAGGGGTTAGGTTTAGGTTTAGGGTTAGGTTTAGGGTTAGGGTTAGGGTTAGGGTTTGGGTTAGGGTTAGGGTTAGGGTTAGGGTTTAGGTTTGGGTTAGGGTTAGATTTACGGTTAGGGTCAATGTTAGTGTTAGGATTTGGGCTAAGGTTTGTCTTAAATTTAGGGTTAGGTTTTGGGTCACGGTTAGGATTAGGGTAAGGGTTTGGTTTCGGGTTCGTATTAGGGTTAGGGTTAGGGTTTGGGTTTGAGTTAGGGTTAGGTTTAGGGTTAGGGTTAGGGTTTGGGTTAGGGTTAGGTTTAGGGTTAGGGTTAGGTTTAGGTTTAGGGTTAGGGTTAGGGGTTAGGGTTACGGTTAGGTGTAGGTTTAGGGTTAGGATTAGGGTTAGGGTTAGGGTTAGGGTTTGGGTTAGGGTTAGGGTTTGGGTTAGTGTAAGGGTTAGGGTTTGCGTTTGTGTTAGGGTTAGGTTTAGGTTTAGGGTTATTTTTAGGGTTTGGGTTTGGGTTAGGGTTAGGGTTATTGTTAGGGTTTGAGTTAGGGATAGAGTTAGGGTTAGGGTTAGGGTTTGGATTTGGATTAAGGTTAGGATTAGGGTCAGGGTTAGGGTTAGGTTTTGGGTTTTGTTAGGGTTATGGTTAGGGTTAGGTTTTGGGTTAGGTTTAGGGTTAGGGTTAGGGTCAAGTTTAGGGTTAAGGTTAGGGTTAGGGTAAGAGATAGGGTTAGGGTTTGGGTTAGGGTTAGGGTTTGGGTTTGAGTTAGGGTTAGGGTTAGGGTTAGGGTTTGGGTTAGTGTTAGTGTTAGGTTTAGGATTGGGGTTGGGGTTAAGGTTAGGATTAGGGTTAGGGTTAGGGTTAGGGTTAGGGTTCGGGTTAGGACTTAAGTTTAGCTTTAGCGTTAGGGTTGGGTTTCGGTTAGGCTTTGGTTTGTGTTAGGGTTAGGGCTACGGTTAGGGTTAGGGTTAGGGTTAGGGTTAGGGTTAGGGTTAGGGTTAGGGTTAGGGTTAGGGTTAGGGTTATTATTAGGGTTTGGGTTTTGGTTAGGGTTAGAGTTAGGGTTTGGGTTAGGATTTGGGTTAGGTTTAGGGTTAGGGTTAGGTTTAGTGTTTGGGTTAGGTTTAGGGTTAGGGTTAGGGATAGGGTTTGGGTTAGAGTTAGGGTTTGGGTTAGGATTTGGGTTAGGGTTAGGTTTAGGGTTAGGGTCAAGTTTAGGGTTAAGGTTAGGGTTAGGGCTAGAGTTAGGGTTAGGGTTTGGGTTAGGGTTAGGGTTTCTGTTTGATTTCGGGTTAGGGTTAGGTTTAGGGTAAGGTTTAGTGTTAGGGTTAGGGTTTGGGTTAGAATTAGGTTTAGGGTTAGGATTTGGTGTAGGGTTAGGTTTAGGGTTAGTGTTAGGATTTTGGTTTGGGTTTGGTTAGGCTTAAGGTTTCGGTTTGGGTTAGGGTTAGGGTTAGGCTTAGGGTTAGTGTTAGTATTACGGTTCGGGTTTGGGTTAGGGTTAGAGTTAGAGTTAGGGTTAGGGTTTGGGTTAGGGTTAGCTTTTGTCTTTGTTTTACAGTTAGGGTTAGGGTTAGGGTTAGGGTTTGTGTTAGGGTTAGCGTTAGGGTTTGGATTTGGGTTAGGGTTAGGGTTACGGTTAGTCTTTGGGTTAAGGTTAGGGTTACGGTTTTGTTTAGGGTTATGTTTAGGGTTAGGGTTAGGGGTTAGGTTTAGGTTTAGGGTTAGGTTTAGGGTTAGGGTTAGGGTTTGGGTTAGGGTTAGGGTTATGTTTAGTCTTTGGGTTAGGGTTAGTGTTACGGTTAGGTTTAGGGTTAGGGTTGGGGTTTGGGTGAGGGTTAGTGTTAGGGTTTTGGTTTGTCTTAGGGTTAGGGTTAGGTTTAGGGTTAGGGTTTGGGTTAGGTTTAGGATTTGGGTTAGGGTTAGGGTTACGGTTAGGGTTAAGGTTAGGGTTCGCGTTAGGGTTTGGATTTGTGTTAGGGTTGGGTTAGTGTTAGGTTTAGCGTTTGAGTTGGGCTTAGGGTTAGGGTTAGGGTTCAGGTTATGGTTAGGGTTAGGGTTAGGGTTAGGGTTAGGGTTAGGGTTAGGGCTTAAGGTTAGCGTTAGCGTTAGGGTTAGGGTTTGGGTTAGGGGTTGGTTTGTGTTAGGGTTAAGGCAACGGTTAGGGTTAGGGTTAGGGTTTGGGTTAGGCTTAGAGTTAGGGTTAGGGTTTGGGTTTCGGTTAGGGTTAGGGTTAGGGTTTGGATTAGGATTTGGGTTAGGGGTAGGGTTATTGTTAGGTTTAGTGTTTGGGTTAGCTTTAGGGTTAGGGTTAGGCTTAGGGTTTGGGTATGGGTTACGGTTAGGTTTTGGGTTAGGATTTGGGTTAGGGTTAGGGTTAGGGTTAGGTTCAGGGTCTGGGTTTGGTTTAGGTTTAGGGTTTGTGTTAGGATTTGGGTTAGGTTTAGGGTTAATGTTAGGGTTAGGGTTTGGGTTAGGGTTACGGTTAGGGTTAGCATTAGGTTTAGGATTTGGGTTAGGTTTAGGGTTTGGGTTAGGTTTAGGGTTAGGATTAGGGTTCGGGTTAGGGGTAGGTTTAGGGTTAGGTTTTGGGTTAGGGTTAGGGTTAGGTTTTGGGTTAGGCTTAGGGTTAGGGTTAGGGTTAAGGTTAGGGTTAGTGTTAGGGTTAGGGTTTGGGTTAGGTTAGGGTTAGGTTTAGCGTTAGTGTTTGGGTTAGGGTTAGGGTTATGGTTAGGGTTAGTGTTAGTGTGAGGGTTTGGGTTTCAGTTAGGGTTAGGGTTAGTGTTGGGGTTAGAGTTTGCGTTTGTGTTAGTGTTAGGTTTAGGGTTAGGGTTAGTGTTAGTGTGAGGGTTTGGGTTTCGGTTAGGGTTAGGGTTAGTGTTGGGGTTAGAGTTTGCGTTTGTGTTAGTGTTAGGTTTAGGCTTAGGGTTAGGGTTTGGTTTTGGGTTAGGGTTACTGTTATTGTTAGGTTTGGGTTTGTGTTAGGGTTAGGGTTAGGGTTTGCGTTAGGATTTAGGTTAGGGTTAGGGTTATGGTTTGGGTTAGGTTTAGGGTTAAGTTTAGGTTTTGGGTTAGGCTTAGGTTTTGGGTTAGGGTTAGCTTTAGGGTTAGGGTTTGGGTTAGGTGTAGGGTTAAGGTTAGGGTCAGGATTAGGTTTACGGTTAGTGTTAGGGTTAGGGTTAGGTTTAGGGTTACGATTTAGGTTAGGGTTAGGGTTAGGGTTTGTGTTAGGTTTAGGTTTAAGTTTAGGGTTTGGGTTAGGGTTAGGTTTTGGGTTAGGGTTAGGCTTAGGGTTAGGGTTTTGGTTTGTGTTAGGGTTAGGTTTAGGGATAGGGTTTGGGTTAGGTTTAGGGTTAAGGTTAGGGTCAGGATTAGGTTTACGGTTAGGGTTAGGGTTAGGGTTAGTGGTTAGGTGTTAGGGTTAGGGTTAGGGTTAGGGTTAGGGTTAGGGTTAGGGTTAGACTTACCGTTAGGATTAGAGTTATGGTTAGGTGTTAGGTGTTAGGGTTAGGGGTAGGGATTGGGTTACGGTTACGGTTAGGGTTAGGGTTAGGTTTAGGCTTATTCTTAGGGTTTGGGTTAGGGTTAGAGTTAGTGTTAGGGTTAGGGTTTGGATTTGGATTAGGTTTAGGATTAGGGTTATCGTTAGGGTTAGGGTTTGGGTTTTGTTAGGGTTATGGTTAGGGTTAGGATTTGGGTGAGGTTTAGGGTCAGGGTTAGGGTCAAGTTTAGGGTTAAGTTTAGGGTTAGGGTAAGAGATAGGGTTAGGTTTTGGGTTAGGGTTAGGCTTAGGGTTAGGGTTTTGGTTTGTGTTAGGGTTAGGTTTAGGGATAGGGTTTGGGTTAGGTTTAGGGTTAAGGTTAGGGTCAGGATTAGGTTTACGGTTAGGGTTAGGGTTAGGGTTAGTGGTTAGGTGTTAGGGTTAGGGTTAGGGTTTGGGTTAGGCTTAGGGTTAGGGTTAGTCTTTGGGTTAGGGTTAGGGTTAGGGTTACGGTTAGGTTTAGGTTTATGGTTAGGTTTAGGGTTAGGGGTTAGGTTTAGGTTTAGCGTTAGGTTTAGGGTTAGAGTTAGGGTTAGGTTTTGGGTTAGGGTTAGGATTAGGATAACGGTTGGGTTAGAGTTTGGGTTAGGGGGTAGGTGTTAGGGTTAAGGGTAGGATTCGGGTTAGGGTTAGGGTTAGGGTGAGGGTTATCTTTTGGGTTTGAGTTAGGGTTAGG
>CM069541.1:6687500-6697500 GCA_035773235.1 Eospalax fontanierii
TATTATTATATTTAGGGTTAGGGTTAGGGTTAAGCGTTAGGTGTTAGGGTTATGTTTAGGGTTTGGGTTACAGTTAGGGTTAGGGTGAGTGTTAGGGTTAGGTTTAGGTTTAGGGATAGAATTAGGGTTAGGGTTAGGTTTAGGATTAGGGTTTGGGTTAGGGTTAAGGTTAGGGTTAGGGTTTGGGTAAGGGTGAGGCTTTGCATTAGGGTTAGCTTTAGGGTTAGGGTGTGGATTTGGGTTTGGTTTAGGGTTATGGTTGGGGTTAGTTTTAGGGTTAGGGTTTGGGTTAGATTTAGGGTTAGGGTTAGGGTTAGGATTAGCGTTAGGATTAGAGTTAGGATTAGGTATTAGGTGATAGGTTAGGGGTAGGGATTTGGTTACGGTTAGGGTTAGGGTTTGGGTTAGGGTTAGGGGTTAGGTGTTAGCGTTAGGGTTAGGTTTAGGGTTATTGTTAGGGTTTGGGTTAGGGTTAGAGTTATTGTTAGGGTTAGGGTTTGGATTTGGATTACGGTTAGGATTAGGGTTAGGGTTAGGGTTTGGGTTTGGGTTTTGTTAGGGTTACGGTTAGGGTTGGGTTTGGGTTAGGGTTAGGGTTATGGTTAGGGTCAAGTTTAGGGTTAAGGTTAGGGTTAGGGTAAGAGATAGGGTTAGGGTTTGGGTTAGGGTAAGGGTTTGGGTTTGGGTTAGGGTAAGGGTTAGGGTTAGGGTTAGGGTTAGGGTTTGGGTTAGGGTTAGGATTTGGGTTAGGATTAGCGTTAGGTTTAGGGTTAGGGTTAGGGTTAGCATTAGGGTTTGGGTTTGTGTTAGGGTTAGGGTTAGGTTTAGGTTTAGCGTTTGGGTTAGGCTTAGGGTTAGGGTTACGGTTAAAGTTAGGATTAGGGTTAGGGTTAGGGTTAGGTTTAGGGCTTAAGGTTATCGTTAGCGTTAGGGTTAGGGTTTGGGTTAGGGTTTGGTTTGTCTTAGGGTTAGGGCAACGGTTAGGGTTAGGTTTAGGGTTTTGGTTAGGGTTATGGTTACGGTTAGATTTAGGGGTTAGGTTTAGGGTTAGGTTTAGGGTTAGGGTTAGGGTTAGGGTTAGGGTTTGGGTTTGAGTTAGGGTTAGGTTTAGGGTTAGGGTTAGGGTTTGGGTTAGGGTTAGGTTTAGGGTTAGGTTTAGGTTTACGTTTAGGGTTAGGGTTAGGGGTTAGGGTTACGGTTAGGTTTAGGTTTAGGGTTAGGGTTAGGATTAGGGTTAGGGTTAGGGTTAGGGTTAGGGTTATGGTTAGGGTTTGGGTTAGGGTTAGGGTTAGATTTAGGTTTAATGCTAGTGTGAGGATTTGGGTTTGGGTTAGGGTTAGGGTTAGTGTTAGGGTTAGGGTTTGCGTTTGTGTTAGGGTTAGGTTTAGGTTTAGGGTTAGGCTTAGGGATTGGGTTTGAGTTAGAGATAGGGTTAGGGTTAGGGTTAGGGTTTGGGTTAAGGTTAGGTGTAGGGTTAGGGTTAGGGTTATGGTTAAGGTTTGGTTTAGTGTTAGGGTTTAGGTTTGTGTTAGGGTTAGGGTTAGGTTTAGAGGTAGAGTTAGGTTTGGATTAGGGTTCGGTTTTGCGTTAGGGTTAGGCTTAGGCTTAGGGTTTTGGTTTGAGTTAGAGTTAGGGTTAGGTTTAGGGTTAGGGTTTGGGTTAGGTGTAGGGTTAAGGTTAGGGTCAGGATTACGTTTACGGTTAATATAAGGTTTAGGGTTAGGGTTAGGGTTACGATTTAGGTTAGGGTTAGGGTTAGGGTTTGGGTTAGGTTTAGGGATAAGTTTAGGGTTTAGGTTAGGGTTAGGTTTTGGGTTATGGTTAGGCTTAGGGTTAGGGTTTTGGTTTGTGTTAGGGTTAGGTTTAGGGTTAGGGTTTGGGTTAGGTTTAGGGTTAAGGTTAGGGTCAGGATTAGGTTTACGGTTAGGGTTAGGGTTAGGGTTAGTGGTTAGGTGTTAGGGTTAGGGTTAGGGTTTGGGTTAGGCTTAGGGTTAGGGTTAGTCTTTGGGTTAGGGTTAGGGTTACGGTTAGGTTTAGGTTTATGGTTAGGTTTAGGGTTAGGGGTTAGGTTTAGGTTTAGGGTTAGCTTAAGGGTTAGAGTTAGGGTTAGGTTTTGGATTAGGGTTAGGATTAGGATAAGGGTTGGGTTAGAGTTAGGGTTAGTGGGTAGGTGTTCGGGTTAAGGGTAGGATTCGGGTTAGGGTTAGGGTTAGGGTTATCTTTTGGGTTTGAGTTAGGATTAGGGTTAGGATTAGGTTTAGGGTTAGGGTTTGGGTTAGGGTTAGGGTTAGGGTTAGGGTTAGGGTTAGGGTTAGGGTTAGGTTTAGGTTTAGGGTTAGGGTTAGGTTTAAGTTTTTGGTTAGGTTTACAGTTAGGGGTTAGGTTAAGGTTTGGGTTAGGGTTAGGGTTAGGGTTAGGGTTTAGGTTTGGGTTAGCGTTAGATTTAGGGTCAGGATTAATGTTAGGGTTAGGGGTTCGGCTGAGGTTAGGGTTAGGGTTAGGGTTTGGGTTTCGGTTAGGGTTAGGGTTAGGGTTAGGGTTTGAGTTAGGGTTAGGGTTAAGATTAGGGTTAGGGTTTGGGTTTGGGTTTTTCTTAGGGTTAGCTTTAGGGTTTTGGTTATGGTTAGGGTTTGGGTAATGGTTTGGGTTCGGGTTAGGGTTAGGGTTAGGCTTAGGGATTGGGTTTGAGTTAGAGATAGGATTAGGGTTAGGGTTAGGGTTTGGGTTAAGTTTAGGTTTAGGTTTAGGGTTAGGGTTACGGTTAAGGTTTGGTTTAGTGTTAGGGTTTCGGTTTGTGTTAGGGTTAGGGTTAGGTTTAGAAGTAGAGTTAGGTTTTGGATTAGGGTTAGGTTTAGGGATAGGGTTTGGGTTAGGGATAGGATTAGGGTTAGGGTTTGGTTTGTGTTAGGGTTAGGATTACAATTAGGGTTACGCTTAGTGTTTGGGTTAGGTTTAGGGTTAGGGTTTGGGTTAGGGTTAGGGTTACGGTTACGGTTAGGGTTTGGGTTAGGGTTGGGGTTAGGGTTTGGGTTTGGTTTAGGATTAGGGATAGGGATAGTCTTTAGTTTACGGTTAAGTTTAGGGTTATGTTTACGGTTTTGGTAAGGGTTAGGTTTACGGGTTAGGTTTAGGAATAGGGTTAGGTTTAGGGTTAGGGTTAAGGATAGGGATAGGTTTAGGGTTAGGGTTAGGGTTAGGGTTTGGGTTTGTGTTCGGGTTAGGGTTAGGTTTATGATTCGGGTTTGGAATTAGGGTTTGGGTTAGGGTTAGGGTTAGTGTTAGTGTTAGCGTTAATGTTTGGATTAGGGTTAGGGTTATGGTTAGGGATTGATTTAGGGTTAGGGTTAGGGTTAGGGTTAGGGTTAGGTTTTGGGTTAGGGTTTGGTTTGTGTTAGGGTTACAGTTATGGTTAGGGTTAGGGTTAGAGTTACGGTTAGCTTTAGGGTTATTGTTAGGGTTTGGGTTTGGGTTAGGTTTAGGGTTAAGGTTTGGGTTTCGATTTGGGTTAGGGTTAGGGTTAGGTTTAGGTTTAGGTTTTGGGTTAGGTTTAGGGTTAGGGTTAGGGTTAGGGTTTGGATTAGGGTTAGGGTTAGGTTTTGGGTTAGGGATAGGGTTAGGGTTAGTGTTAGTGTTTGTGTTAGGTTAGGGTTAGGGTTAGGGTTTGGGTTAGGGTTAGGGTTTGGGTTTGGGTTAGGCTTAGGGTTAGGGTATTGGTTTGTGTTAGGGTTAGGGTTAGTTTTAGGGTTAGGGTTTGGGTTAGGGTTAGGGTTAGGGTTAAGGTTAGGGTTAGGGTTAGGGTATGGGTTTTGTTAGGGTTATGGTTAGGGTTAGGGTTTGGGTTAGGTTTAGGGTTAGGGTTAGGGTCAAGTTTAAGATTAAGGTTAGGGTTAGGGTAAGAGATAGGGTTAGGGTTTGGGTTAGGGTTAGGGTTTGGATTTGGGTTAGGGTTAGGGTTAGGGTTAAGGTTTGGGTTAGGGTTAGGGTTAGGATTTGAGTTAGGGTTAGGGTTAGGTTTAGGTTTTGGGTTAGGGTTAGGGTTAGGGTTAGGGTTAGGGTTAGGGTTAGGGATTGGATTAGGGTTAGGGTTAGGGTTTGGGTTCGGGTTAGAGTTATGGTTATGGTTACGGTTTGAGTTAGGGTTATGTTAGGTTTAGGGTTAGGGTTTGGGTTAGGGTTAGGGTTAGCGTTAGGATTTGAGTTTGAGTTAGGTTTAGGGTTAGCATTAGGGTTAAGTTTAGGGTTAGGGTTATGGTTTGGGTTAGGGTTAGGGTTTGGGTTAGGTTTTAGGTTTGGGTTAGCGTTAGATTTAGGGTCAGGATTAATGTTAGGGTTAGGGTTTCGGCTGGGGTTAGGGTTAGGGTTAGGGTTTGGGTTTCGGTTAGGGTTAGGGTTAGGGTTAGGGATTGAGTTAGGGTTAGGGTTAAGATTAGGGTTAGGGTTTGTTTTTGGGTTTTTCTTAGGGTTAGCTTTAGTGTTTTGGTTATGGTTAGGGTTAGGGTAAGTGTTTGGTTTCGGGTTAGGGTTAGGGTTAGGCTTAGTGATTGGGTTTGAGTTAGAGATAGGGTTATAGTTAGGGTTAGGGGTTGGGCTAGGGTTATCTTTAGCGTTAGGGTTAGGGTTACGTTTGTGGTGTGGTTTAGTTTGGGGGTTTAGGTGGGTGTTAGGGTTAGGGTTAGTTATAGAGGTAGAGTTAGTTTTTGGGATAGGTTTAGGTTTAGTAATAGGGTTTGGGTTAGGTATAGATTTAGGGTTAGGGTTTGGTTTGTGTTAGGGTTAGGATTACGATTAGGGTTACGGTTACGGTTTGTTTTAGGTTTAGGGTTAGGATTAGGGTTTGGGTTAGGGTTAGGGTTACGGTTAGGGTTTGGGTTAGGGTTGGGGTTAGGGTTTGGGTTTGGTTTAGGATTAGGGTTAGGGTTATTCTTTGGTTTACGGTTACGGTTAGGGTTGTGTTTACGGTTTTGGTTAGGGTTAGGGTTACGGCTTAGGTTTAGGTTTAGGGTTAGGTTTAGGGTTAGGGTTAAGGTTAGGGATAGGTTTAGGGTTAGGGTTAGGGTTAGGGTTTGGGTTTGTGTTCGGGTTAGGGTTAGGTTTATGGTTCGGGTTTGGAATTAGGGTTTGGGTTAGGGTTAGGGTTAGTGTTAGTGTTAGCGTTAATGTTTAGGTTAGGGTTAGGGTTATGGTTAGGGATTGGGTTAGGGTTAGGGTTAGGGTTAGGGTTAGGGTTAGGTTTTGGGTTAGGGTTTGGTTTGTGTTAGGGTTACGGTTAGGGTTAGGGTTTGGGTTCGAGTTTCGGTTAGGTTTAGGGTTATTGTTAGGGTTTGGGTTTGGGTTAGGGTTAGGGTTAAGGTATGGGTTTCGATTTGGGTTAGGGTTAGGGTTAGGTTTAGGTTAGGTTTTGGGTTAGGTTTAGGGTTAGGGTTAGGGTTAGGGTTTCGATTAGGGTTAGGGTTAGTTTTTGGGTTAGGGATAGGGTTAGGGTTAGCGTTAGTGTTTGTGTTAGGTTTAGGGTTATGTTTAGGGTTTGGGTTAGGTTTAGGGTTTGGGTTTGGGTTAGGCTTAGGATTAGGGTATTGGTTTGTGTTAGGGTTAGGGTTAGGTTTAGGGTTAGGGTTTGGGTTAGGTTTAGGGTTAAGGTTAGGGTTAGGATTATATTTAGGTTTAGGGTTAGGGTTAGTGTTAGGGGTTAGGTGTTAGGGTTATGTTTAGGGTTTGGGTTACAGTTAGGGTTAGGGTAAGGGTTAGGGTTAGGTTTAGGGTTAGGGATAGAGTTAGGTTTAGGGTTAGGTTTAGGATTAGGGTTTGGGTTAGGGTTAAAGTTAGTCTTAGGGTTTGGGTTAGGGTGAGGCTTTACGTTAGGGTTAGCTTTACGGTTAGGGTTTAGATTTGGGTTAGGCTTAGGTTTAGGGTTAGGGTTAGCTTTAGGGTTAGGGTTTGTTTTAGATTTAGGGTTAGGCTTAGTGTTAGGATTAGCGTTAGTATTAGAGTTAGGTTTAAGTGTTAGGTGTTTGGGTTAGTGGTCGGAATTGGGTTACGATTAGGGTTAGGGTTTGGGTTAGGGTTAGGGGTTAGGTGTTAGGGTTAGGCTTAGGTTTAGGGTTATTGTTAGAGTTTGGGTTAGGGTTAGAATTATTGTTAGGGTTAGGGTTTGGATTTGGATTAGGGTTACGATTAGGGTTAGGGTTAGGGTTAGGGTATGGGTTTTCTTAGGGTTATGGTTAGGGTTAGGGTTTGGGTTAGGGTTAGGGTTAGGGTTAGGGTCAAGTTTAGGGTTAAGGTTAGGGTTAGGGTAAGAGATAGGGTTAGGGTTTGGGTAAAGGGTTAGGGTTTGGATTTGGGTTAGGGTTAGGGTTAGGGTTAGGGTTAGGGTTAAGTTTTGTGTTAGGGTTACGGTTAGGGTTAGGTTTAGGATTTGGGTTAGGGTTAGGGTTAGGGTTAGTTTTAGGGTTAGGTTTAGTATTTGGGTTAGGGTTAGGATTTGGCTTAGGGTTAGGGTTAGGGTTAGGGTTAGGGTTAGCATTAGGGTTTGGGTTTGTTTTAGGGTTAGAGTTTGGGTTAGGATTAGGGTTAGGTTTACGGTTAAAGTCAGGATTAGGGTTAGGGTTAGAGTTAGGGTTAGGGCTTAAGGTTATCGTTAGCGTTAGGGTTAGGGTTTGGGTTAGGGTTTGGTTTGTGTTAGGGTTAGTGCGACGGTTAGGGTTAGGGTTAGGTTTTGGGATAGGGTTATGTTTAGGGTTAGGGTTAGGGTTTAGGGTTAGGGTTAGGGTTAGGGTTAGGGTTAGGCTTAGGGTTAGGGTTAGGGTTAGGGTTAGGAATAGGGTTAGGGTTAGGGTTACAGTTTTCGTTAGGGTTAGCGTTAATTTTAGGGTTTGGGTTAGGGTTAGGGTTAGGGTTAGGGTTAGGGTTAGGGTTAGGGTTAGATTTTCGGTTAGGTTTAGGGTTATTGTTAGTTTTTGGGTTTGGGTTAGGGTTAGGGTTAAGGTTTGGGTTTCGATTTGGGTTAGGGTTCGGGTTAGGATTAGGTTTAGGTTTTGGGTTAGGTTTTGGGTTAGGGATAGGGTTAGGGTTAGCGTTAGTGTTTGTGTTAGGTTTAGGGTTATGTTTAGGGTTTGGGTTAGGGTTAGGGTTTGGGTTTGGGTTAGGCTTAGGGTTAGGGTATTGGTTTGTGTTAGGGTTAGGGTTAGGTTTAGGGTTAGGGTTAGGGTTAGGTTTAGCGTTTGGTTTAGGCTTAGGGTTAGGTTTACGGTTAAAGTCAGGATTAGGTTTAGGGTTAGGGTTAGGGTTAGGGCTTAAGGTTATCGTTAGCGTTAGCGTTAGTGTTTGGGTTAGGTTTAGGGTTACGTTTAGGTTTAGGGTTTGGGTTTGGGTTAGGATTTGGGTTAGGGTGAGGCTTTGTGTTAGGGTTAGCTTTAGGGTTAGGGTTTGGATTTGGGTTAGGGTTAGGGTTAGGGTTAGGGTTAGCTTTAGGGTTAGGTTTTGGGTTAGGGTTAGGGTTAGGGTTAGGGTTAGGATTAGCGCTAGGGTTAGAGTTAGGGTTAGGTTAGGGTTAGGGTTAGGGTTAGGGTTAGGGTTAGGGTTAGGGTTCGGGTTATGGTTAGGGTTAGGGTTAGGGTTTGGGTTTTGTTAGGATTACGGTTAGGGTTAGGGTTAGGGTTAGTGTTAGGGTTAGGGTTAGGGTTAGGGTTAGGGTTAGGGTTAGGGTTAGCGTTAGGTTTTGGGTTTGTGTTAGGGTTGGGTTAGGGTTAGGTTTAGCGTTTGGGTTAGGCTTAGGGTTAAGGTTAGGGTTAAGGTTAGGATTAGGGTTAGGGTTAGGGTTAGGGTTAGGGTTAGGGCTTAAGGTTAGCGTCAGCGTTAGGGTTAGGGTTAGGGATTGGGTTACAGTTAGGGTTAGGCTTAGGGTTAGGGTTAGGGTTAGAGTTAGGATTTGTCTTAGGGTTAGGGTTAGTGTTTGTGTTAGCGTTACGATTTGGGTTAGGGTTAGGGTTAGGGTTAGGATTTGGGTTTGGGTTAGGGTTAGGGTTAGGGTTAGGTTTAGTGTTTGGGTTAGGTTTAGGGTTAGGGTTAGGGTTAGGGTTTGGGTTTGGATTAGGGTTAGGGTTTGGGTTAGGATTAGGGTTAGGGTTTGGGTTTGGGTTAGGATTTTGGTTTGGGTTAGGGTTAGGGTTAGGTTTAGGGTTTGGGTTTGGTTTAGGGTTAGGATTTGGTTTAGGATTTGGGTTAGGGTTAGGGTTACCGTTAGGGTTAGGTTTTGGGTTAGGGTTACGGTTAGGGTTAGGGTTAGGGTTAGGGTTAGGATTTGGGTTAGGTTTAGGATTTGGTTTAGTTTTAGGGTTAGGATTAGGTTTTGGGTTAGGGGTAGGGATAGGGTTAAGGTTTGGGTTAGGGTTAGGGTTAGGGTTTGGGTTTGGGTTAGGGTTAGGGTTAGGGTTAGTCTTTGGGTTAGGGTTAGATTTAGGGTTAGGTTTAGGTTTATGGTTAAGGTTAGGGTTAGGGGTTAGGTTTAGGTTTAGGGTTAGGTTTAGGGTTAGGTTTAGGGTGAGGGTTTGGATTAGGGTTAGTTTTAGGGTTTGAGTTAGGGTTAGGGTTATGTTTAGCGTTAGTGTTTGGGATAGGGTTAGGGTTATGGTTAGGGTTTGGGTTAGGGTTAGGTTTAGGGTTATGGTTAGGGTTAGGTTTAGGTTTAATGTTACTGTGAGGGTTTGGGTTTGGGTTAATGTTAGGGTTAGTGTTAGGGTTAGGGTTTGCGTTTGTGTTAGGGTTAGGTTTAGGGTTAGGGTTTGGTTTAGGGTTAGGGTTTGGTTTTGGGTTAGGGTTAGGGTTAGGGTTAGGGTTTGGGTTAGGCTTAGCGTTACAGTTAGGGCCAAGTTTAGGATTAAGGTTAGGTTTAGGTCTAGAGTTAGTTTTAGGGTTTGGGTTAGGGTTAGGGTTTGTGTTTGATTTAGTTTTAGGATTAGGGTAAGGGACAAGCTTAAGGTTAGGGTTAGGGTTTGGGTAAGAATTAGCTTTAGGGTTAGGTTTTGGTGTAGCGTTAGGGTTAGGGTTAGGGTTAGGGTTAGGGTTTTGTTTTGGGTTTGGTTAGGCTTAAGGTTTGGGTTTGGTTTAGGGTTATGGTTAGGCTTAGGGTTAGTGTTAGTGTTAGAGTTCTGGTTTGGGTTAGGGTTAGAATTAGAGTTAGGGTTAGGATTTGTGTTAGGGATAGGGTTTGGGTTTGGTTTAGAGTTAGGGTTAGGGTTAGGTTTAGGGTTTGTGTTAGGGTTAGGGTTAGGGTTTGGATTTGGGTTAGGGTTAGGGTTAGTGTTACGGTTAGGTTTAGGGTTATGGTTAGGGTTAGGGTTAGGTGTTAAGTTTAGGTTTAGGGTTAGGGTTAGGGTTAGGGTTTGGGTTAGGGTTAGGTTTAGGATAAGGGTTAGGGTTAGAGTTAGGTTTAGGGGTTAGGTGTTAGGGTTAGGGGTAGGGATTTGTTTACGGTTAGGGTTAGGGTTTGGGTTAGGTTTTGGGTTACGGCGAAGCTTTGCGTTAGGGTGAGCTTTAGGGTTAGGGTTAGGGTTTGGGTTAGGGTTAGGGTTAGGGTTAGGGTTTGGGTTTGTGTTAGGGTTAGGGTTAGGGTTTGTCTTTGGGTTAGGGTTAGGCTTAGGGTTAGGTTTGGGATTAGGGTTAGGGTTAGCGTTAGTGTTTGGGTTAGGGTTAGGGTTATGGTTAGGGTTTGAATTAGGGTTAGGGTTTGGGTTAGGGTTAGGGTTATGGTTTGGGTTTGTGTTAGGGTTATGGTTTGGTTTAGGGTTAGGGTTTGGTTAGGGTTAGGGTTAGGGGTAGGGTTAGGGTTAGTATTAGGTTTAAGTTTAGGGTTAGGGTTATGGATAGGGGTTAGGTGTTAGGTTTAGGTTTAGGGTTTGGGTTACGGTTAGGGTTAGGGTTAGGGTTAGGGTTAGGATTAGGGTTAGGGTTAGAGTTAGGGTTAGGGGTTTGGTGTTAGGGTTAGGGGTAGGGATTGGGTTACGGT
>CM069541.1:6702500-6705000 GCA_035773235.1 Eospalax fontanierii
TAAGGTCAAGTTTAGGATTAAGGTTAGGTTTAGGTCTAGAGTTAGTTTTAGGGTTTGGGTTAGGGTTAGGGTTTGTGTTTGATTTAGTTTTAGGATTAGGGTAAGGGAAAGGCTTAAGGTTAGGGTTAGGGTTTGGGTAAGAATTAGCTTTAGGGTTAGGTTTTGGTGTAGCGTTAGGGTTAGGGTTAGGGTTAGGGTTAGGGTTTTGGTTTGGGTTTGGTTAGGCTTAAGGTTTGGGTTTGGTTTAGGGTTATGGTTAGGCTTAGGGTTAGTGTTAGTGTTAGAGTTCTGGTTTGGGTTAGGGTTAGAATTAGAGTTAGGGTTAGGATTTGGGTTAGGGTTAGGGTTTGGGTTTGGTTTATAGTTAGGGTTAGGGTTAGGTTTAGGGTTTGTGTTAGGGTTAGGGTTAGGGTTTGGATTTGGGTTAGGGTTAGGGTTAGGGTTACGGTTAGGTTTAGGGTTATGGTTATGGTTAGGGTTAGGGTTTAGGTTTAAGTTTAGCGTTAGGTTTAGATTTAGGGTTAGGGTTTCGGTTAGGGTTAGGGTTAGGTTTAGTCTTTATGTTAGGGTTAGTGTTACAGTTAGGTTTAGGGTTATGGTTAGGGTTAGGGTTAGGTGTTAGGTTTAGGTTTAGGGGTAGGGTTAGGGTTAGGATTTGGGTTAGGGTTAGGTTTAGGATAAGGGTTAGGGTTAGAGTTAGGGTTAGGGGTTAGGTATTAGGGTTAGGGGTAGGGTTTGTTTTACGGTTAAGTTTAGGGTTAGGCTTAGGTTTTGCGTTTGAGTTAGGGTTTGGGTTAGGGTTAGGTTTAGGTTTAGGGTTAGGGTTAGGTTTACGGTTTGGGTTAGTGTTACAGTTAGGGTTTGGGTTAAGGTTTATTTTAGGGTTAGGGTTAGTGTTAGGGTTAGGGTGAGGTTTAGGATTAGTGTTTGGGTTTGGGTTAGGGTTAGGGTTAGGGTTAGATTTTGGGTTAGAGTTGGGGTTAGGGTTTGGGTTTGGTTTAGGATTAGGGCTAGGATTAGTCTTTGGTTTAGGGTTATGGTTAGGGTTAGGGCTTGGGTTAGTGTTACGGTTAGGATTAGGGTCAAGTTTAGGGTTAAGGATAGGGTTAGGGTAAGACATAGGGTTAGGGTTTGGGTTAGGGTTAGGGTTTGGGTTTCGGTTAGGGTTAGGGTTAGGGTTAGGGTTTGGGTTAGGGTTAGGGTTATGGTTAGGGTTAGGATTTGGGTTAGGGTTAAGGTTAGGGTTATTGTTTGTTTTAGCGTTACGATTTGGGTTAGGGTTAGGTTAGGGTTACGGTTTGGGTTTGGGTTAGGGTTAGGTTTGGGTTAGGATTTGGGTTAGGGTTAGTGTTAGGGTTAGGTTTAGGGTTTGGGTTAGGGTTAGGGTTAGGGTTAGGATTTGGGTTATGTTTAGGATTTGGGTTAGTTTTAGGGTTAGGATTAGGTTTTGGGTTATGGGTAGGGATAGGGTTAGGGTTTGGGTTAGGGTTAGGGTTAGGGTTTGGGTTTGGGTTAGTGTTAGGTTTAGGGTTAGTCTTTGGGTTAGGGTTAGAGTTAGGGTTAGGTTTAGGGTTATGGTTAAGGTTAGGGTTAGGGGTTAGGTTTAGGTTTAGGGTTACATTTAGGGTTAGGGTTAGGGTGAGGGTTTGGGTTAGGGTTAGTTTTAGGGTTTGAGTTAGGTTTAGGGTTATGTTTAGCGTTAGTGTTTGGGTTAGGGTTAGGGTTATGGTTAGGGTTTGGGTTAGGGTTAGGTTTTGGGTTAGGGTTAGGGTTATCTTTAGGGTTAATGTACTGTTAGGGTTTTGGTTTGGGTTAATGTCAGGGTTAGTGTTAGGGTTAGGGTTTGCATTTGTATTAGGGTTAGGTTTAGGCTTAGGGTTAGGTTTAGGATTAGTGTTAAGGTTAGGGTTAGGGTTTGGGTTAGGGTTAGCGTTAGAGTTAGGGTCAAGTTTGGGTTTAAGGTTAGGTTTAGGGCTAGAGTTAGTTTTAGGGTTTGGGTTAGGGTTAGGGTTTGTGTTTGATTTAGGGTTAGGATTAGGGTTAGGGTAAGGCTTAGGGTTACGGTTAGGGTTTGGGTAAGAATTAGGTTTAGGGTTAGGTTTTGGTGTAGGGTTAGGGTTAGGGTTAGGGTTAGGGTTTTGGTTTGGGTTTGGTTAGGCTTAAGGTTTGGATTTGGTTTAGGGTTATGGTTAGGCTTAGGGTTGGTGTTAGTGTTAGAGTTCTAGTTTGGGTTAGGGTTAGAGTTAGAGTTAGGGTTAGGGTTTGGGTTAGGGTTAGGGTTTGGGTTTGGTTTAGAGTTAGGGTTACGGTTAGGTTTAGGGTTTGTGTTAGGGTTAGGGTTAGGGTTTGGATTTGGGTTAGGGTTAGGGTTAGTGTAACAGTTAGGTTTAGGGTTATGGTTAGGGTTAGGTTTAGGTGTTAGGTTTAGGTTTAGGGTTAGGGTTAGTGTTAGGGTTTGGGTTAGGGTTAGTTTTAGGATAAGGGTTAGGGTTAGAGTTAG
>CM069541.1:6710000-6715000 GCA_035773235.1 Eospalax fontanierii
ATTAGGGTTTGGGTTAGGGTTAAGGTTAGGGTTAGGGTTTGGGTAAGGGTGAGGCTTTGCATTAGGGTTAGCTTTAGGGTTAGGGTGTGGATTTGGGTTTGGGTTAGGGTTATGGTTGGGGTTAGTTTTAGGGTTAGGGTTTGGGTTAGATTTAGGGTTAGGGTTAGGGTTAAGATTAGCGTTAGGATTAGAGTTAGGATTAGGTATTAGGTGATAGGGTTAGGGGTAGGGATTTGGTTACGGTTAGGGTTAGGGTTTGGGTTAGGGTTAGGGGTTAGGTGTTAGCGTTAGGGTTAGGTTTAGGGTTATTGTTAGGGTTTGGGTTAGGGTTAGAGTTATTGTTAGGGTTAGGGTTTGGATTTGGATTAGGGTTAGGATTAGGGTTAGGTTTAGGGTTAGGGTTTGGGTTTTGTTAGGGTTACGGTTAGGGTTGGGTTTGGGTTAGGGTTAGGGTTATGGTTAGGGTCAAGTTTAGGGTTAAGGTTAGGGTTAGGTTAAGAGATAGGGTTAGGGTTTGGGTTAGGGTAAGGGTTTGGGTTTGGGTTAGGGTAAGGGTTAGGGTTAGGGTTAAAGTTAGGGTTTGGGTTAGGGTTAGGGTTAGGGTTAATTTTAGGATTTGGGTTAGGGTTAGGTTTAGGGTTAGGGTTAGTTTTTGGGTTAGGGTTAGGATTTGGCTTAGGATTAGCGTTAGGTTTAGGGTTAGGGTTAGGGTTAGCATTAGGTTTTGGGTTTGTGTTAGCTTTAGGGTTAGGTTTAGGTTTAGCGTTTGGGTTAGGCTTAGGGTTAGGGTTACGGTTAAAGTTAGGATTAGGGTTAGGGTTAGGGTTAGGTTTAGGGCTTAAGGTTATCGATAGCGCTAGGCTTAGAATTTGGGTTAGGGTTTGGTTTGTGTTAGGGTTAGGGCAACGGTTAGGGTTAGGTTTAGGGTTTTGGTTAGGGTTATGGTTACGGTTAGAGTTAGGGGTTAGGTTTAGGTTTAGGTTTAGGTTTAGGGTTAGGGTTAGGGTTTGGGTTAGGTTTACGTTTAGGATTAGGGTTAGGGTTAGAGTTAGGGTTAGTGGTTAGGTGTTAGGGTTAGGGGTAGGGTTTGGGTTAGGGTTAGGGTTGGTGTTAGGGTTAGGGTTTGAGTTTGTGTTAGGGTTAGGGTTAGGTTTAGGGTTAGGGTTTGGGTTAGGTTTAGAGTTAGCGTGACGGTTAGGGTTAGGTTTTATTTTAGGGTTTGGTTTGTGTTAGGGTTAGGGTTATGGTTAGGGTTAGGGTTAGAGTTTCGGTTAGGTTTAGGGTTATTGTTAGGGTTTGGGTTTGGGTTAGGCTTAGGGTTAGGGTTTGGGTTTGGATTTGGGTTAGGGTTAGGGTTAGGGTTAGGGATAGGGTTAGGGTTAGCGTTAGTGTTTGTGTTAGGTTTAGGGTTATGGTTAGGTTTTGGGTTAGGGTTATGGTTTGGATTAGGGTTAGGGTTAGGTTTCGGGTTAGGGATAGGGTTAGGGTTAGCGTTAGTGTTTGTGTTAGGTTTAGGGTTAGGGTTAGGGTTTGGGTTAGGGCTAGGGTTTGGGTTAGGATTAGGCTTAGGGTTAGGGTTTTGGTTTGTGTTAGGGTTAGGGTTAGGTTTAGGGTTAGGGTTTGGGTTAGGTTTAGGGTTAAGGTTAGGGTTATTATTATATTTAGGGTTAGGGTTAGGGTTAGGGTTAAGGGTTAGGTGTTAAGGTTATGTTTAGGGTTTGGGTTACAGTTAGGGTTAGGGTGAGTGTTAGGGTTAGGTTTAGGTTTAGGGATAGAATTAGGGTTAGGGTTAGGTTTAGGATTAGGGTTTGGGTTAGGGTTAAGGTTAGGGTTAGGGTTTGGGTAAGGGTGAGGCTTTGCATTAGGGTTAGCTTTAGGGTTAGGGTGTGGATTTGGGTTTGGGTTAGGGTTATGGTTGGGGTTAGTTTTAGGGTTAGGGTTTGGGTTAGATTTAGGGTTAGGGTTAGGGTTAGGATTAGCGTTAGGATTAGAGTTAGGATTAGGTATTAGGTGATAGGGTTAGGGGTAGGGATTTGGTTACGGTTAGGGTTAGGGTTTGGGTTAGGGTTAGGGGTTAGGTGTTAGCGTTAGGGTTAGGTTTAGGGTTATTGTTAGGGTTTGGGTTAGGGTTAAAGTTATTGTTAGGGTTAGGGTTTGGATTTGGATTAGGGTTAGGATTAGGGTTAGGGTTAGGGTTAGGGTTTGGGTTTTGTTAGGGTTACGGTTAGGGTTGGGTTTGGGTTAGGGTTAGGGTTATGGTTAGGGTCAAGTTTAGGGTTAAGGTTAGGGTTAGGTTAAGAGATAGGGTTAGGGTTTGGGTTAGGGTAAGGGTTTGGGTTTGGGTTAGGGTAAGGGTTAGGGTTAGGGTTAAAGTTAAGGTTTGGGTTAGGGTTAGGGTTAGGGTTAATTTTAGGATTTGGGTTAGGGTTAGGGTTAGGGTTAGGTTTAGTGTTTGGGTTAGGGTTAGGATTTGGGTTAGGATTAGCGTTAGGTTTAGGGTTAGGGTTAGGGTTAGCATTAGGGTTTGGGTTTGTGTTAGCTTTAGGGTTAGGTTTAGGTTTAGCGTTTGGGTTAGGCTTAGGGTTAGGGTTACGGTTAAAGTTAGGATTAGGTTTAGGGTTAGGGTTAGGTTTAGGGCTTAAGGTTATCGATAGCGCTAGGCTTAGAATTTGGGTTAGGGTTTGGTTTGTGTTAGGGTTAGGGCAACGGTTAGGGTTAGGTTTAGGGTTTTGGTTAGGGTTATGGTTACGGTGAGAGTTAGGGGTTAGGTTTAGGTTTAGGGTTAGGTTTAGGGTTAGGGTTAGGGTTTGGGTTAGGTTTCCGTTTAGGATTAGGGTTAGGGTTAGAGTTAGGGTTAGTGGTTAGGTGTTAGGGTTAGGGGTAGGGTTTGTTTTACGGTTAGGGTTAGGGTTAGGTTTAGGTTTAGGGTTAGGGTTAGGTTTAGTGTTTGGGTTAGGGTTACTTTTAGGGTTTGGGTTAAGGTTTGGTTTAGGGTTAGGGTTAGGGTTAGGGTTAGGGTTTGGGTTAGGGTTATGTTTAGGGTTAGGGTTTAGGTTTGGGTTAGGGTTAGATTTACGGTTAGGGTCAATGTTAGTGTTAGGATTTGGGCTAAGGTTTGTCTTAAATTTAGGGTTAGGTTTTGGGTCACGGTTAGGATTAGGGTAAGGGTTTGGTTTCGGGTTCGGGTTAGGGTTAGATTTAGGGTTTGGGTTTGAGTTAGGGTTAGGTTTAGGGTTAGGGTTAGGGTTTGGGTTAGGGTTAGGTTTAGGGTTAGGGTTAGGTTTAGGTTTAGGGTTAGGGTTAGGGGTTAGGGTTACGGTTAGGTTTAGGTTTAGGGTTAGGGTTAGGATTAGGGTTAGGGTTAGGTTTAGGGTTTGGGTTTAGGGTTAGGGTTAGGGTTAGGTTTAGATTTAGGGTTAATGCTAGTGTGAGGATTTGGGTTTGGGTTAGGGTTAGGGTTAGTGTTAGGGTTAGGGTTTGCGTTTGTGTTAGGCTTAGGTTTAGGTTTAGGGTTAGGTTTAGGGTTAGGGTTTGGTTTTGGGTTAGGTTTAGGTTTTGGGTTAGGTTAGGGTTAGGGTTAGGGTTAGGGTTATTGTTAGGGTTTGAGTTAGGGATAGAGTTAGGGTTAGGGTTAGGGTTTGAATTTGGATTAGGGTTAGGATTAGGGTTAGGGTTAGCGTTAGGGTTTCGGTTTTGTTAGGGTTATGGTTAGGGTTAGGTTTTGGGTTAGGTTTAGGGTTAGGGATAGGGTCAAGTTTAGCGTTAAGGTTAGGGTTAGGGTAAGAGATAGGGTTAGGGTTTGGGTTAGGGTTAGGGTTTGGGTTTGAGTTAGGGTTAGGGTTAGGGTTAGCGTTTGGGTTAGGGTTAGGTTTAGGATTTGGGTTAGGGTTAAGGTTAGGGTTAGGGTTTGGGTAAGGGTGAGGCTTTGCATTAGGGTTAGCTTTAGGGTTAGGGGGTTAGGGTTATGGTTGGGGATAGTTTTAGGGTTAGGGTTTGGGTTAGATTTAGGGTTAGGGTTAGGGTTAGGATTAGCGTTAGGATTAGAGTTAGGATTAGGTATTAGGTGATAGGGTTAGGGTTAGAGATTTGCTTACGGTTAGGGTTAGGGTTTGGGTTAGGGTTAGGGGTTAGGTGTTAGCGTTAGGGTTAGGTTTAGGGTTATTGTTAGGGTTTGGGTTAGGGTTAGAGTTATTGTTAGGATTAGGGTTTGGATTTGGATTAGGGTTAGGATTAGGGTTAGGGTTAGCGTTAGGGTTTGGGTTTTGTTAGGGTTACGGTTAGGGTTGGGATTGGGTTAGGGTTAGGGTTATGGTTAGGGTCAAGTTTAGGGTTAAGGTTAGGGTTAGGGTAAGAGATAGGGTTAGGGTTTGGGTTAGGGTAAGGTTTTGGGTTTGGGTTAGGGTAACGGTTAGGGTTAGGGTTAAAGTTAGGGTTTGGGTTAGGGTTAGGGTTAGGGTTAATTTTAGGATTTGGGTTAGGGTTAGGGTTAGGGTTAGGGTTAGGGTTAGGGTTAGGGTTAGTGTTTGGTTTAGGGTTAGGATTTGGGTTACGATTAGCGTTACGTTTAGGCTTAGGGTTAGGGTTAGCATTAGAGTTTGGGTTTGTGTTAGGGTTAGCGTTAGGTTTAGGTTTAGCGTTTGGGTTAGGCTTAGGGTTAGGGTTACGGTTAAAGTTAGGATTAGGGTTAGGGTTAGGGTTAGGTTTAGAGCTTAAGGTTTTCGTTAGCGTTAGGGTTAGGGTTTGGGTTAGGGTTTGGTTTGTCTTAGGGTTAGGGCAACAGTTAGGGTTAGGTTTAGGGTTTTGGTTAGGGTTATGGTTACGGTTAGAGTTAGGGGTTAGGTTTAGGTTTAGGGTTAGGTTTAGGGTTAGGGTTAGGGTTAGGGTTTGGGTTAGGTTTAGGTTTAGGATTAGGGTTAGGGTTAGAGTTAGGGTTAGTGGTTAGGTGTTAGGGTTAGGGGTAGGGTTTGGTTTATGGTTAGGGTTAGGGTTAGGTTTAGGTT
>CM069541.1:6720000-6722500 GCA_035773235.1 Eospalax fontanierii
TGAGTTAGAGATAGGTTTAGGGTTAGGGTTAGGATTTGGGTTAAGGTTAGGTTTAGGGTTAGGGTTAGGATTACGGTTAAGGTTTGGTTTAGTGTTAGGGTTTGGGTTTGTGTTAGGGTTAGGGTTAGGTTTAGAAGTAGAGTTAGGTTTTGGGTTAGGGTTAGGTTTAGGGAAAGGGTTTGGGTTAGGGATAGGTTTAGGGTTAGGGTTTGGTTTGTGTTAGTTTTAGGATTACGATTAGGGTTAGGGTTAGTGTCTGGGTTAGGCTTAGGTTTAGGGTTTGGCGTTGGGTTAGGGTTAGGGTTACGGTTAGGGTTTGGGTTAGGGTTGGGGTTAGGGTTTGGGTTTGGTTTAGGATTAGGTTTAGGGTTAGTCTTTGGTTTCCGGTACCGGTTAGGGTTATGTTTACGGTTTTGGTTAGGGTTTGGGTTCCTAGTTAGATTTAGGTTTAGGGTTAGGTTTATGGTTAGGGTTAGGGTTAGGGATAGGTTTAGGGTTAGGGTTAGGGTTAGGGTTTGGGTTTGTGTTCGGGTTAGGGTTAGGTTTATAGTTCGGCTTTGGGTTAGGGTTTAGGTTAGGGTTAGGGTTAGTGTTAGTGTTAGCGTTAATGTTTGGGTTAGGGTTAGGGTTATGGTTAGGGTTTGGGTTAGGGTTAGGGTTAGGGTTAGGTTTGGAGTTAGGGTTTGGTTTGTGTTAGGGTTAGGGTTAGGGTTAGGGTTAGGGTTAGAGTTTCGGTTAGGTTTAGGGTTATTGTTAGGGTTTGGGTTTGGGTTAGGGTTAGGGTTAGTGTTTGGGTTTGGATTTGGGTTAGGGTTAGGATTAGGGTTAGGTTTAGGTTTTGGGTTAGGTTTAGGGTTAGGGTTAGGGTTAGGGTTTGGATTAGGGTTAGGTTTAGGTTTTGGGTTAGGGATAGGGTTAGGGTTAGCGTTAGTGTTTGTGTTAGGTTTAGGGTTATGTTTAGGGTTTGGGTTAGGGTTAGAGTTTGGGTTAGGGTTAGGCTTAGGGTTAGGGTACTGGTTTGTGTTAGGGTTAGGTTTAGATTTAGGGTTAGGGTTTGGGTTAGGTTTAGGGTTAAGGTTAGGGTTAGGATTATATTTAGGTTTAGGGTTAGGGTTAGGGTTAGGGGTTAGGTGTCAGGGTTACGTTTAGGGTTTGGGTTACAGTTAGGCTTAGGGTAAGGGTTAGGTTTAGGTTTAGGGTTAGGGATAGAGTTAGGTTTAGGGTTAGGTTTAGGATTAGGGTTTGGGTTAGGGTTAAGGTTAGTCTTAGGGTTTGGGTTAGGGTGAGGCTTTGCGTTAGGGTTAGCTTTAGGGTTAGGGTTTGGATTTGGGTTAGGGTTAGGGTTAGGTTTTGGGTTAGGCTTAGGGTTAGGGTTAGGGTTAAGGTTAGGGTTAGTGTTAGGGTTAGGGTTTGGGTTAGGTTTAGGGTTAGGTTTAGCGTTAGTGTTTGGGTTAGGGTTAGGGTTATGGTTAAGGTTTGGGTTAGGGTTAGGGTTTGGGTTAGGGTTAGGGTTAGGGTTAGGGTTAGGGTTAGTGTTAGTGTGAGGGTTTGGGTTTGAGTTAGGGTTAGGGTTAGTGTTAGGGTTAGAGTTTGCGTTTGTGTTAGTGTTAGGTTTAGGGTTAGGGTTTGGTTTTGGGTTAGGGTTAGTGTTATTGGTAGGGTTTGGGTTTGGGTTAGGGTTAGGGTTAGGGTTTGGATTAGGATTTAGGTTAGGGTTAGGGTTAGGGTTTGGGTTAGGTTTAGGGTTAAGTTTAGGTTTTGGGTTAGGGTTAGGTTTTGGGTTAGGGTTAGGCTTAGGGTTAGGGTGTTGGTTTGTGTTAGATTATATTTAGGTTTAGGGTTAGGGTTAGGGTTAGGGGTTAGGTGTTAGGATTATGTTTAGGGTTTGGGTTACAGTTAGGGCTAGGGTAAGGGTTAGGGTTAGGTTTAGGGTTAGGGATAGAGTTAGGTTTAGGGTTAGGTTTAGGGTTAGGGTTTGGGTTAGGTTTAGGGTAAAGGTTAGGGTCAGGTTTAGGTTTACGGTTAGGGTTAGGGTTAGGGTTAGTGGTTAGGTGTTAGGGTTAGGGTTAGGGTTTGGGTTAGGGTTAGGGTTTGGGTTAGGGTTAGAGTTAGGGTTAGGGTTAGGGTTTGGGTTAAGGTTAGGGTTAGGTCTAGGATTTGGGTAGGCTTAGGGTTAGGGTTAGTGTTTGGGTTAATGTTACGATTTGGGTTAGGGTTAGGGTTAGAGTTAGGGGTTAGGTGTTAAGGGTTAGGGGTTATGGTTAGTGTTAGGGTTAGGTTTGGGGTTTGGGTTAGGTTTAGGGTTAGGTTTTGGGTTAGGTTTTGGGTTAGGGTTAGGGTTAGGGTTAGGGTTTGGGCTTGGGTTAGTGTTAGGGTTAGGGTTCGGGTTAGAGTTTGGGTTTGGGTTAGGGTTAGGGTGAGGGTTAGGGTTAGGGTTTGAGTTAGGGTTAGGGTTAAGATTAGGGTTAGGGTTTGCTTTTGGGTTAGTTTTAGGGTTAGG
>CM069541.1:6725000-6727500 GCA_035773235.1 Eospalax fontanierii
TTAGTGTTTTGGTTAGGTTTAGGGTTAGGGTTAGGGTTAGGGTTTGGGTTTGGGTTAGGTTTAGGGTTAGGGTTAGGGTTAGGGTTTGGGTTTGGGTAATGGTTAGGTTTACGCTTAGGGTTAGGATTAGGGTTAGGGTTAGGGTTAGGGTTAGGTTTTGGGTTAGGGTTAGGATTAGGATAAGGGTTAGGGTTAGAGTTAGGTAGGGGGTAGGTGTTAGGGTAAGGGTAGGGTTAGGGTTAGGATTAGGGTTAGGGTAAGGGTTAGCGTGTGGGTTTGAGTTAGGGTTAGGGTTAGGATTAGTTTTAGGGTTAGGGTTTGGGTTAGGGTTAGGGTTAGGGTTAGTTTTAGGTTTAATTTTAGGGTTAGGGTTACGTTTAAGTTTTTGGTTAGGGTTACGGTTAGGGGTTAGGTTAAGGTTTGGGTTAGGGTTAGGGTTTGGGTTAGGGTTTAGGTTTGGGTTAGCGTTAGATTTAGGGTCAGAATTAATGTTAGGGTTAGAGTTTCGGCTGGGGTTAGGTTTAGAGTTAGGATTTGGGTTTGGGTTAGGGTTAGGGTTAGGGTTAGGGTTTGAGTTAGGGTTAGGGTTAAGATTAGGGTTAGTGTTTCTGTTTGGGTTTTTCTTAGGGTTAGGGTTAGTGTTTTGGTTATGGTTAGGGTTAGGGTAAGGGTTTGGGTTCGGGTTAGGGTTAGGGTTAGGCTTAGGGATTGGGTTTGAGTTAGAGATAGGTTTAGGGTTAGGGTTAGGATTTGGGTTAAGGTTAGGTTTGGGTTAGGGTTAGGATTACGGTTAAGGTTTGGTTTAGTGTTAGGGTTTGGGTTTGTGTTAGGGTTAGGGTTAGGTTTAGAGGAAGAGTTAGGTTTTGGGTTAGGGTTAGGTTTAGGGATAGGGTTTGGGTTAGGGATAGGTTTAGGGTTAGGTTTGGTTTGTGTTAGGGTTAGGATTACGATTAGGGTTAGGGTTAGGGTTTGGGTTAGGTTTAGGTTTAGGGTTAGGGTTTGGGTTAGGGTTAGGGTTACAGTTAGGGTTTGGGTTAGGGTTGGGGTTAGGGTTTGGGTTTGGTTTAGGATTAGGGTTAGGGTTAGTCTTTGGTTTACGGTTACGGTTAGGGTTAGGTTTACGGTTTTGGTTAGGGTGAGGGTTACTAGTTAGGTTTAGGTTTAGGGTTAGGTTTATGGTTAGGGTTAGGGTTAGGCATAGGTTTAGGGTTAGGGTTAGGGTTAGGGTTTGGGTTTGTGTTCGGGTTAGGGTTAGGTTTATGGTTCGGGTTTGGGTTAGGGTTTAGGTTAGGGTTAGGGTTAGTGTTAGTGTTAGCGTTAATGTTTGGGTTAGGGTTAGGGTTATGGTTAGGGTTTGGGTTAGGGTTAGGGTTAGGGTTAGGTTTTGGGTTAGGGTTTGGTTTGTGTTAGGGTTAGGGTTAGGGTTAGGGTTAGGGTTAGAGTTTCGTTTAGGTTTAGGGTTATTGTTAGGGTTTGGGTTTGGGTTAGGGTTAGGGTTAGGTTTTGGGTTTGGATTTGGGTTAGGGTTAGGATTAGGGTTAGGTTTAAGTTTTGGGTTAGGTTTAGGGTTAGGTTTAGGGTTAGGCTTAGGGGTAGGTTTAGGGTTAGGTTTTGGGTTAGGGTTAGTGTTAGGTTTTGGGTTAGGCTTAGGGTTAGTGTTAGGGTTAGGGTTTGGGTTAGGTTTAGGGTTAGGTTTAGCGTTAGTGTTTGGGTTAGGGTTAGTGTTATGGTTAAGGTTTGGGTTAGGGTTAGGGTTTGGGTTAGGGTTAGGGTTAGGGTTAAGGTTAGGGTTAGTGTTAGTGTGAGGGTTTGGGTTTGGGTTAGGGTCAGGGTTAGTGTTAGGGTTAGAGTTTGCGTTTGTGTTAGTGTTAGGTTTAGGTTTAGGGTTAGGGTTTGGTTTTGGGTTAGGGTTAGTGTTATTGGTAGGGTTTGGGTTTGGGTTAGGGTTAGGGTTAGGGTTTGGTTTAGGATTTAGGTTAGGGTTAGGGTTAGGGTTTGGGTTACGTTTAGGGTTAGGTTTAGGTTTTGGGTTAGGGTTAGGTTTTGGGTTAGGGTTAGGCTTAGGGTTAGGGTGTTGGTTTGTGTTAGATTATATTTAGGTTTAGGGTTAGGGTTAGGGTTAGGGGTTAGGTGTTAGGGTTATGTTTAGGGTTTGGGTTACAGTTAGGGTTAGGGTAAGGGTTAGGGTTAGGTATAGGGTTAGGGATAGAGTTAGGTTTAGGGTTAGGTCTAGGGTTAGGGTTTGGGTTAGGTTTAGGATTAAGGTTAGGGTCAGGATTAGGTTTACGGTTAGGGTTAGGGTTAGGGTTAGTGGTTAGGTGTTAGGGTTAGGGTTAGGGTTTGGGTTAGGGTTAGGGTTTGGGTTAGGGTTAGAGTTAGGGTTAGGGTTAGGGTTTGGGTTAAGGTTAGGGTTAGGTTTAAGATTTGGGTAGGCTTAGGGTTAGGGTTAGTGTTTGGGTTAGGGTTAGGGTTTGGGTTAGGGTTAGGGTTAGGGTTAGTC
>CM069541.1:6752500-6755000 GCA_035773235.1 Eospalax fontanierii
AGGGTTAGGGTTACGGTTAACGTAAGGATTAGGGTTAGGTTTAGGATTTGGGTTAGGGTTAGGCTTAGTTAGGGATAGGGTTAGGTTAAGGTTTGGATTAGGGTTTGGTTTGTGTTAGGTTTTAGGCTACGGTTATGGTTAGGGTTAGGGTTTGGGTTAGGGTTAGGGTTAGGGTTAGGGTTAGGGTTAGGGTTAGGGTTAGGATTTGGTTTAGGGTTAGGTTTGGGGTTAGGGTTTGGGTTTGGGTTAGTGTTAGGGTTACGTTTACTGTTTGGGTTAGGTTTAGGGTTAGGGTTAGGGTTAGGGTTTGGGTTTGGGTTAGGGTTAGGGTTTGGGTTACGATTTGGGTTAGTGTTAGGGTTAGGGTTAGGTTTACGGTTTGGGTTAGGGTTAGGGTGAGGGTTTGGTTTAGGATTTGGTTTAGGTTTAGGGTTACGGTTAGGGATAGGGTTTCGGTTAGGGTTAGGGTTAGGGTTAGGTTTAGGATTTGGGTTAGGTTTAGGATTTGGGTTAGTTTTAGCGTTAGGATTAGGTTTTGCATTAGGGGTAGGGTTAGGGTTAGGGTTTGGGTTAGGGTTAGGGTTAGTGTTTGGGTTTGGGTTAGGGTTAGGGTTAGGGTTAGTCTTTGGGTTAGGGTTAGAGTTAGGGTTAGGATTAGGGTTATGGTTAAGGTTAGGTTTAGGGGTTAGGGTTAGGGTTAGGGTTAGGGTTTGTGTTAAGATTAGGGTTTGGGTTAGGGTTAGGGTTAGGGTTAGGGTTAGGGTTAGGGTTAGTGTTAGGGTTAGAATTAGGGTTAGGGTTAGGGTTAGGGTTAGGGTTAGGGTTGGGTTTGGGTTAGGGTAAGGGTTTGGGTTAGGGTTACGGTTAGGGTTTGGGTTTAGATTAGGCTTAGGTTTAGGGTTAGGGTTAGGTTTAGGGTTATGATTAGGGTTAGGATTTGGGTTAGGGTTACGGTTAGGTTTAGGGTTAGGGTTAGGGTTAGGGTTTGGGTTAGGGTTAGGTTTAGGGTTAGGGTTAGGGTTAGGGTTTGGGTTAAGTTTGGGGTTAGGGTTTGGGTTTGGTTTAGGGTTAGGGTTAGGGTTAGTCTTTGGTTTAGGGTTAGGCTTAGGGTTAGGTTTAGGGTTTTGGTTAGGGTTAGGGTTACGGGTTAGGTTTAGGTTTACTGTTAGGTTTAGGGTTAAGGTTAGGGTTAGGTTAGGGTTAGGGTTAGTCTTAGGGTTTAGGTTAGGGTGAGGCTTTGCGTTAGGTTTAGCTTTAGGGTTAGGGTTTGGATTTGGGTTAGTGTTAGGGTTAGGTTTAGGGTTAGGGTTAGCTTTAGGCTTAGGGTTTGGGTTAGATTTAGGGTTAGGCTTAGGGTTAGGATTAGCGTTAGTATTAGAGTTAGGTTTAAGTGTTAGGTGTTTGGGTTAGAGGTCGGAATTGGGTTACGGTTAGGGTTAGGGTTTGGGTTAGGGGTTAGGTGTTAGGGTTAGGCTTAGGTTTAGGGTTATTGTTAGAGTTTGGGTTAGGGTTAGAGTTATTGTTAGGGTTAGGGTTTGGATTTGGATTAGGGTTAGGATTAGGGTTAGGGTTAGGGTTAGGGTTTGGGTTTTCTTAGGGTTATGGTTAGGGTTAGAGTTTGGGTTAGGGTTAGGGTTAGGGTCAAGTTTAGGGTTAAGGTTAGGGTTATGGTAAGAGATAGGGTTAGGGTTTGGGTTAGGGTTAGGGTTTGGATTTGGGTTAGGGTTAGGGTTAGGTTTAGGGTTAAGGTTTGGGTTAGGGTTAGGGTTAGGGATAGGTTTAGGATTTGGGTTAGGGTTTGGGTTAGGGTTAGGTTTAGGGTTAGGTTTAGGGTTAGGTTTAGTATTTGGGTTAGGGTTAGGATTTGGCTTAGGGTTAGGGTTAGGGTTAGGGTTAGGGTTAGCATTAGGGTTTGGGTTTGTTTTAGGGTTAGTGTTAGGGTTAGGTTTAGTGTTTGGGTTAGGCTTAGGGTTACGTTTAAGGTTAAAGTTAGGATTAGGGTTAGGGTTAGGGGTAGGGTTAGGGTTAGGCCGTAAGATTATCGCTAGCGTTAGGGTTAGGGTTTCGGTTAGGGTTTGGGTTAGGGTTAGGGTTAGGGTTAGGGTTAGGGTTAGGGTTAAGGTTAGGATTAGGGCGACGGTTAGGGTTAGGGTTAGGTTTTGGGTTAGGGTTAGGTTTAGGGTTAGGGTTAGGGTTTGCGTTTGGGTTAGTTTTAGGGTAAGTGTTAGGGTTAGGAATTGGTTTAGGGTTAGGGATAGGGTTAGGGTTAGGGTTAGGGTTTGGGTTTTGTTAGGGTTACGGTTAGGGTTAGGGTTTGGGTTAGGGTGAGGGTTAGGGTTAGGGTCAAGTTTAGGGTTAAGGATAGGGTTAGGGAAAGACATAGGGTTAGGGTTTGGGTTAGGGTTAGGGTTTGGGTTTGGTTTAGGGTTAGGGTTAGGGTTAGGGTTAGGGTTAGGGTTAGGGTTAGGGTTACGGTTTGGGTTAGGCATAGGGTTAGGGA
>CM069541.1:6765000-6767500 GCA_035773235.1 Eospalax fontanierii
CTTAGGGTTAGGGTTAGGGTTAGGGATAGACTTAAGGTTAGTGTTAGGGTTAGGATTAGGGTTTGGGTTAGGGTTAAGTTTAGTGTTAGGGCTTGGGTTAGGGTGAGGCTTTGCGTTAGGGTTAGCTTTAGGGTTAGGGTTTGGATTTGGGTTAGGGTCAGGGTTAGGGTTATGGTTAGCTTTAGGGTTAGGGTTTGGGTTAGGGTTAGGGTTAGGGTTAGGATTAGGGTTAGGGTTAGACTTAGGTTTAGGGGTTAGGTGTTAGGGTTAGGGGTAGGGATTGGGTGACGGTGTGGGTTGGTGTGAGTGTTAGGGTTAGAGGTTAGGTGTTACGGTTAGGGTTAGGTTTAGGGTTATTGTTAGGGTTTGTGTTACGGTTAGAGTTAGGGTTAGGGGTTTAATTTGGATTAGGGTTAGGATTAGGGTTAGGGTTAGGGTTAGGGTTTGGGTTTGTGTTAGGGTTATTGTTAGGCTTAGGTTTTGGGTTAGGTTTTGGGTTAGGGTTAGGGTCAAGTTTAGGGTTAAGGTTACGGTTAGGGTAAGAGATAGTATTAGGGTTTGGGTTAGAGTTAGGGTTTGGGTTTGTGTTAGGGTTAGGGTTACGGTTAACGTAAGGATTAGGGTTAGGTTTAGGATTTGGGTTAGGGTTAGGCTTAGTTAGGGATAGGGTTAGGTTAAGGTTTGGATTAGGGTTTGGTTTGTGTTAGGTTTAGGGCTACGGTTATGGTTAGGGTTAGGGTTTGGGTTAGGGTTAGGGTTAGGGTTAGGGTTAGGGTTAGGGTTAGGGTTAGGATTTGGTTTAGGGTTAGGTTTGGGGTTAGGGTTTGGGTTTGGGTTAGTGTTAGGGTTACGTTTACTGTTTGGGTTAGGTTTAGGGTTAGGGTTAGGGTTAGGGTTTGGGTTTGGGTTAGGGTTAGGGTTTGGGTTACGATTTGGGTTAGTGTTAGGGTTAGGGTTAGGTTTACGGTTTGGGTTAGGGTTAGGGTGAGGGTTTGGTTTAGGATTTGGTTTAGGTTTAGGGTTACGGTTAGGGTTAGGGTTTCGGTTAGGGTTAGGGTTAGGGTTAGGTTTAGGATTTGGGTTAGGTTTAGGATTTGGGTTAGTTTTAGCGTTAGGATTAGGTTTTGCATTAGGGGTAGGGTTAGGGTTAGGGTTTGGGTTAGGGTTAGGGTTAGTGTTTGGGTTTGGGTTAGGGTTAGGGTTAGGGTTAGTCTTTGGGTTAGGGTTAGAGTTAGGGTTAGGATTAGGGTTATGGTTAAGGTTAGGTTTAGGGGTTAGGTTTAGGGTTAGGGTTAGGGTTAGGGTTTGTGTTAAGATTAGGGTTTGGGTTAGGGTTAGGGTTAGGGTTAGGGTTAGGGTTAGGGTTAGGGTAAGAATTAGGGTTAGGGTTAGGGTTAGGGTTAGGGTTAGCGTTGGGTCTGGGTTAGGGTAAGAGTTTGGGTTAGGGTTACGGTTAGGGTTTGGGTTTAGATTAGGCTTAGGTTTAGGGTTAGGGTTAGGTTTAGGGTTATGATTAGGGTTAGGATTTGGGTTAGGGTTACGGTTAGGTTTAGGGTTAGGGTTAGGGTTAGGGTTTGGGTTAGGGTTAGGTTTAGGGTTAGGGTTAGGGTTAGGGTTTGGGTTAAGTTTGGGGTTAGGGTTTGGGTTTGGTTTAGGGTTAGGGTTAGGGTTAGTCTTTGGTTTAGGGTTAGGCTTAGGGTTAGGTTTAGGGTTTTGGTTAGGGTTAGGGTTACGGGTTAGGTTTAGGTTTACTGTTAGGTTTAGAGTTAAGGTTAGGGTTAGGTTAGGGTTAGGGTTAGTCTTAGGGTTTAGGTTAGGGTGAGGCTTTGCGTTTGGTTTAGCTTTAGGGTTAGGGTTTGGATTTGGGTTAGTGTTAGGGTTAGGGTGAGAGTTAGGGTTAGCTTTAGGCTTAGGGTTTGGGTTAGATTTAGGGTTAGGCTTAGGGTTAGGATTAGCGTTAGTATTAGAGTTAGGTTTAAGTGTTAGGTGTTTGGGTTAGAGGTCGGAATTGGGTTACGGTTAGGGTTAGGGTTTGGGTTAGGGGTTAGGTGTTAGGGTTAGGCTTAGGTTTAGGGTTATTGTTAGAGTTTGGGTTAGGGTTAGAGTTATTGTTAGGGTTAGGGTTTGGATTTGGATTAGGGTTAGGATTAGGGTTAGGGTTAGGGTTAGGGTTTGGGTTTTCTTAGGGTTATGGTTAGGGTTAGAGTTTGGGTTAGGGTTAGGGTTAGGGTTAGGGTCAAGTTTAGGGTTAAGGTTAGGGTTATGGTAAGAGATAGGGTTAGGGTTTGGGTTAGGGTTAGGGTTTGGATTTGGGTTAGGGTTAGGGTTAGGTTTAGGGTTAAGGTTTGGGTTAGGGTTAGGGTTAGGGATAGGTTTAGGATTTGGGTTAGGGTTTGGGTTAGGGTTAGGTTTAGGGTTAGGTTTAGGGTTAGGTTTAGTATTTGGGTTAGGGTTAGGATTTGGCTTAGGGTTAGGGTTAGGGTTAGGGTTAGGGTTAGCA
>CM069541.1:6782500-6785000 GCA_035773235.1 Eospalax fontanierii
GTTATGGTTAGGGTTAGGGTTTGGGTTAGGTTTAGGGTTATGGTTAGGGTCAAGTTTAGGGTTAAGGTTAGGGTTAGGGTAAGAGATAGGGTTAGGGTTTGGGTTAGGGTTAGGGTTTTGGTTTCGGTTAGGGTTAGGGTTAGCGTAATGGTTAGGGTTAGGGTTAGGATTTGGGTTAGGGTTAGGTTTAGGGTTAGAGTTAGGGGTTGGGTTAAGTTTAGGGTTAGGTTTATTGTTTGCGTTTGGTTAGGGTTAGGTTTAGGGTTAGGGTTAGGTTTAGAGTTAGGGATTGGTTTTGGGTTAGGGTTAGGTTTAGGGTTAGTGTTTGGGTTTGGGTTAGGGTTAGGGTTAGGGTTTGTCTTTGGGTTAGGGTTAGGGTTAGGGTTAGGGTTAGGTTTCGGGTTATGGTTATGGTTAGGTTTAGGGTTAGTGTTATTGTTTGGTTTTGTGTTAGGGTTAGGGTTAGGTTTAGGTTTAGGGTTTGGGTTAGGTTTCGGTTTAGGGTTAGGGTTAGTGTTAGGATTAGGTTTAAGGTTAGGGTTAGGGTTAGAGTTAGGGGTTAGTTGTTAGGCTTAGGTGTAGGGTTTGGGTTAGGGGTTATGTGTTAGAGTTAATGTTAGGGTTAGGGTTAGGCTTACGGTTAGGGTTTGGGTAGGGGTTAGGGTTAGAGTTAAGGTTAGGGTTTAGGTTTGGGTTAGTGTTAGTGTTAGGGTTATGTTAGGATTTGGGTTAGGGTTAGGGTTAGGTTAGGATTTGGGTTAGGTTTAGGGTTAGGGTTAGGGTTTGGGTTAGGTTTATGGTAAGGTTTAGGGTTTGGGTTACGGTTAGGGTTAGGTTTAGGGTTATGTTTAGGGTTAGGGTTTGGTTTAGGTTTTGGGTTAGTTTGCGGGTTAGGGTTAGGGTTAGGGTTAGGATTTGGGTTAGGCTTAGAATTAGGGTTTGGATTAGAGTACGGTTTAGGGTTAGGGTTTGGGTTAGGGTTAGGTTTAGGGTTAGTGTTTGGGTTATGATTAGGACTTGGGTTAGGGTTAGTGTTAGGGTTAGGATTAGGGTTAGCGTTAGGGTTTGGGTTTGTGTTATGTTTAGCGTTAGGTTTAGGTTTAGGGTTTGTGTTAGGCTTAGGGTTAGGGTTAAGTTTTGGGTTAGGGTTAGGGTTACGGTTAGGGTTAGGGTTATTGTTAGGGTTAGGGTTAGTGGTTAAGGTTAGGGTTAGCGTTAGGGTTAGGGTTTAGGGTTAGGGTTAGGTTTAGGGTTAGGTTTAGGGGTTAGGGGTTAGGGTTATTGTTAGGGTTAGGGTTATGTTTAGGGTTTGGGTTAGGGTTAGGGTTAGGTTTTTGGTTAGGGTTTGGGTTATGGTTAGGGTTAGTGTTAGGGTTTGGGCTAGGGTTAGGGTTAGGGTTAAGGTTAGGGTTAGGGTTAGGGTTTGGGTTTGGGTTAGTGTTAGGGTGAGGGTTAGGGTTAGGTTTTGAGTTAGGGTTAGGGTTAAGATTAGAGTTAGGGTTTGCGTTTGGGTTAGTGTTAGGGTTAGGGTTAGGGTTTGGATTTGAGTTAGGGTTTGGGTTAGGTTTAGGGTTAGGTTTCGGTTAGGGTTAGGGTTAGGGTTAGGGGTTAGGGTTAGGGTTAGGGTTAGGGTTAGGGTTAGGGTTAGGTTTACGTTTAGGGTGAGGTTTAGCGTTAGGGTTAGAGTTAAGGTTAGGGTGAGGGTTTGGGTTTGTGGTAAGGTTAGGGTTAGGTTTAGGGTTAGGGTTTGGTTTAGGGTTATGGTTAGGGTTTGGGTTTGGGTTAGGGTTTGGGTTAGGGTTAGGGTTAGGGTTAGGGTTAGGGTTTGGGTTTGTGTTAGGGTTAGTGTTAGATTTAGGGTTAGGGTTTATGTTAGGTTTAGGGTTAGGGTTACGGTTAGGGTTAGGTTTTGGGTTAGGCTTTCGTTTGTGTTAGGGTTAGGGTTATGGTTAGGGTTAGGTTTAGAGTTTGGTTTAGGGTTAGGGCTAGGGTTAGGGTTTGGGTTAGGATTTGGGTTAGGGTTAGGGTTAGGATTAGGTTTAGGGTTAGGGTTAGGGTTAGGGTTAGAGTTTAGGTGTTAGAGTTAGGTTTAGGGTTTCGATTACAGTTAGGATTAGGGTTAGGGTTAGGTTAGGGTTTGGGTTAGGGTTAAGGTTAGTGTTAGGGTTTGGGTTAGGGTGAGTCTTTGCGTTAGGGTTAGCTTTAGGGTTAGAGTTTGGATTTGGTTTAGGGTTAGGGTTAGGGTTATGGTTAGCTTTAGGGTTAGGGTTTGGGTTAGGGTTAGGGTTAGGGTTGGGGTTAGGATTAGGGTTAGGTTTAGAGTTAGGATTAGGGGTTATTTGTTAGGGTTAGGGGCAGGGATTGGGTTATGGTTATGGTTATGGTTATGGTTAGGGTTAGGGTTAGGGTTTAGTTGTTAGGGTTAGGGTTAGGGTTAGGGTTATTGTTAGGGTTTGGGTTAGGGTTATGTTTAGGGTTTGGTTTAGGCTTAGGATTAGGT
>CM069541.1:6790000-6795000 GCA_035773235.1 Eospalax fontanierii
TCCATAATGAGGTACCAAATGATGTTTAGGACAAGAATGACATTGTTTAATAATTTGTCTAGCAGCTTCCCTAGTAAGGCGAAACTGCTTCCTCAAACTTTGGCTGTTTTGGTGATGAATAGCATGAGATTTTTGTGCTAATTCCAACTGAGATAAACCTATGAGCCGAGTGGCCTTATCTGCTAAATGATTCCCTAAAGCTAAAGGACCTGGAAGCCCAGTATGGGCTCTAATATGTCCTACAAAGCAGGGCTGAGAACGGGCATGTAAACACTTTTGTATCTGACTAAATAATTCCTGAACTTTGGTATTATTTGTCTTGATATAAGGCACAGTTTCAAGCATCTGTAAAGCTCTAGCAATATAATGACTATCAGTGTATAGATTAAAAGAAGTAGAGGCCATAAGCTGAAATACAACGGCTACAGCTCGAAGTTCTATTACTTGAGCTGAAGCTGGAGAAGTTTGAAAAACATAAGATTGCCCCTGTATTACATAAGTAGCCCTACCATTAGAAGACCCATCTGTAAATATCACTAAAGCATCCTTAATAGGTTCCTGTTTCATAATTTTTGGAAAAATAAAAGCATGACAATTTGCAAATTGTAATAACTTATCTTTTGGATAATGATTATCAATAATGCCAGAAAAATGAGCAAAAGCTATAGCCCATGAATCCACATTTTGAAATAACCAATCTAACTGTTGTTTTGTAAATGGAAGTCCTATTATATTAGGTTCTTTTCCAAAATATTTTCGAGATTCAGCTCGAGCCATTTGAACTAAACATGCCACAGCCTCATAATAAGGAGTCAACACTTTAGCGGGCGATACTGGTAAATGCAACCATAGCAAAGGCCCTTTCTGCCATAAAACTGCAGTTGGAGTATGACTAGTAGCCAAAATATATGCTGCCCACTCTTGGCTATAATCTATATATTGCATTTGTTGATTTTCAATAGCTAGTTCTATTAGAGACATTGCTTTTCTGGCCTCCTCTGTCAAGCCTCTAGTTGATTTAGGATCTGGATCACCTTTTAAAATGTCAAAAAGAGGCTTCAGTTCTCCTGTAGCAATTTTTAAATGAGGTCTAAGCCAATTTATATCTCCCAATAATTTTTGGAAGTCATTTAAAGTTTTTAACCCATCTTTCCTAATCTGAATTTTTTGAGGTAAAATCATTTTAGGATATAACTTATAACCCAAATATGAATATGGAGATTCTGTTTGTACCTTTTCAGGAGCTATAATTAGTCCTTGTTCTTTCAGAGCCTGTTGTAAATGAGCATAGGCTGCAAGTAAAATTCCCTCCTGCTTATGAGCCAAAAGTATATCATCCATATAGTGAATTATATACACTTGAGAATAAGCTTGTCTAGTTTTTGCAACTGCTTGGGCCACAAATCTTTGACACAGGGTGGGGCTGTTTGCCATACCCTGAGGTAGTACTTTCCATTGAAATCTTTTCATAGGTTCCTTAAAATTTATTGAAGGTACACTGAATGCAAATCTTTTACAATCCTGAGTCGCAAGAGGAATAGTATAAAAACAATCTTTTAAATCTAAAATAATCTTATAAGTATCTTTAGGAATAGCAGAAGGAATGGGCAATCCGGGTTGCAAAGCTCCCATCAGTTCCATTGTTTCATTAACCTTTCTAAGATCTTGTAATAACCTCCACTTTCCTGACTTCTTTTTTATAACAAAAATTGGTGAATTCCAAGGTGAATTAGAAGGCTCGATATGGCCGCTCTCTAGCTGCTCCTGTACTAGCTGCTCTGCAGCCTGAATTTTTTCTGCAGTAAGAGGCCACTGATCCACCCATACAGGCTCCTCATTTTTCCAGGTTATTGGATCTGCATGGAGTACAGGTTGTCCAGTGACCCCCTCTAAAAATACCCCAGTCCTGTTTTAGGAGGTCTAGGAACAGGTAATGGTGGCTTTTGCAATCCCTGACTATTCTTTCCCAATCCCTGATCTGGCAAAAGTCCCTGATTGAACATTTGATTAGTAACTACATTACTAGGACTATAGAGGTATACTCCCATGTGGCTCATCACGTCTCTCCCCCACAGATTAACTGGCAGTCCTGGAATGATATATGGTTGAAAAGTTCCCTCATGTCCTTCCTCATCTTTCCAAGTTAGTATATTGCTACTCTGCTCTGGGCTCTTACTCTGACCAATTCCTTGTAACTGTATCATGGAGGACTGTTTTGGCCAATGCGAGGGCCACTGATTAGCAGTAAGCACTGAAACATCAGCTCCAGTATCCAATAGACCTTGAAACCTTTTTCCATTGATGTACAATGTTAGCTCAGGTCTTTTGGCACCTATAGCCTGTATCCAATAAGCATCGGAGGATCCGAAACCTGCATCACCTCTTTTAAGATTTTTTACTGTATTTTTAGTAATGACTTGAGGAAGTAATACTAACTGAGCAAGTCTTTGACCTTCCTTAATTACTGATATCCCGCTAGGAGAATGAATCATGATCTTTATCTCTCCTTCGAAATCTGCATCAATAATTCCTGGGGCCACCATAATTCCTTTCATAGTAGCACTGCTTCTTCCTAACAATAGTCCTACAGTCCCCTTGGGCAAAGGACCATAAACCCCTGTGGGAAAAGCTTGCATTCCCATCTCTGGAGTTAATACTGTGTTGGCAGAGGAACTGATGTCCAGTCCTGCGCTGCCTGGGGTTGCTCTGAAGAGGTCCTGAATGGATTTCCTTGCTGAGGGACAAAATTCTGTAGCGCCCCGTAATATTGTTGCGGGGCCTGGGGCTGGCCCCTCCTCCCGTTTCCCTGCTGAAGAGAATTTCCCATGGCATCTCGCTTTGATCTACATTCATTAGCCCAATGTTTTCCTCTTTTACATCTGGGACAGAAGCCTGGTTCCCTTTTAGGGGAGTTGGCACTTTGTTTATTAGGACATTGCTTCACTTGATGTCCCGATTGTCCACATCCAAAACAACTTCCTGGGGGACCAGCAACCCTGCCTTTTACAGGCGTTTGCTGTTGAAAAAGTATTTCCTTAACTGATTTTCCTAGTAAAGCAGCAGCCAACGCTACACCTTGAGTATGCGAGGGCCCAATATCGGAGCAAAGTCTGATATAGTCTGATAAATTTCCCTTTTTTCTAAACGGTCTCAAAGCTGCTTGACAGGCAGAGTTTGCATTCTCATAAGCTAGTTGTTTTACCAGCAAGAGTCCTGACTCTGAATCTCCCAGTAACCTACTTGCTGCCTGCATCAGTCTAGCCACAAAATCCTGATACAATTCATCAGGCCCTTGTCTAATTTTTGACAAATCTTCAGTCCTATTTCCCGTGGATGGAAGTTTATACCATGCTTTCTTAGCTGCAGCACTGACCTGTGCATACACAGCAATATCAAATGCCAGCTGATTCCCTATACCTTGATATTGTCCTTCTCCTGCTAACATATCAAAGGTAATCTGTATCCCTTGAGCTCGATTTGTTTCAGCTGTGGACTGGCATTGTTCTGCATACTCAGATTTCCACAACAAATAATCTCCTCCTGATAAACATGCTCTAGCCATTTGCTTCCAGTCCCCTGGAGGAAGTGCTTCAAGGGACATGGATTCTAATATTGCCTGTGTGAAAGGAGCAGTTGGTCCATATTGCGCACAAGCAAGCTTCAACTCTTTCAATTGATTAAAAGGAATGGGAACATGTTCCCTCACCCGATTTCCTTGTCCATCGTCTCTCTCTATAACAGGAAATAATTGAAATCCTTGAGTGTTTTCTCCCTTTTCTGCTGCTTTACTTATAGCAGCTTGCAAAGGGGATAGAGAGTTTTGCACTAAGGAGAGAGAGCAAGGTCTACCCACTGGATTTACTCTTGGGTGAGGATTATATCCTGCTTGGCCTTGTAGTTTCTCCTGAGCCTGCTGTTCCTTAATTTGTTGCATTTGTACAGACAACATTTCTATCCTTTCCTGTAAGTTTTGGATTTCCGCTGAGTAAGTTTCCTTCTGATCTGTTTCCTTTTTTGCCAATGCCTCTTTCCAATACCTAGTAGTTCTCTCCTTCTGCTCTATTTTTTTGGGATTTAATGGCTCACGCCTGGATAGTCGCTCAATTTCAGGCTCCATAAGAACTGCCTCCTCTAACGGAGGAGCAGAAGGTTCAATTTTATATTCCTCCTCTGTTTGAGTATCTTGTGACTCAGTGTCACTCACTTCTTCTGCTCGAACCCTTTCTATCTCATGTCTAGGATCTAAACTATCTCTAATTAAAGTCCACAAACTGAAAGTATCCACTGGGACCTCGCTTGGTCCATGAACTTCATAATAATCCTGAAGTTCTTTTCCTACTTTTTTCCATGTTTTTAAATCTACAGTCCCTTCTTCAGGGAACCAAGGACAAACTTCTTCTATGAAATCTAAGAAATTACAGAGCTGCTGATGTCCTACCCCAACTCCTCGAGCATGCAGCATATTTTCCAGCATATGTACAAAAGACAGACTACTACTACCCTGACCCATTTTACTCCCGAAGATACTCACCGCACCCTTTTTCCTTAAACTTGAGCTCAATTTTCCTTTGCGGTGTCCTTAACTGCGTCCCCAGTATTCAGGTCCCACGTTCAGGCGCCATATGCCGGAGCCCGCCGGCAGAAATCGAACTGTACCTGAATTGGGGAGTTAGGATTGAGAAATGAAGAAAGAGAGAAATAAAGATAGTTTCGGGAGGGCACTCAGTCAAAACTGAGGCCTCGGCTTTATTATCTCCAATGTAGTTATAGTCTTACAAACGTATGAGGAACAATACCACCATCAGGAGTTCAAGCATGCATTTACATATGTGAAAATATTCAAACCACTCACATCTACTAACAATGGGTCCTCAGCCTTGGGTTCAAGGCAGACTCCCATTCAGGAGTCACAAGATTCTTGCATAACAAAGCACCCTGCTCCCACAGCACTTCCGTGACTGTTGTCTGTTTAGCCCTTGAGCTAGGGCATAGCTCAAAAA